>QANU01094686.1:311848-598044 GCA_003254905.1 Nissolia schottii | reverse complement strand
CTCCTCTCATCATCAAGACCGCTTGATCAAAGAACTTCATATGGTGGACAAATAAAATTCTTCGCAGACCTCAAGGTCATTCGAATAAATCATCCATTTTCAATCGAATGGCAGAATCCTGTGGCTCAGGTATGATTTGTGTATAAATCATTCGAGTAACTGATCCCCTTTCATTCGAATTTCATGTTGTTTAAATCTCAGATCCTAAATTCTTCAAAGTTATTCGAATGAATTTCCCTCATTCACTCGAATGCCATTTCTCTGGAGCCTCGGGTTCTCAACTAAGCTTATGCCATTCGATGGAACTACCCTGTTTCACTCGAATGTCATATGGTTGAAGTCTCTAGTCATTTAACATCCAGAGTAATTCGAATAAAGTTCCCCCATTCCATCGAATGTCAAGTTGCTGAAGCCTCGGGTTGTTAGCTCACCTTCGTCACTCGAATGGATGACCCCATTTCACTCGAATTCCAATCTTCTGAAGCCTCGGGCTGATTACCTCAAAATAAGTCATTCGACTGAATGCCCATAATTTAATCGAATGCCATTCGTTTGATCTCTCGGGTCTCAAATTGATCCCTTTCCATTCGAATGGAACACCCCTATCCATTCGAATGTCTCGCGACCTGGGATTTTTTTTTAAAATAACCACAACCCTTTTCTCTTTCCTCCCTCTCACTCTCACCCCCACCACTTCTCTTCTCCTAACCCTAGCAGACCTCCTCGACGCCTCCTCTTTCTCCTCCCTCTTCCTCACTTCCATTTCTCCTCTCCCACTCTACCTCTTTACCATCTCTTGGCATCCCCATCCCTTCTCCCCTCTCTTCCCTCGCCCTGCCTTCTTCCCTTATCTCCATCCTCACTCCCCCTATCTCTCATTCTCATTTCTCCATTTTCCCTGCAACCCGCGCACTCACCCTCTCCATCAAAGACCTAACCTTCTCCTTCCCCTACACTAGCCTGCACCAATCTCTCTCTCTCTCTCCGTGCCCTCACCTTGCCACCACAATGAGCCGCCGATCTGCTCCTCCTCCGTCCTCCTCCACTCCCAGGCGCACTCGCCTCAAGCACACTCACGTCTCTCCTCCGGCCGATATGCCCCCGTGGTTCTCCACCGAAGAGCAATGGCGCCTGTTCCAAAGCAATTTCGACGACCGCGAGCTCATGGAGCCCAAATTCTTCGATCACGCTACCTTTGCTGGTATTCCCTGTGACATAATTTCAATTTTAGACTCTGATGGCCTACTGGAATTTGTTTGCCTTGATTCTGCTGTTTATCCTCAGTTGGTTAGGGTATTTTATTCCAATCTCAAGTTGATAGACAATGTCCTATACTCTGAAGTGAATAAGATTAGTATTGTTATGCCGCTGGCATTGACTGCGACTGTTCTGCATTTACCACATGGTGGTCATAGTTTGTTGGGCGGGATTTCTGAATGGGCGGTCGATTCAGAAGGCGAACCTTTTAGTGAGCTGCTGGCACTAAGAAAAATTCGACACTCTGGAGTCCGAAACCATAAGAACCGTCCTCAGGTTGGCGGGCTGCCCATTGACCAAAGGATCCTCCATTATCTCATCACTCACACCGTCGTTCCTCGAAATGGAAATCATTCTGTGCTGTCAAGAGATGATGGCTTGGTCTTGTGGGCTCTGGCTGAGCGCAAGGAGATCAATTGGAGCCTCTATGTGATGCATCACATGCATCAAGCCAGGGCAAAGGGCAATGCTTTGCCCTACGCTATGCACGTAACTGCCATTCTCCGCCACTTCGGTGTGCCCCTGGACGACGAGGCACAGTGGCCAATTAAAGTAAATTGGAAAATCGATTTCGCATGCCTTGCACGGATGCACATCTTTCTCAAGAAAACCACCAACCGTCTTGAGTATGACGTCCCCGAGACTCTCCGCGCCCACCGACAAGCAGCCTCTTCCTCAACTCCTCCTGCCTCGACTCCGGGTCCCTCCTCATCTGCTGGTCCATCACCTGATCCATTTCAGCACCATATGGAGCTCATTATGAACCGGTTCGATGCCATTAATGTCACTATGGCTCAGGACTCGGCCTACTATCAGACCACTCTCCACCGTCTGGATATGGACGTCGGTGCCATTTGTGATCATTTGCACATCCCGCGCTATCAGTCAGCCGACTCTGTCCCTCCACCTTCAGCCATGCCATCTGAGGACCCACCTTCCTCTCTTATGGCCATCGATCAGGTGGCTCATGTTGGTGATGATGATGATGATGATGATGATGATGAGCGCACCGAGCCGGCGTTGGAGTGACTGACATCCTTTGAAGATCTTTTTGCTAACTATTGTCTAATGTTTTCTTTTATATTTCTATGCACTCCTCATATCTGCTAGTTTATTAGCTATGGCACACTTGGTGGACTAATATTGACTGCTTATGCTGGATCTGTGATTACCGGCTAATCCATTTTGACGTCAACTTATACCAACTATTACTTTTCATATTATTTGCCAAATTATCTCTGTTTCCCATTGTTCATTATGGATTACTATTTTCCCTAAACCTATATCTTTTTGATCATGCCAAAAGGGGGAAAAGAAAAAGGAAACTTAAGAGACAAGGAGTTACATTGGTTTTGGTTTAAGAAGCTATATTGGCTTTTGGTTTTGAAACTTAAGCAACAAGTTTTTTTTTTTTTAAAAAAAATGACAAATGGAGATTGAAGTTCTTATTTCAAAAGGCAACAAAGAAAAAGGAAACTTAATCTGAAAACCAGTTTTTAAGGGATGCACAAGCTAAGGGGGAACAAAATGCATAATCTGAGGGGGAATTGTAATTACACTTATAGTCTTCAAAAGGAAATAACAAAGAGTCTGAAAAACCATAAATAAAACGAATGCATAATCTACTAACTTATCTCTTTGTTTCCTTAAAGTGTTTGTCATCATCAAAAAGGGGGAAATTGTGAATGCTCATGAGGAATGTTTTGATGAAGACAAATGAAGCAAGTTTCCAAAGGTCCAAGAAAGCTCAAAAAGATCTAGTTATAGGAACTAGGAAATGTGTTAAAGGTGCTGTATATCTAAACTCTCTCTTTAAGCTCTTTTAGATGGCTCTTAGAAAGGAATCTTGATTCATGCATTAAAGAACATTTCAAACAAAATCAAAAGAATCAAACAAAAGAAGAAAAAGAATGAGTTCAGACAAAACCCTAGAGACATTCGAATGAATTGTATAGATCCATTCGAATGTCTAATGAACAAGACATTCGAATGTCTCAAGAACAAAGGTAATCCGAATGGCATAATCGAATGTCTAGGGTTTGACGCCTCGGTGATCCCAGTGCAGCAAAATACATTCGAATGGCTGACTCAGATCCATTCGAATGACTCAGGAGCATTTAATGCTCAACGGCTATATTAGGTGAGACATTCGAATGGGCCATTCGAATGGATCGAGTTCTGATGTCAAAAACGGCTAGTTCTGTTTGCTGACTTCAGGTGCATTAAATGCACAACGGCTAGGATCACTTTGGACTTAATAAATACTCACCAAACTCATCAAGAGAGGGTTGAACATCAATTCAATAATATCTAACATTCTCTATCTCATTAAACACATTCTTTGAGCCATCTAGTTGAGAAAAAGAGAGAGTCTCACACATACACACCTATAGCTTTTCAACTTGTATTATCGACTCTTCAAGAGAGTTTCTAATCAAACACAAATCATTTTCTTGTAAAGAGGGTGAGGTATCCCTCTCAAGTGATTAGGGTGGTATCCCTAAGGAAATTTGTTGTGAGGCTCAAGTAGAGTGCTCATCTTGTAAAGGTCATCAAGCACCTAAGTTTCAAGCTTGAAGAATAGTGGAAAAATCTTGAGCGGATTGCTTGGGGACTGGAGGTAGATCACAAGGGTGGTTGAACCAGGATAATTGAGTTTGCATCTTCTCTATCCCTTAACTCCTTAAATTGCTTATGCTCAAGATTGATTCTATCTCTACTCATTAGTAATTTGCATTAATATTTGGTAGTTTATTGGCCTCAAAGCAAAAATTTAAAAACAACCTCATACCCAATTCACCCCCCCTCTTGTGTATTTGAAGCCACTTGGTAACATTGTTGACTTACTGTTCTATCCTAGATACACTCCCATGAAAACAGTTTTAAATATATAGCATGATCATCATAACATAATCCTTATATTGATAGTATAACATGACTTAATATCTTTAAGTGTTTTATCTTAGAAAAATAAAGGTAGACTAAGATCTCATGCTTAGGGAGGTTCCTAGGTAAGAGATGTACATCACAAAGGACATCTTAAGTACCAAGTCTTGTCCTTAGTCAGAACCTTTCCTTAATATAAGCATTCTCTAACCAGAACCTTTTTTTAACCATTATTAAGGATTTAACTAAACAATATAAATATCTATATCGTTTAATACTAATCATATGCACACAACATGAATATATTTAATGTGGTAAAATATGTGGTCCCATGTGATTTTAAAATAGTTTCATGATTTTCTAAAATAGCTTTGTAAATATCTATTTCATAAATAAAGAGTTTCTAAATAAATAATCATGATAAAATAACTAATTAAATAAAAGAATAACTAACTTTATAAATATGTAAATAAAATAATAAATTTCACCTCTCAGAATTTTATAAAACATACATAAATAAAATAATGCTAAAATAAATAAATAAAATAATAAATAACTTAAAAATAAATACATGGTCTAAAATAGATTGTGAAGAAAGTCACTCACCTTAACATGGTTGACCACTAAGGAGCACTAAGCTAGGAACTCTAGACACCCTATGTGGAGGCACTGCTTCTCCACGAACGGAAGACGAGAGGGAGAAAAGAAATAAAAAATATAACTAAAGTGAAAAGTTTCACAAAAGTGTGATCTCTCAAGTTCTAAAGTGAATTAGCAAGTCTAAATACTCACGGGAAGCCTCTATATATATAGGGGGAGGAGGAGACCCCCTTCTATAGCTGCAAATGATGTGGGACTAATTCTCCTACATGCTGCAACGCTCCCTCACACCGCGCCGCTGCAACGCGCTTGCTTTGCTGCCTCGCGTCCTTTTTTTTTTTTGCCTTCTAAGTGTCGTCATACAGACACTTAAAACTCAGCAACTGTCTTCATCAACAAGGAAAAATACATGCATAAGAAAATTATTGATGAAACTAAATTTAGGCAACCAAAAGAGTTGATGTTGCTATAGATAGGTCCGTGTCTTATCTCTTAAAGAAGACTTTGATAAGAGTAGCCGTGCTAATAAATAGAATTATGTAAGTCTGTATACCGCTTTAAATGATAAGTCCAATACAATGGATTATAGTAGCCATGTAACACCAATTTTTAGAGCTACATTATCTAATAGGATGTTATATGAGTTGCTGAATCCCTTGAGGAAAGTCAGTAAGTGGCAAATATTTCAGCAAGCAATTATATAAAGGTTAGCTTGGTGGAAGGCTACTAAACAATTTCTTGTTGTAGGTCTAGTAAACTAACACTAGCAATAAAACTTAAGTACTAGTGAGCCATCAATGTTATACCTAACAAGTTTAAATTGGCATGAATCATGCTTTAAAGGTGAAGCAAATGAAAAATTTGAAATAAAGGGGACACACACATATATATATATTCATACTATATATATTTAGTAAAACTGCTAGCTAAACATGCTACAAAATTTGGCCTACTACTAAGTTAGTCAAAATTACATCATAAGTTCAGTAATGACTGAATTCAATTAATCAAAAACTTCTAAAACACAATTACATAATACAATTTTGAGTTCCATCATCATCAAACATTAGAAGCAAAGTATAAAACACTTTTAAATTGGAATAGCTTGTCTCCTTAGAAGGTTGCCCACTCACCAGATGAATCTTTGGGATTATTGTAGGACTATTTTGCAGCTGACCAACCTGAAAAAAGAAATTTATGACCAGCAGAGATAACACGTAATATTAATTAAAAGAGAAATTTATATACATCCGGCTTCCTAGTTTAAGTTCTATAAGTAGCCAAGCAACAAAAAAAGTGTGGCAAGGGAGAATTTGCCATGTAACCACCAAACAATTTATTGACAGTTAACAAGAATAACCAAATCGTTACTCCGCACTTAAATGATTATTAGTCAAACAAATAAGTTTGATATATGAAGCAAATTGGTTTTTGTACTAAGTAATTAAGTTGTACTAAATAATATATTTTTGTTACTCAAAAATAGAAGCAACTCACATGTGTAACATCAATTTCGAAAAAGAAGATAATTGTTTATAAAGATCGCAAAATGTGTGGTGAGGGTTCACATTTCATTTCCATGTGATGCTAAATTTCTAAACTTGAAATTCAAAGTCATACATACCACAAACTTGGAACCGCATGATGCTTGGACCAAGAAAAATTACCTACTCCTACTCTGCAGGGAGAAAAACTTGTTTTCTTATATGGATCATCATGTACCACTCAAACTAAAACTGTAAGTACAGAAATTAACAAAATCAATAGAGAAACAGGCTCCACAAAAGGTTAATGGATAGTAAAAGGGGGAATCCTATCAAATAAAGCAAACCTTAGCTTGTCGAAGCTCATAGATCTCCAAGAACAATTGCTTTGAAAGCTCTTCTAAAGCCAACACCTCTGCTTCCAAGTCTTTGATATCTTCACATGTAAAAAATCCTACTTCCCTTAGCAAAGTGGACCTCTTTCAATTCTAAATGTTAGAAAACAAGACTACCCTAATAAATTTCTGAGGGGAAAGTTGGCAATACAGCAGGAAAATGATAATCCTAATTTAATAATAAAAAAACTAATCAAATAAGTGCGAATGGTAGATTCACAGCATTAAAAGGAAGGTTCATCTAACCATCATAATCATAAAGGTATCAAATTGATAAAACAACATTGCAATCACATGACATCACTATAAATGCAAAAAACCACATCAAGAACATCCCTAAGCACCATTTAGCTCCCCTCAACAACATAAGGTTTCAAGTCAAGTAACTCTGTAACACTATGGCTACCCAAATTCATAGTTACTAAAAAGTTAGAAAGGCCTTTATGCACCTTTTGGTCTTCTTGAACATATTGAACAATAGTACCAACTATATGTTTGAAGAAAGATCTCGCATTTAACTTCTACAACAACAAAAAAAAAAAAGGTATAGATGAGTTGCAAAGTATAGATTAGTCATCAATGCATGAGTCATCAAAAGTCTGCACTTCACTAGGATTTGAACCTGATCAAGAGGCAACAACTTTACTGTTGCCCCAAGGCTTACCCTCAATTTGATGAGTAATATGATTATTAATGTTGTTTAAAAAAATTATAAGGCAAAAGAATAAGCCCATATATATTATACACAAAATCACTAGTTGTAGTACACAAAAAGGAATGGATCCAAATCCAATCTGTTAATGATTCATTTATGTCATAGATATAAATCACCTTAGCAGATAACAACTGTAAGTTTCCATCAATGCATTCCTTTTATCTGGATTAAAACCACTGGCTCTTAGTTAGCTAAAATTTGATATCCACTGATGCTTAAAGAAACCATGCAAGTCAAGAGAGAAATTTGGTAATACCATTAACTGCAGTGAGTTATCTTGAACAATCAACTTCTGCCGAATGCATTCCACTGAGTTGAAAGTCAGGAGTTAAAATTGTGTTACTAGAAAATCAAACTTGTACATGTATTGGATGAATGAAGCCACAAAATATACTTATAAGAACTTAATTATGTTTAACACGATGAACCAAAGAAAGTCCAGACTGAGCAAACTGATGCACAATATTTAATGAAATGTGAATGAAACTACACATTAGGCTTGTAAGTTCAACAGAGATGGCAACCATACAATATTTTAGCAGAACTTCCGAAAACAGTGAATATAAACACCAGAAAGTTGTTCTCTTAACATTTTGAAATGCAGTCAGTGATCAACCTTAACGTTCTGTTGTCTATGATCCCGCTAGTAACCAAGAATAAGCCCTAGGAAAAACACTAAAGAAACATGAATGCCAGCCAATTCAAAAGCACCAAAAAGGAACAAGAGGAAGATGAGTATCAGCAATGAACTTTACCCCAATCCCAGTGGATCAACACACTCCATGCCAAGAGGAAATGATTGCAAGTAATCAAGCCCTTTCTTCCCCGCTGGCGCTACCACAGAAGGTTTTCACGAACCCTATGAGGAACCTATCAAATAAGCTCAACTACATTAAACTAAACACAACTTTCATGCGCACTTCTTCATAACCACTCTATCAAATTAACTCTCTAATTTACTAGCACAAAGACCAAATTAACAGAGCACTTCCAGCGACTAGTCGTTGCCATCCCAGGTGAGATCCTCTTCCCGAGCTCCTGATTTCTTACCGCTGACGTCATCACCGCTGCTATGATTCCTCGTTGCCGTCATCGCGACGGCAATTCCTCGTTGTCGCCGTCGCTGCTGCGATTCCTCGTCGCCGCTGTCTCGACCGGATCTTTCGCGTCGTCCTTGTCGCCGCTCGATATGTTGAGTATCTCCACTTCAGGTTCCCTAGAGGACGGCGAGTTCTTCATTGCCGCTGGACGAAGAAGTTGTGAGAATTATTGTCATTGCCCTTTATCTATTTTCCTTTAACTAGGAACCGCCACTAGCATTAATAAACCGCGACAAAATTATTATATTTTGTGGCAGTTAGACCAAACCGCCGCTATGTGCCTTTAATGTGTGGAATAGCGGCAGTTGACTACCACCGCCACTAAATGACCGCCACGAAATCACCATAATCTTCCTCATGAGAAAATATTATTCATAAAAATAATTATTAATGATTGTTAAAATAGACTGTGAGAAACCGTCACTCACTTGAAATCGTCAAACTTATGGAACTCATTATTTGTTCCCGATTCAAAATTCTCACAACCAGAATATACCTCAATTAATTTTCTCTCGTTCCTCACTCAAATACGAACACAAGAGATATTCCTCACACACAATTACTTACTTGTTTCTCAACACTCGGCACAACCTCATACTTATATAGAGGTTTTTAAGCAACATAATAATATTATAACTTAAGGATTCATGAGTGTCAGATTTGTTCTTTTCTTTCTAAAAATTTAATATTACTTGCTATACTAACCTAGCTTGCTAGCTCCTCCATGTTTAACTTCTTTGTAAATTTTGTCTGATCATGCTTTTTATCTTTCAACTATAGCATTGAAGAGTGTTACTTATTTATCATTCTAACTCCTATTCTTTATTGGCTTAAAAAATAAGCCACAAAATCTCTATTTTAATTTTTTTAAAAGAAAGAAATAAGTAATAATGAGTAACTTAATGCAAATGAGCAGTATGTAAAAATAATACAAAAATGATAAAATATGCCAGATTGATATAATGCATGATATGTAATATATANATATATATATATATATATATATATATATATATATATATAAATATATTACACTACGTATAGTATATCAACATATATAAAATAGTTTTAGAAACATAATATAAATATATTATAACCTTTGAAATTAATATGTAACTTATATATACATGTAGCTTTTTTTTTTCTATACCTACATGTAAAATAATTAAAGAAAATATCTAGGTCTTAGAATACTATATAAAGTCTATAAGTAGAAAAGAATAGGAAAAATATTAAGCAATAAACAAGTAGTCCCACTATTTGTACACCCAAAAAATTGACACCCTATGTACACTACAGAAGGAAATAAACATTATAAATCATATAATCAAACATTACAAATCAAATGAATAAATACTCAGTGACAATTTTTATTTTTTTGCATGTTCATGCATGTATGTATAAATGCTCAGTGACAATATTTATTTCTCTGTATGGTGTACACAATATGTCAACATTTGGGGTGTACAAATAGTTTTTTTTATTTGTAAATAATTATAGATATAATGATCAAATGAATCATGGATAACTTTACAATAATAGCGGTCTTAGTTTTATTTTGTAATTGTTATGAGTTTATTCCTACAAACACAAAGTTCTAGGGTATTAGATCCCCCTTAAAGAATTTGGTCCCTAAATTCAATCGAAACATAACTGAGCTTGACTGAACTGAACTTATTTGAATGTACCCTGAGGAGTAAACAAATATGGATGCTTATTTCACATGACTTCTTCTGTTTCCCACATTGCTTTATCTCTGAAGTGGTTCCTCTAGATCACTTATGCGAGCTCCTTCATAGGCCAGCTCTTTCGAACAAAACTTCTTGATTTGCCTGTTGACAATTGCCACAAGTTCATCTTCATATGATAGACTTTTATCGACCTCTACCATTTGTAGAGAAACGACATGAGAGTTGTCTTGCATGTACTTCCTTAACATTGGCATGTGAAAAATTGGATGGATAATTGAAAGACTTGGGGGTAGTGCCAACTTGTACGCCACTACACCAACTCTTTCAAGGATCTTGAAAGGTTTGATGAAATGAGGGTTGAGTTTTCCTCACTTACCAAACCTTACCACTCCCTTTATGGAAGACTTGCAAAGAAAAATTGTGACACCCAAGAAATGTCATTAGCAAGCAAGGGATTAGTTCCCTTACGAAAACCTCTAACATCACATGATTTTCATAAAAACATGTATTTAATGAATGAAACACATTAAATAAACTAACTGGTCTTCAATAAAAGAAACTAAACTTATTACATAAGATGTCCTTCAAATAAAATACTGAAATAAATAATGCTTAATGGTTTTTGCCTGTGTTCTAATGGAGCACTCTAATTGACCTAACATAACAACTAACATAATTGAAGAAAACTACTCCACTGCAATATGAAGCTCACCAAGAGCTGAACAGTTGGAATCTATTGGGGAGAGGAGAGTCCTCATTAGTGCTATATGAAGAACAACATTGATGAAGGGTGACTCATCGCCTAGTGAATGACAAACCAACGATAACATGGGACGTTTCACATACATGAAAAACATATGCAATACATATATATAGTATCAAGCATGAAAATGTTATACAGTTTCTACTACATAATAAATAAAAACATTTAAAACATAATCAAGTTGGGAGTTCTCTAGATAGACGGATCCCGAGTAATACGGTTTAGCTATTCAGGATAATGTCCGGGCCTCATGGTCTTGCCCTATTCTACATGACACATGACACCAGGTTTCATGGACTTGGCTATGTCGTCTTGCCCTATTTATTCAACATGTCTGAAACCTATTCTACATGACAATCATACAAGGTATACCAAGGTCAATGTGGGTAGTCGCTGACGTACAGTTCTATCCTAGATCTACTCCCATGAAAATGATTTAAACATAGAAACATGATAACTGATAACTGAAGTCTGAAGCTAATAAATGATAGCTGAAAATCTGGCATAATCACATTCATCACATACACATGTGGCATGAAGGTTTAATGCATAAAGAACAAGTGGTCCCATGTAGTTCTAAAATAGTTTTCACGAGTTTCTAAATTAGTTTGCAAATGGTTTTCATAAATAATTTTATAAAACAGTAAGTCTTTGTAAGGTTTCATAAACAATGCATAATTTTGAACATAAATGCATGGCTTGAAAATAGGCTATGAGGAAAGCCATTTGCCTGGAGTTGCATAAAAGCTTACGTTGCTACCGATGAGCTGTGAAGGAATCCTAACGATGCTACTAATTGACATAAGAATCAAAAGACAGGCATAAATCAATAAATCGACATAACTAGAGGCAGAGCAATCAACTAGGCACTAATCGTCAATACTACAACGCCCTAATAGTTTTGCGACGTGTGACGCCATGAGAAACTCGTGAAGAACACCCCAAACGATCACCTTTGAGCTCCCGAGCTCCCAAGCTCCCTAAAGACGAAACTTAAACTTATAAGAGTCCACACTAGGAGGGACCTTCACTTGCACTTGTGGAAAACCTTCACTTGCACTTGTGGAAAAATTGTAAAATAATTATTTTTCAATGTATGCTAAGACACATGAAGGAATAATCAATTTATAGGGGGAGACTAGCACCCCCTCCCCCCATTTGCAAAAACTAGCTATGTGGAACTTTCAAAAGAATCAACCAATTTTGTTTATGTAGTTAAGAGAAAATGTCAAACAAATGAAGAGTCCCAGACTTATTGGGTTTTAAGTGGTGAGAGGAGCTCAAAATCAAAGAGATTTCAACCAATGAATTAAGTAAGACATTATGTAGGTTAAACATCACATTTTGACCCAAAACCTTAAGATAATGAGTTTATAAGTCTTTCTAAAAATATACTCTTCACTGAACCTAATATTTATAAATATGAAAATGTAACATTTACACTTAGAACACAGCAAAATTGGGCGCCCACAACTTTTAAATTGGACAAATCGATCATTCACAAAACTAAACATCACCTTGATTCCTCACAATTTTAAAAGATGGACAAATAAACCTTCCATGAGATTATGACCTTAACCTCACCTGTGATTATCCAGAACACTGATTAAGATTGGTTGGCCTCACTCTTACGTGTACAAATGATGTTGTTTCAACTTAAAATGTTGTCCACGTGGACAAGATGAAATAGTGTCGTTTTGGCCCCATCCCTTCAAAAAAGTGAGTGATATGAAATAGAAACAATGTGATTTTGAACACGTAAGTGTGGAGTCCACCAATCTTAATCAGTATTGTGGGTGACTCTAGATAAGATTAAGGTTACAATTTCACTGAATGGCTTATTTGTCTCTTTTTAACTTTACGAGAAACCAAAAGTAATATTTATTTTTTGAGGAGTCTTTGAGGCCAATTAGGAAGTTTAGAAATAAATTTCTGTATTGAACTAGTGAACGGTACTTCCACCTCTTTCCCTTTCTTTTCCCCTTAATGCTCCTTTCAGCTGGTTGAAATAACAAGAGAGAGAGAGAGATATGGGTTCAATGTTGGCAGCACTCGGAGCAAACCCATCAAAGTCCACAAATGAAAGAATGTTGAAAAACATTTAAAAAAAAAACAAAAAAAAAAACGCAAAGTGAGAGAAAAGAAAACAGAGAAAAAAAACAGTAAAGCCATTAATTGAAGCGTGTGACCCTGTAAAAATTTGACCTTTCGTAATTACACTGAAAGACGAGAGATGGCGATTGCTATTGGACACGTTTGTTGTTCAGGGTAGACCCTGTTTCTTGTGAGAGAAGAAATCCATTCCCGGGTCACCTTCCTTTTTCTTCTAATTTCTCCACTTTGAGGTCCCTTTCTTTCTCATCCAATCCCTCCAATGGTGTCTTCTCCAGCGGTACGCATTGCAATTTAAACCCATCATTGACCCTCCAATTGACGATAACACTGCTTCAAAACCACTCATTTGATAAAGGGAGGACAAGAGAAATGAAATGAAAATTTTGGGGCTTGGGTTCTGCTTTAGCTGAAACTCGTGGGCATGATTGGCAGCAGGTTACTTGTCAATTGATATGTTTTGAAGGCCAGTCCTTCACCCTATTGTTTGTATGGCCAGAAGATATGCTCCAAGCACCACCAAGAGAAAGGTCAAGCATCTCCTACAAATCCCATGTCACCTGTGAATAAATTTTCCATTGTATTTGCTTTCTACCAACAAGGTGTTGGCCCCAGTGAAAGGAACGAGTGAACTTTGTGAGTGGGAAAGCGGGGAAATGTTGTGTGAATGAGGTAGGGAAGGGAGAGATCTGAGCCTCTCAAAACGCTCAGAACCCTTCTCTCTCTATTCTGTATTCTTGGCAATGCTCAGTCTCAGTTCTATCATATTCATCTCCGTTTCCATATGTACTTGCTCTTGTATTATTGGTATTCAGGCATTCCCCAAATTAATTCATTTTCATTTTTAATGCCAGGGATTGAGTAGAAAGAGAGGAGGTGAGCCTGATAAGAAGAAACACAGGAGGAGGAGGTAGGGTCCAAGAAGAAGCTTTTCAAGATCATCAGGCTTGTCTCATCAGCTAGGACTGGATTATTTTATGCCCAGAAGAAAAGCAACAAGATTGACAAGATTGAGCTGAAGAAATATGATCCAAATGATATAACATGGCACCTTCTGACTATTTGGTGCTCACTGTGTAAAATCATGACTGAATCACTGATTTTGTTTCCACGCAAGAATTGTAACTCATTTTTAGAAAGGAAAAAAATACAATATACAGTTGCTAGGACTATCTATAACCCCCCGTTACAAATTACATGTCATTCCACCAAAGCTCGAGCTGCCAAGCTGAGCTACAAAATTATAGGAACCATTGCCTAACTCTCTTCCACTACGACAAATATTCCGATCCTCAAAAGTGAGAAGAAAAAAAAAGGAAGATTATTCCAAGGCCTCAAAAGGCTAGTTTGTTTTCACTCTACAAGATCTCAGAGGACTGGTTAAACAAGGAATTCCTGTCACCTAACGTTGAATAAGACATCAGTGAGATGCTAATCTTGTAGCTAATGCTGAACTAGCATAGTTCTTGTTGAGGATTTCAGCAGAAATTCAATTAAACAGCTAGAGATTGAATCAGAAAATGTAGGCACATCCAACTCATAGAACTGATTACCAACAGATAAGGGAGCTGAATAATCCCAAGCTACTCTCTTTTTAAGACTCTACAGTCTAACTGACACATCAAATCTCATAAGAATTTGGATATCTTTTCCCCTCATCCTTGACAGGTTCAGGTGTTTGGCACGATTTCTTAACTCTTTCTAGCTGGCTATTCTCATACTTCAAGCCTTGATCTCCCACCCCATGACGCTGATCATTCCTGAATGTGATCCTCTTGAAGTAGCAAGGTTCCTTTGCAGTGTTGCTCCAAATTTGTCCCACTATGCTACTAATCTTTTTGATTGACCAAATTGTGGTGAACCTCAACCTCAATCTTACTAAGCAATCAACAACAGGAGTGCCAGAATGCCACTTAGTGTTATTCTTCTCATTCCACCACCCAAAACCTGCATCCTATGCTTCGCAGTATGTGATCATTCAGTGTCTTTCAAACACAATTTAGTGTTGGCAAATTGTCCAGAACTCCAAGTAATAGGAGTGCAGTTCTTAGAAGAACTGCAATCACTAGAGTACTCCAATGCTATCCTTCTTGTTTTCCTGTACTCTTCTTCAACTGAATGTTCATGGAATTCACTAGATTCTCGGTCCTAGGCTCAGGCACCATCCCCTTAGACACCATCTCCCTAAAATAACGCAAAGCATCCGTCATTCTCCCATTTTCATGGTGCCCATGAATCATGATTGTATATGATCGCCTGTCCGGTCCCGTTCCATTCCTCTCCATCTCTTCCCATGTTCTTCTCACCCCATCCTGATCATCCCATCCCATGTACAACCTCAGAACCAAGTTGTAAACATCATCATTCATGCCACACCCGTTTCTCTCCATCCTCTCTAAAACCCTCGGAACTTCCCCCGGATCCTTCAAGGACCCCAGCAAGTAGCCGTAAGTAACAGCATTAGGCAAACAACTCCCCTTTCTCCTCTCCATCTCACTCACCAGCTCATACACCTTCTCCATTCGCCGGATCTTACACATGTGCTTGATCAAGGAATTGTAGGTGGCCACATTGGGTTCACAACCCCTTTCATTCATGCATTGGAAAACTTCCAACGCCTCAGGAATCCTCTTCTTGAAACAAAGAGCGTCAATGATGCAGTTGCATATCACAACATCAGGCTTGCAACCCTTATCATCCCACATGCCGCGGAACAACTTGAGTGCGGTGCCTAGCTTCCCCTTCTGGGTCAATGCCTTGATGAAGGTTCCATAGGTGAAAAGATCAGGCTTGCACTTGGACGCCACTATGTCTTTCCACAACCTCTTTGCCTCGTGCACGTTCCCAAGAACGCACCAACCGTGGAGGATCACGTTCCATGACTTTATGTCAGGAGGGAACTCATTCACATTGTTGTGAAACAATGTTTCTGCATCTTCCACATGCTTGTACCTGCACAGCCACATCAAGAGGGTCCTAAATGCTTCCGAATCAACCTCCAACCCAAAATCTTTCCTCCGATAGAACATGGAAACTGCTTCTTCCACCTTATGTGCACCCGCATACCTACAATTTATGATCACTCAAATTAGCCCTCCAAATATAAGCATAAAATATAATCAGAGTCTTCAACAGGGATCATGATAATTGATAGGGTATACTTATTCATTTAACAAGTATATCACATCATTCTGACAATATATTATGACAAAAGTTTTTGACTAACATATTTCTAGTTATCTTATGCTAAGGACTAATTGACATTTACCTACGAATCAAGGTCCCAAATACCCCTTCATCTATGACTCCCTCCCTCTTTGACATTTCATCGAGCACCTGGTGCAGTTCCTCAAACCGCTTCATCTTCCCGAGAATGTCGATAATCTCGTTACAAACACGCGAACTCGGTGAGTACCCATTTCGCTTGGGACCCGTTCCGGAGACCCAGTTGAAGAACACGAGCGCGGGCCTCCAATCGGAACGGTGCCGTTTCAGCACGTCGACGACGAGGTCGTGGCTTAGGTCGAACCCGCATTGGTCGAGCGCTCGCTCCACCTGATCGGTGGGCTTGTCCCTCCGGAACTTCAGGAGGTTCTGAAGGAAAACGGGAGGCGGCGGCGGCGGGGGCGACGAAGGGACGGGCGGCTCCGCGACGGAATGCAGGGACCGCGTCGTTTCGACGATTCGGAGGAAGTGAAAGTGACGGGATAGTGGTTTGGTGGCGGTGGGTGGAGTCGCTTGGGAATTTTTTGGGTTGCTTGGGGTTCGGAGGTTGGTGGTGGTGGTGGGGTGGGCGGCGGCGTTGAAGTGGTTTTTGAGTGTGCGAAGGTTGTTTTCCCACCGGCGGTACGGCATTGTAGAAAATTTTCATGACCAATTACGTGTTAAATCTATATGTTTTATATGAAATTAATTTCAATGCATGCAGGTGTAAATTAGTTTTATATTATCATTTAATATTATCTAACTATAATTTAGTGTAAAAATTAACATTTTTTACTAAAATAAAGAATGAACCTTTTATTCACCTTATAATTTAAAACTTTAGTTCTTTGATTTCACCCACCAAATACAAGAACAACTACTAAATTATGAGTTCAACCACAAGACTCATTCATTCTTATTGATGTATCAAAACTATTTTACACTAATAGTGCATTGAAATTAATCTTTTTTGCATAATGTCCAAAATGTGTTTTTGTATTGTCATTAAATTATGTATTATTATGTAAGTAAAAGTAGAGTTTAATTATTTTTTATTGATTTTTTTATTGATTTTTATGTTGTCATTTAAGTAAATATTAATATGCCAATTAAAATAATTGACTTTCTCACTTATTAGTTAAAATGTCATGCATATAAAATGATTTGGCTAAATGTTATCGTGCATAACAATTATAAACTCTTAAAAGTATATGATTCTTATAAAGAGTAACTAATTGAATAGTTAGTTTGATTTGGTGAAAAAAAATGAAAGTGAAAACTTTACGGACTAAATTTATGAATAAAACTACATAACCACCACTGATTTTATCTTCCACACAAAGTGACCCTAAAATTCATCCAAATAAAGTGATATTTAGTTTGTTGATGTTAAAATATTTCATAAAAATGAAATTACACTGAACATATATCAAAATTAAAGTATAAGTCTTTCTTATTGCATCCGTAAGAGGTAAATTTATACAATCTGATGTACCAAATTTATACAACTTTNTATATATATATATTTATTTTGATCAATATATAAAGGGTAAAATCGTGTGAATGTATATTAACGGAGGACACACAAATTTATGACAAAATGATTCAAACATTAAATATGGCTAACTATCAGACAGATTATATTAAATTCATGACAGTAATCTCGTTCCTAATTGTTTCAAAAAAATAGAAATAACATTCACACGTTGTCTAAATGGATGATATATAATACGGGACTCCATAAGTTATATAATACGGGAAACGTTGTCTAAATGGATGATATAAGCCAAGCTGAATATCATTGTCGTCATAATTTTGGAGGTTCTTTGTCACATCGACCGCTAAATTTGGATTTAAAAACAAGATAAATATAATAACTTATATTGTTCTTTTAAGATTACTGTATGAATTTCTAGCTGCATCTATTTCCATTAATAACATTTGGGTTACTTAAAGCTGCTGTTGCTGAATTCAGCAACATGCCAGTTTCAGTGATTAATGTTTAGATTTGGTAGTTTGCGGCTTTGCGTCAATCTCTTCATTAATCAAAATTACACAACCATGACTATACTCAGAAGGACAGAGACACAGAGCGACTCTGTAAAGAAGGGAAGAACCAAGCCAGGATAATGTTAGACAATGCATTTCGTTTTTAAATAGGTTTCAATTTGAATACACTTCTTTTATGGTGTCATATAATTATATACAGGCACATATATAAATATAATTGATTGTGACACACAGGGCTTAACGTTAGATTTAAGAGTTCAAATGCATTTCAAACTTAGTCTTTGTTCTATGGTGAATGGGAAAGTTTCATGTTGTTTGGTGTTAGTGTAATGATCCGTTTTTCAAAAAAATGGGCGATACAGAACTGCTACAACAATTCTGGCAACACTACAGCGATTCCGCGAGGGTAGTGTGCTGCAGCTATTTGGGGAGTAAGTCTCACATTCTTTAGTCAATGTAGCGGAGGTTTTGAGCTCCCCTATAATTAGAATCATTTCTTGAATGTTTTTACTTGTTAATTCACTAAAATTAATATTTGCTCTAATGAGAACTTTCTATTTGCTCTAGTTAATATTTCTATTAATAAGGAAATAATGCATCTACATAAAGTGTCAGGAGTTCCCAATGTTAATGCTCCACGGTCGTCAATCATTTTAGACGAGTGACACTTAATCATGGCATATGTTTGTTATTAGTATTATTTATGAAAAATATATTTTTATATATGTTTTAGAATTCCAGTTAGTTTTATGCTTAATTAATTTATTTCTTTTAATTTTAGAAATTATTTTTTGTCTTTTATTTATAGAAAATATTTATGAAAGTATTTTAGGACTCATGAAAATTATTTTAGAAGGACAATAGACCATTTTAATGATTTATGCATAGGTTGAACATGGTGTATGTGTGTGTTACATGAAACCCTAGGGGGAAAGATTGCAGTTCAACTATCAATTATTATGTTTTAGAAACGTTTTTAAGGAAGTTATATCTAGGATAGAACTGTAAGTCAGCGACAGCTTACGTTAACCCTTGGTACCATTGTAGTTAGAGTCAGTTTAAAAAGATTTAAGGATTCAAATATATCAGATTATCATTAGCTACCAGGACCTAGGTTTTTGGGTAGTCAGTTAAGCTAGATCGTAATGCTTAGGATCCACCTATTTAGATATCTTCCTTGATTTAAGTGACTATGTTATAGTATTCAATTATTATTTTATTATAAAGTATTATTATGTTTTTTAATGCATGATGTTTATTATGTAATGCATTATTTGTGTCATGTTTATTAACTATCTCATGTGGTCGTAAACCTGCTCATTGAGATGATGACCCCATGCCGGCATCTATTTGTTTCAGTTGCAGATCCCAACGAGAACTTGGATATAGTTCTTCTCCTCCAGTGAGCATTGCTTCACAATGAAGTCAGTTTAGGATAGTTTATGTTTAGTCAGTTTACCTTATGTCAGTTAGTAGAGTACTATAGTAGATTACAAGCAGGTTGTCACGTGTTTTTAGTTATTTGATTTCATATTTTAAGTATGGCATTGTAAGGATTTCATGACACAAATATTAAGTTTATTTATGAAGTTTAGTTTAAGAGGTGTTCTTATAATTTGCCTATAAAATATTGCACTATTTTATGATTAGTACATTAAGAGAATTCGTAAGGGAACTAGTCCCATGTATGCCGTTGATGATTTCTGGGGTCACAGTTAGCTTAAGAGAAGATATAAGTGAACTTGGTAAAGTTTCACGTTGCTTAGCGTGTGGTTTGCGAAATCAGTAAATATTCCCAAGAATGACTTTTAAATGTGTTTGTTTTGCGGATTAAATTTCTAGGAATCTTCTAGAATATGCTTGAGAATGAAAAATTCATGCGTTTGATTGACACTAACATTACACACAAGTTGAGCATTACACAAATTAAAGTCATATTTAAATATAATTTAAATATAACTAATAGTTATTTTCACAGCTCTCAAAAATAGTATTATTAATAATTTATTAATAATAATATTAATTAATTATTTAGTATTATTATTAATTATTTAATACTAAATATTATTATTCTTATGATGTAATATTAGTTATTGTTATTAATATTAATTATTACTAATACTATTATTAATTTCTTAATATTTATTAATTAATAATAATCATTAATTATTACTATTATTATTTATTTATTATTATTACTTATTACTATTATTTAATATTAATTATTTTATCAACTCCCATAAAATTATTATTTTTTATTATTAATAATTTAATATTTATAGTTATTGTTATTTTTAATATCAATTATTTATTAAATCAAATATTATTATTTAATATTTATTATTATTATTATTATATTTAATATTAATTATTATTATTATTTAATATTAACTATTTTATCAATTTCCAAAAATATTATTATTGATAATTATTATTATTTTTATTTATTATTATTGTTGTTGTTGTTATTGTTATTATGGGAAGATAAAGTTCGGTTTTCAATTTTAAATAAGGGTAAATTTCTTTATTTACATTTTTAAAAGCATTCCCTTCCCATGGGAATGTTAGATTTTCATGGTGGAGGGTGGGATTGAAAATGGGAAAAATTGAGACTTTTATGATTATTGAGAATATAATTTTTTCGTGATTATTTTTCTATTTTTCAAACTAAACGCAAGAATCTGTCATTTACAAACTCAGATTCTTAGAAATGTTAACAAATTCCGTAAACCACACGCCCCTTATAGTATTGGGTTGACAATATAAACTTAGGTCTTACCAAACACACATGTGTGCGACAACACCATCTCGTCCACACATGTGTAAGTTTGATGAGCCTTTATTTTGTTTCACCCTTTTGGCCCAATTAAGCCATTTGGGCTACTTACCCTTTACTCTTGATGTAGATTTTGGTTTAGGCTTTGACATGGTCCTTATGATTGATGGGACAAACTTAATAATTAAGTTACATTTGACCTATTTATTATTGCACCCACTAAGACCAAATCCACTAAGTATACATCATGTCAATCTCTTCCTCTTCCACTTAAGCTTAATGCCAATGCCTCTTTTTTTTTTCATCCTTCATCTGTGATTTTTGTTACTATAGCAAGAGCTATTATTCCTCTTCCTTTCCCTTTGTTTTGCAAGCTTCGCGAGGTCACCCCCACAATCTCAGTTGCTCCTCCTAGATCAGAACGGGATCTAGCTGCTCAGTGTTGCCGATGATTGAGTTACTAAGGAGATGCACATTTTATTTTGAAATAAATCGAGACTTTTTAACTAAATAATAGCTTCAAGTAGGGTGGAGATAACTCTTAAGGACATTGCATTTGCACGATTTGTAATATACATGTTCCAACTATCTTCCTCTGTTCTCATATCAGATTTTGTTGTCTATTATTGTCATTGTTTGGTTTTTGTTTTTGTTCGATTTATATATTCTCATTTTACCCGTAGTAAGTTAATTAAAATACTCATCCCTAACTATATTTCACAGCACCAGAAAGATCATGCAAATGAAAAAAAAAATTATTTCAATAATTGTGTAAAGTTCATTTACGTTGTCATTGTATATTTGCATCAAAATTAAACTCTCTTAAGAATCACTTCAATTGATGATTTCTACATTAACTTCTATTTATATACTGCATTTGTTTGATGTGTGCTTAGAGATGACAAAAATAAACTAGGCTGTTCCTAAGCGAAAAGATTTCTTATTATTATAGCGTTCCGAGTTTTGGTTAGATGATGGTTTAAATCTTCACCAATAATAAAGGAAGATTGACTATGAGTTGGTTGGTGACATTTGGCCTCATTTTTTCTAGCTGCAGGTTCATTATTGTGGACTCAATTTCTTTTGAAGTTATGCCAAGCTCAATTTTTCCAAGCTTGAATTCCAGTGTTCATCCAAGACCGATTTCAAGATGGAAATGTCGAATCCATTATTTCAAGCTCATTGTTAGTGTTCCTAAACCCTTTTCGAGAGAATTACTTTGAGCTTGTTTAACGGGGTTTATCTGCTAAAGCCAATTTTAAAATGTGGAGCTCATTGTTTTGAGCTCATACTCCGAGCTTATACTTTCAACTTATTTCACAACAACAAATTTGATCTAATGTCTCACTTTTTATTAACTATACTACACTTAAAAAATGTCATATTAAAAAAATGAACACTTTTATTAACTACACTACATTTAAAATATTTTATTAACTACACTATACTTATATTATAAATATGTTTTAAGCCTTAAACGTATATTGTTTTGATTTCGATCTCCCAGATATTTTCTTTTTCTTTGGTTTTGACATTTTTTTTATCCGTTTGGCTATTGCTCTTTTGGAGTAAAATGAGCCGTTTCATTTCAATTTTAACTTAAATAGGTCACGTTAAAAAAAAATGTAAGTAGGCCAACATTTATTTTAGTCCAGATATAGGTAGGTCAACTTGTAAGGCCCAATACGCTTCGTTACTATCTTGAAACCAGTCTTTTTAACTAAAGAAATTTTTAAAAAAAAGTCTTGACTTGACTTAATTACTAAATAGGTGAGACCAGGCCTAATATGGGGTAGGTCAAAGGTTTTTGATGGATGGATTGACCTATTTTTATCCCTATTGATCTTTATTATTTAAATCTACTATAACGTGGAAATAATGATAAGAAAAAAAATCTCAAAACAATTTTAGGAATCAAACACAACTTTTTATTCTTTTACCCTTAGTTTGATTTAAGAAAAAAAATTGGGAGAAAAGAAAATGGGTAGAAAGAAAATAGAGAGAAATTGATATTTTTCTTTGCATGATTTACAAAAGAAAAAAAAAAGAGGAGAAAAAAATTTAAGTGAGGCAACACAAACATTTTCTTCCCAAAATGAGGAGAAAATCATACAACTAAGGTGGTGAAAATAGAGACAGGAAGAAGTGCGTAATATGATGAGAGAAAAAAAAGGTAAAAAAGAAAAATTATTTATATATTCTTAACATGTTAAGTTAATGTCCAACTTCATCCATAGACTTTACATCCATGCCTAACCTAATCCTAAGACGAAGGAAAATAACTCGTAATTCCCTGAACTTGATAATCATGAAACATGTTAGTCCTTTTTTTTTGCCGAGTTCAGGAATAAAAAGACTGACGAATCTAATGATTGTCAAATTCAGGGACTAATAAGTCATTTTTTTAGTCTAAGGACTAAGTTCGGCACAAGTGTAAAGTTTAGTAACGAAATTAGACATTATCCCCATTTTATTATACAATAGTCATTTTCTTTCCTTTCATTTTCTCTTTATTTTCTCTTGATCCAAAACATACAGAGAAAAACATCATTTTCTTTCTACTTTATCTTCTTTTCATTTTCTTTCCTTCCATTTCCTTTCCTCTCATTTTTTTTTCTTCTAGACTAAATAAAGGGGTGAGGACTACACTAATATTTTAAAACATTTGTGTTCTATAGTAATAATAAGGAGAGATATTACCTAGTAACAGATCTCGATATGGGATAGGAGAGCTTGACTGAGCTTAGAAATTGCAACACAAACATAAACGGTTCTCTGATGTACAGGCTTGATCAACGGTGGCAAGGACTGCAATGACACTTCAACGTCTATGTAACGATGAGAAGGATTTAGGTTTTTAGTATGAGGTAGAATAACTATGTTACCTTGGGGTTAAATCTCTTCTTATATACCCAAGCTTGTTACCTAACTCGTAACTCGTACACTTGGTTATATATAGGGGTAGAAGTGAGTCAAACCGAGTTGAGCTTGGAAAAGCTCATGACTCGGCTCATTAATATGAGCTTGAATCACAGCTTGACTCATTAACAGTCGAGCCCAATTTTGAGGCTTAAGCTTGGCTCATTTAAAAATTAATGAGCCCAGCTTAAGCTTGGCACATAAAATATAAATTGAGCTTTTAAAGTTTGACCTTAATTTTTTATTGAACCAATCTTTGTATTGTTAGATGTCTTGTCTAATTTTTAAAACTTAACAAATACATATCCTATTTACAACATAATTTATATATATCATAGAGATGATACAAAATTCTTAAACCATATTCATTGATTATAACCAATATATAACATAATTTAAATTATAATTCATCTTAAAAATTATAATGTATGTGTCACGACCAAAAAAAAAAGGGAAACACGTCTCGCGTGAGACACTGTTTACAAAGGCTTTATCTCGCGCGAGATGAATTGTGTCTCGCGTGAGACGCATGTTTTGGAGTTCCACATTGTTAACAACTATAGAAGGGGGTCTCCTCCTCCTCCTATATATAGAAGTTTCCCGTGAATGTTTAGACTTGCTAACTCACTCAAGAGCCTGAGAGGTTCCGCTCTTGTGAGATTTTTCGCTTTAGTTATTTTTATTTCTTTTCTCCCTCTCATTTTTCGTTTGTGGGGAAGCAGTGCCTCCATGTAGGGTGTCAAGAGCTCCCAGCTTAGTGTTTCTTAGCGGCCAACCATTTTAAGGTGAGTGACTTTTTTCACGGTCTATGTTAGACCACGTATTTATTAAGCTATTTATTTGTTTATTTATTTTATAATTATTTTATTTATGCATGTTTTATGAAATTCTAGGAGGTAAAACTTAGTATTTTATTTTATATCTAAGAAGTTAGTTATTATTAAGAGTTATTTTATTTAATTAGTTATTAATGAAGTTATTTAATTAATTATTTTCTTATAATTATATATTTAGAAACTCCTTATTTATGAAATTGATATTTACGAAGCTATTTTAGAAAATCATGAAACTATTTAAAAACCACATGACACCACATGCTTTATTTCATTAAATAAGTCATGTTGCGTGTGTATAATTAGTATTAAGTGATACATATATTCATATTATTTGATTAAACTTTTAACAAAAGATTATGGTTAAGGAAAGATTCTAGTGGGAGAAGATTTCTGTTAAGGAAAGGTTCTGGTTAGGATAAGACTTGGTATTTAAGTTGTCCATTGTGACGCATCTCTCTTACTTAGGAACCTCCCTAAGCATGGGATTTTAGTCTACCTATATTTTTCTAAGATAAAACATTTAATAATATTAAGTCATGTTATGTTATCAATATCAGTTAAAGGATTATGTTATTATGATCATATTATGTTATGTATTTAAACTGTTTTCATGGAAGTTATATCTATGATAGAACTATAAAATCAGTGGCAGCCTACATTGATCCTGGTATACCTTGTACAATTGTAAAGTAGAATATGATTCATGTAGATTTAGGGTAATATCGTAAAGCTCGGACATGGCAGCCCGTGATGCAGGCATCGTGTATCATGTAGATTAAGACTAACCATTAGGAATTTGTGGACTCGGATAATGTATCCCCACTGTCGTTGCCTAGATACTTGGATAGTGCGTCATGACTAACTATTAGGAATCTATGGTCTTAGGTAGTGTATCCCCAATTATCGTGGCCTAGATACTTGGGTAGTGCGTCAAGAATAATGCATCATAAGCAAAACCATAATGCTCGGAATGTCTATTTAGAGAAATATCAATTGAATTATGTTTTCAAATGCTTTTATGTATTAGCTATTATTACATAAGTATTTTATTCTTGATCTATATTATATATATTACATTGCATGTCATGGTTTCGAATTGTCTCATGTCATCGTGGGGTTTGTCATTCACTGAGCGATGACTCACCTCTCATCAACCTTTTTCAAATATCATTGACAAAGACACGCCGCTCGTTTAGTAGATCTCAACAGTTTAGATTCTTGGTAAGCTTCCTGTTGTCGTGAAGTATTCTTCAGTTATTTCAGTATTATGATAGTTTATATTCATGTTAGCCTATAGAGTGCTCTAGTGAACTACAAACACAATGTAGTGTATTTTTCGATTATATATATTTTGTATCTTTTAAAGGATCTTATTTTATTTATGTTATGATGTTTAGTTATATTTAAAAATGTTTCCTCTTTATTTATAAAAGCTGCACGTTTTTCATGATTAGCACTTTAGGAGGTTTTCATAAGAGAACTAGTCCCTTGCGTGCCGGTGACGATTTCTGGGGCTGTTACAGTATGTATGTATGTATGTATGTATGTATGTATGTATGTATGTATGTATGTATTGAGCCGGCTCACAAGTTATTAAGTCGAATATAGTTAAGCTCAAACTTGACTCATTTAATCAACAAGCAATCTTGAGGTCACGAGCTTGGCTTATCAAGTCATTAACGAACTGAATTAGAAATAGTTCATGAGTCAACTTGACTCACTTCCAACCCTAGTTACATGTGATGAGGTTTGTTAAGTGGATCTGGCGAATCACATGAATCTATTAGTGGTGGTTAGGCCAGATTCGTTATGGTTATAATCATATTGTTCACGTGGATATGACTCGAGTTACAAGTTGTGCATTCCACGAACTCGGGGTTACTTTTATGCTTAAGTAAAGTGATTGGGCCTCATATTGGGCCAAAGATTTACTTCATAAAAATTTGTACGAACCAAAATTTAATATGACACATTGACATGGATCAAAAATTAAAATAAGGAGGAAAAGAGAGACTAGGACTTAGTTTGGTAAAGCTTTTTGAAATAGTGCTCCTACTTTCAAAAAACTTAGATGTTTTTGTTGTTGGTTTTTGAAAGCTATGAGGTGCTTTTGGGAGGTCTTATGATTAGCTTTTCAGAGTTAAGTTGTGCTTTACAAATGTTAAAATACAAATATATCTTTAAATTTTAATGATTATTATTTCTTTCTTTAATATTTATGTTTACTATAGTAATTTTAAATCTAAAGAGCACATTTAAAATATATTTATTCAACACTACTCCTATAACTTATGCTTATTAAGAGCTAATTTTTCATTATTTTATCAAACAAAATTGTTATGACTTTTTGAAAATAGTTTTTGAAGAGCCAAATAACTCAACAATTTTTGAAGAGTCAAAGAATTCAATAACTTTCAAAGAAACCACATCATTATTACCAAATCAAGCCTAAAACCAATGAATTTTATTTTATAAAAAAGAACAATGAATTTTTCTGTGGAAAACAAAATCAAAGGACTTATATTTTATATGGAATAAATATATATTTTAATTTTATTTTATTTTATAAAAAAACTAAAGATGCAATTAATTTATAATATGGTAGTAATAAAATAATAAAGATTATGTACCAAATGTAAAAGATTAAAAGATTATCCATTCAAAATCCAGATCCACGTGGGGGAGCGTTAAATTGTAGAGGTATTAAAAATAAAAAATAAAATAAAGTAAAATAAAGAAATCAACTAGCAATATTAAAAGAGAAAAACTAACAAGTGTGAAAAGTGAAAATGAAAGTAGTCATTTTTTATTAAAAAGATAAAAATTATATATTTTTAGTGTAAATAAATGCATTTTAAGTGTAAAAAAAATACTATTTTAAGTTTTTAACTATTTTTTTTAAGACGATTGGTGAGAAAAACCATAATAAAATACGAGTGGTGGAAGAGAAAGTAACTAAGGAAGGACGGCAGTACACATTGAGGATGAGGGTCAAGGGGGCGGCTATGCCTAATGCATGTCTCCCGCCAGGTATCCAAAGCACCACGTGTCACCATCCCAACACCCCACCCTCCTCAACCGTCCGATGTCATCGGACGCATCCAAACAACCTCAGCACCGGTTCGGTTCTGAATCTGATCTGATCTGATCTGATCCATCTCATGCGGCAAGGAGGCGGAGCGTGCCGACAAACGTCTCCGTAACAATCATCGCACGCTCTCCCGTTAACTCTAACCGCCGTCACACCGAACACGCGGGACTCAGAAACAGAAGGATCCACCAAACGGTGATCCTTAAACGCAGTTAAAGGGGGCTACGTACGCCGCCTCTTGTTTTTGTGTTTTGTCCCTTTCAACGTGTCAATAGATGAGCGAATCCACGTGGCTGCGGTCGGCCCCCCTCCCCTCACAATTATTTAATGTTGATGGCGGGACCCACCACCACGCGCTCTCTCTATCTCCCGCGGCTGGGGCGGCGCGGCGCTTTATAGAAGAGTGTAACAAATGAGGGGAACCATGCTTTGCCATGTATAATGGGCATTAACATTGCTGCGTAACAGCGCAGTCAACGCACCTCGTTGACCGTGCCTAATGTTTTTTCAGATTAATAAAAGCTTTTTTTTTTCTTGCTAATGTGTGGAGCTAGCCAACGTTCCTGTTTTCGATCGGTTGTTGAGGACCAGCCACGTGTGAGGAGCGTGATCTTACGCGTTTTCTTTTCCTTCGCTACTGCGTCTCCTCTTGTGGAGTGTGTGTGTGGACCACTCTTTATTGCAACATGTGTAACTATTTTTCTTCTTTAGTGGAGATGCTCGTATCGCTCCTCTATTTTCTCCTTATATAAGATACTATAAGATGAGTTTTCTCTTAAATGGAAAATATCAGAAAAAGAAAAAGTACAGAACGAAGATGTTTACATGATCAATTACTTTTGGTGTATTCAAAATTGCTTACTTGTAATTTAATTTTGAAGTAACGTTTATTAGCTAAAATAAGTATAAATGTGGGTGCTATTTTGTGGAATTACGTTTGACAATAACACACGACTAAAACAGCACAAGTTGCCCTCTTTTATTAGAACAATGGAAGTTTGGAATTCCACATTTGAGGAACCAAAAGTTCCATTTTCAGTTTTGCCACTCAAACAACGACAACATACCAGACTTACATTATGCTGTTACACATGATTTTAGAGGTGAGAATTACATTCGAAGTGGGCATAAACTACAAGTAGTATAGCATGCCTCAATGCTATTTTCGTTTTCGTATACATAAATACCGAAAGCATTGAACAATTCATGTACAGATAAGGTCATGAGCCCATCTAAAATGCCAAAACTGCTACCTAATTTAATTTCCCTAGACGAAAATGAATGTGAGATATGTAGAGCAAGTTTGGCAACAATGAAAAACTGTTTTGCTTTTTTGTTCTTAAGTAATTCGTGTAAGAAATAAAGTTACTTGAATAAGAGTAGATGGTTGAGGAAGACGCATTGACGGAAACTCTAACATCTAGACGAAAGCTCTAAAGTGGATTCTTGGTGCGCGAGAGATCGGCGGTGGGATGTACCTGCAAAGGCACTTCGACACTCAAGTGTGGTTTTGAGTATTCTTCAAAGTGAACGAGTGATATCTGATGACATGAGGTCATGCGTTTTTTATAGGTAAGTTAGGTCGATTAGATAAAGATAGAATGTGAGAAATTCGAATAACAACTTCTTATCTCAGAGGTTTATCCTTTCATGCTTATCTAGGAGTTAGTTGCGCGATTCGTTAACTGTGGGAAGAGAAGGCGTTGCGACCTTCTCTAGCCTTGTTAGGCCGAACTGGGTTCAGAGTCTTGGGCCTGTTGCCTAGAGAATGCCTATTGGATTGCTCTCTCTTTTGGACATGTGTTGCGACTTTCTTCTCTTGTAAACGTCGTGGAGCTCTCCTTTGGGCTGACAAGTGTAAGCTTACGACATGAGCTTCCACTACTCCTTAATGGGCTAAAGCCCTTAGGCAATGTGAACTCCCCCCTACTCCTTAGTGGACTAAAGTTCTCTGAACCTTTAACCTTTAGTCTGTAATGTTGTCCCCAACACACTTTTTAATAACAATTATTTTCACACAATCTAAGAAGATTAAGTAAATGTGAAAAATATGAGATGTTCACAAAATCTAACATGATTAGCTCCTTTTTAAAATTCATCATATATTATTTTGGGGATATTTTTCTTAAGAAACTATTATGTACACAATATTATGTTTTTATCAAATTATTCATAACTATTAATTTTATAATGTAAATGATTAATTTATAATATTTTTAATAATTTTATTATACAAAAGTAATTGTTTTAACTTTACTACTGGTTTGTGGAAATGGTTGGTTCGCCTTAGTGTTAAAATTCAGGCATAGTTTGTTATGATTGGGTGGCTCAACGCAGACGGTCGACTTGAAAAGTATAATATTATCATTCAACAACAGGATATGTTGTGTCCTTCGTGGTCACAAGGATAATAGATTGATCACCTATTTTTTTAATGTGAGTTTTTTTAGTGTCTATGAATTATGTAAAAACAAAAATGGAGTGTTTACTAGATAAATTTAGGTGCAATTAAAGTTTGTTTTAAAACTTCGATGGCTACAACAATGTCAAAAGGTATAAAAAAAAAAGACTGCTAAATTGTGTTCTTCATTATGATCTAAGCTATTTGGAGAACTAGGAACATTCATATCTTTGATGGTAAAAATACATGCCTACAAGAAACAATGTGAATGGTGGAACTCTGGGTTAGTGAGTGGGAAAAAAATGCTAAGTCAAAGATCTACCTATAACAACAATGGAGAGTTGATGAATGTTGTCATATAAATTTTATGCAATTCGAAAGGTGACATTGGGTGCTCTATCGTCCTTTATCCATTTCAAGTGCGCTTGTCTCAAAAGTTAAGGAGTTTCTTAAGAGGATCAAAGGTAAACCTGTTGCTATATTGCTTGGTGGTTGTTCTCAGGGTGCTCTTTGCTTGGTTCATTTTAGGGGTGTTCATAACTTGGTCTGGTCCGCTAACCCAGACCGGCCTGAAACATTCGGGTCGAATTGGGTCCGATTTTAAAAAAACTCTAAAAGATTTGATTTTAATTCATATCGGGTTTAGGTTTAGCCTCGAGTCACTCGGCCCGGCCCGGCGTTTAGAAATTTATGTCTATTATAGGTAAACTATGTCTACGGTGTTTAGAAATCTATTGTAGTGCACTTATTATTTTTTTGTTGTTTATGTTCCACTAAAATTATGAAAGTTCGAATGGGAATGCTAATGTTATAAATTTTATTGCATTTTGTTGTAGTGTTTAAAATTAATGAGTGTTTAGTTAGGAAATATAATGATTAGTTTATAATTTTTTTAACTTTATTTTTTAATGGATGTTATTTTTTATTTTGAAGTTTGAGATAGTTTTGACCCGATCCAAACTAAGGTTTTAACTCGGTCTGAAGATAATCGGGTTTATCGGGTTTAGGGTTAGGTCCGGATTCTCCAAATTAGCCCGATCTAAATATAGAGTCGGATTCTGGTAAAGGTCAACCCGGCCCAACCTGACCCATCAACACCCCTAGTTCATTATGGGTTATCATTATTATTTACAGTGGTTGTTTCTTTTTTTTTTTTTAATTGTCTTAATTTGGGTCGTTTGGTATCTCTTTTCTCTTAAAAAAAAAGGGGTTTTTGTATCGAGATAAAGCTTTCTTGAAAAATGTTGGACTCCCAGCCTCCTTGGTGTGTCTCTTGAGTGGTGGCGGGGGTACCTACAAGCACTCTGATACTCAGTAAATCTCTATGTGATAATGGATCAGATAAAAAATTGGGTTATGGGTAGTACCTGGTGAGTCGGTCCCTTTATACCCGTGAATGTATCTTCCCATGGTTGGTGCCAAGGATGTTTCCGTGATCTCGGATTCTTCTCTCAGTGCTGGAGATTTTCCATGGTTCTGGATTTTCCTCTCGGGAGCGAAGACTCCTCGTAGGGTCTGAAATCTTATCTTTTAGACCCGAGGTTGAGGTTTGTGGGACCGGGCTGGGCCTTTGTTCTAGGTTCCGTGGGGTTGGTGATGAGGTCCAAGTTGGGTTGTGGGTCTAGTTCATAACGGTTTCTCTCACCAAATTTTTCTTAGAAGTTTTTAGTGAGGTATTCTTTACCTTATTGATTATGTCTCAGTTACTTTTGCGTATTTGTAATGATGATTATTGTGTTCTCCCTACTTTTCACGGAATAAAATTGACTCATTGATTTATGAAAAAAATAAAACAATACAAAATACTTTAAAATTAATTTTTAATTAAATGATTTAATATAAATAAATTTTCACATAATTGATTAAATAAAAAATAATAATTCTTGAAGTAATTAATTATTAAAATTAGTGGAGCTTGCCATCCAAGATTAGTTGTGGGTAGTAGAAGGTAGGCTGGGTTTGGATACGAGAGAGTTTATTTTAAGGTAGTAAATTGAGGTGAGGGAGTGATTTCTAATGAGTAAAATATTAATTTATATTTTATTATTATACATAGTTAATTATATAAAGAGATATAATATAATTTTTTTTTAAATTTAAATTTTTGAAAGAGATAATTTTTAAAAAGGTATTAGTATCATTATGATCAAGAGGTTAACGATTTAATTTTTTACAATTTTTTACTTTTAAAAAAATTCATTCACGTTACAAACTAAAAAAACTCATGTAAATATGAATTTTTAGAAGAGATAATTGTTAAGAAACTATAAGTTTGAATTTTAAAAACAATTCTTTAAAGTTTAGAGAGACTTAAAATAATTATTTTTAAAAATCTCCATCATATATTATATGAAATAAATCTTCTCAAACGTATTTTATGTTCTACTACCATTAATTGATAAAATAAATTTTATGCATAACTAAAACAAAAAAAAAATTAATGAAAAAAAATAAAACTTAACAATACACAGGACAAAATTCACTTGATAGAATTAATTCCCGTACCCTTATATAGTTTGATTTAATTTTACCATTTTCCTAGATCACGCTTGAAATAAAATAAAAATATCCAATTGGCGAGAGCAGGTATGGTTTTTTTTTTGGGGGGGGGGGGAACTAAAGAGGAGAGACAGAAGGAAAGTTAAATGACTCCACTTAGGTGGCAAGAGGTGAGTGGCGTGCAGCATCCACCCAACGAGGTTCGTTCGTGCTATGGAAGCCACGTTTGGAGTGAGTACCAATCGCCTAAAAGGAGCGTAGCTTTGTCCACCGCACGCACAAACACAAACACACACTCCTCCTCTTCCTCTCTCTCTCTCCCTCTCTCTATATTGTTTGGCCTATAAAAATCACTCCAACTCCATTCGGTTCCCTCAGACATTGTCTCAAATCTACAACACACCACCACCGCACCCACAATTCCCACTACACTTTTTTTCTGTTACCTCAGCAAACCAAAAAAAAAAAAGAGGGATATGGCTCCAAGGGACAGAGTAACCGCACTCACCGCACCGAACCCAACCGTACACAACAACGCAAAGGAGATCCGTTACAGGGGCGTTAGGAAGAGGCCGTGGGGCCGTTACGCCGCCGAGATCCGCGACCCGGGCAAGAAGACGCGCGTCTGGCTCGGAACCTTTGACACCGCCGAGGAGGCCGCGCGTGCGTACGACGCGGCCGCACGCGATTTCCGCGGCGCCAAGGCCAAGACCAATTTCCCCACACCGTCGGAGATCCTAAACAACAACCTCGTCGTCGCCAACGGCAGCAACAGCGCGCGTAGCCCTAGCCAGAGCAGCACGCTCGACTCTTCGTCTCCGCCGCCGCCGCCACTGCCGCAGCTGGAGCTCACGCTCTCCTCCGGCGCCGCCGCCTCCATGGCGTTTCCGGTGGCGCGTCCCGTGATGTTCTTCGACGCGTTCGCGCGTGCGGCGGAGGGCGCTGGTCGCCGCGAGATGTGCGGGTTTGATCGCCCGGTGGTTGGCTTCCGAGGCGGCGCGTGCAGCGACTCCGATTCTTCGTCCGTGGTAGACTACGAGCGCGTGCCTCCTCGCCGGGGACTGTTGGATCTCGACCTCAACGTGCCACCGCCGCCGGAGGTTGCGTGATGCGGCGCCGGTTTTGGGAAGAATCCGCTTTTGTTAATTTTGAGATCCAAATTTTTTTTGCCGTTTTCGTACTTTTTTTTTATTCGAAGAAAAAGAAAAGGAACAAAAGACGGAACCACTCTCTTTTAAGAGATTAACTTGTTAGAGAGAGAGATGAGTGAGTAGAAGCTGACACGATCGATGCCTGAAGATGACGATGATAACTCACACGTTGTGTAAATATGATGCTATAACCAAAGAAACGTGGCCCCTTTTGCTCTTTTTTTTTTTTTTTTTTGCAACTGAGAAATCTCTCGTTCAGGGTTTCTCGTGGTTGTTTCTGCCACCGATGTTAATCTTTTTTTTTTTTTTTGTTAATTTCATATATATATATATATATGGCCATTTTATTTTTTTGTATTAATTGAAAGTTCCTTTGTTTTCTGTTATTGCTCAGTTTTGATGCTATGAATATGAACTTGAAAAGAGTAGAGAGGAACACAGATTTGATTTAAGAAGCAACTTTATGTGACGGCTCGTGTTTTTAACATGTGAGGTGTTCCTTCTGCGCTTATAGCATGTTCTTTATTCTTTTTTCAGGTCCAACCGTTATCCTCTAGGACCCTGTGGGCTGTGGGGGGTTTTTTATTTAACGATTTTGATGCATTTTCCGATTAACCGAACGGGCTAGATTCTTCATTCGGTCATTCCTCAACGTGCCCTTTTCCTTTTTTTATTTTTTATTTATTTTTTATTTCCTTCGTTGGATGAGATCTGACAGACATGTCGCCGGCATTGTTGCGCGTTTGATTAAGTTATTGTCGTGAGTGCTTTTCTCTCACAGAATCCTTATTGGTAACTTTTTTTTAATTCTTTTCTAATAAGGTAACAGTATTTTTTTGGGGCTATACGCAGTATTTTCTTTTTAACTAAAGCATGAGATGGGAGAGATGAGTAACTACCAAGTTACGAGTTTGGTCGTCAATAGCTTTTGATTTAAAGATTTTCTTTTGGTATGAGTGTATATATTATATTTTATATTTAAATACATTGCTCAGCTTTAGCTAATGAAATTAGAAAATAATAAAATGTAATCGAAATATTATTGAGCGAAATTTTAGGTGGTGAATTTGTATTTATCTGTACACACTAATAAAGAATTTCTTAACAAAAATTGTCTTTTGGTATCTTAATTTTTTTCCTTCTCATTTTTATCCTTGCAAATATAATATTACTAATTCAACTAAAATATATTTTTAATTTAATCCTTTTTCTTTAATGGTAATTAACCAATGGATCGTAAACACTAGTGAATAATAATCTCTTCTTAAACACGAGGCAGGCGTTGCTATTAATAATAATAATATATGGTTTCATTTGTAAGTACTATACATATAGAAATAGAGGAAAGCGAAACTCGCTTGCTTGATGGGGTCACCGTGGTCCCCAAGTCTCCACGACACGGTTTTGTGATTTCAATTTTCAATCGAAAACAGAAGAAAAAAAATAGAGATTTTGTTTTGGTGATTTATCAATTAAATGGAAAGAAAAATAAAAGGTGCTTTTTCAAGGTTCATGATGAGGAGCGTGGGTACTTACTTGATCAGAGGGGTGTCCTCGTGATTCGCGTATTGGCTTATCCCGTTGCGGCGCGGATCTCAATGACACTGTTTCAATCCAACGGCCACTGTTGTGTGGGCCCAGTCAGCGACCGGTTCATTTCTTTCTTTATTTGGGTAGGACTCATTCATTCTCTTTTCTCTACTTTATTTTCTTTTATCTTAAAAAGAAAAATCTTTGTTGGTGTTGAATTGCACTGCACTGCACTGCACCGCACCGCAAAATCCCACAGAAATAATAATAATAATAATAATAATAATAATAATAATAATAATAAATGTTATTGGTAATTGGGGGGCGCAGGCGGCACCGACGGCGAAAACGCAGGGTGGAAAGGGAGAGCGAATCAGAAGAGCGGGCGTGTCGTGTGGGGTGGGGCCCAGGTGGTGGCATTCCGTGTTGACTATGTGGCTGTCGGGGTTCATGTTGTCTTCACGTGATGTTTCAGCGCCTCCATCTTTCCTGTGTCTCCACCTTTTCCCACTCCTTTCCTTTCTTCCCACTTTCCCAACTCCTCTCACTTCACTAGGCACACTAGTCACGCCTCATTTTTTTATTACTACCACTACATTTCTCGTACTACTATTAATTTAAATAATTCATTATATAATATTAAATTTTCAATTATTAGGATCACTGTTAAATAATATTAATATTATAATAACATTTAATTGAATTAACACAAACCACGTATTGAGATAAGAATTTGGGTTTTAACATGCATTCGAAAAATTCAACCAAATTAATAATTTTAAATTAACATTGATTTTAAATTCACATGATAGTTTCTTAGTTGTAATTGATAGTATAAAATAAATTTATAAGTTTTTTTTTAGAAAAAAAATTCATTTATAACAATTAAATTATGAGCTTTTAATTAATTAACGAGTACCATAAAAAAAAAACTAACAAACAAGTTGTGGTCATGCTCCTTATCATAAGAATATAGATGTTTAAACATTTTTTAATATTTAAATACCGATAAAATAATTGTACTTCATTTCAAAATTTGTTAGTCTTTTATTTGGTAACCCTTGTATAAGAAGTTTTTGAGTCTTTTGAGAGTGTTTTTAAAATGTCTATTAATAAGATTATTTGCTATGTGATGATTTAGCAAAAGGGGATTCTCATGGTCTTTATGGACAAGTTTTAATGGGTTTGTTATAATAAGTCCAGCATATAGATTTTAAATTCATTTTTTTTTCCCTTAATAGCTTTGAATTAATTAATTTTTTTTTGTTAAAGAAAACACAGGGTTTGTCCCTTCGAATTTCTTCTATGGAGGTTTTGATTAAGCTTAACTCGTGCTAGCCAAACATTATTGAGTCTCAGTGGATTGAAAGTATCATCTCTAATGTACTTCATTGCTCATTTTGAGTTATTTTAATAAAAAAATTAATTGTACTTATCTAAAAAAATGATTTTCTAAATTTGGCTAATTCATGGTTTCAAAATGTTTATCACTTATATTTTAATGTAATATTAATTGTTCTTTTTTACCGACTATCTTCCCGCATAGGAGTGTTCCATCCCTAAATTTTGTTTAAGCATGTTGTTTAATATAAAAGAAATAAGTTTTTTCCTTAATAATACTATTAATTTAATTCTATTTTTTAACTACATTAAGGGATACTATATTTCTTTTTGAATAATAATTCTAAAGGAAGAGAATAAATCTAAACATTTTTATGATTTGTATAACTATCAAAATAAAAATACAATAAAGAAAAATCAAAACACCCAATAGTCTTACATTTTTTACTTTCATTATTAAACTCCCAATAAAATAAAAAATATTTTGTTGATTATGAAATGGTGCACAGATCGTAGTTTTTTTTTTAGAAAAATAATAATATAAGTAATTAGAACGTCACATACACTATTAAACACTAGTGTTTGTTAGCATTTTTTCTTATTCATCGGAAGACAAGTATTTGTTAGGATAGATATATGACTCAGCATTCACAAGACAAGAAGAGGGGAATATATATTTTTTTTATTCACTAAGAAGGGAATATATTACCATTATGTTAAATTTCAAATTATTTCATAATATTAGTGACTAAATAGACTGAATAGATGCTTCCCCTTTACCATTTATGATTCGTGATGTGTTGAAAGGAATAAGTTTACTTACATAAAGTTTTCAAATGAAACTGATAGCCTCTTTGGAACACGAAAGACAAACAAAATTCAGTTATATCAAGAATTGAATTTAAGTGTGAATTAATTTGAATTCTTATATTTAGAATAAATTAATAAATTAAAGAATTAAATTTAATTATATTGTTTGAAATGTTTGAGAAAATGAATTGAATTCATATGAAATGACCATAATAATACCATTTTGATAAAAATCAAGATGACACATGGAAAACAATTTGTTTCAAATAACTTTCTTCCAAACAATTTCTTCTTCACGTGAGATAGAGGAGATAAGTTTCTCTTTAGAGAGTTTTTGAGATCCACTCAACATTTTGTGTGTGCCTGTGTTCTTATGGCTTATAGATGAAACAAAAAAGATGCGAAATTCAAATCAATTTTCCTTGAAGCAATCTTCCACAATTTTCTTCTTCTTCTAGTCATTAATCAGATTTGGGTGTGTTGGAGCACTTGGATATGGTTGGTCACGGACGGTTGAAGGTTAGAGATTTTAGGTGAGGGAGACATGGAGGGTATTTTTTATTTTTCATTTTGAGGAAGAAATTCATTAAGAATTGATTTGTAAATCAGACCTAAATGGGTTTGATTTACCTTGGAGTTGTGTAAAAGAATTGAATTCTTTTCTATATTCAATCTATGTCATTTTTAAGTACTAAATAAAGGAGTTGAATTTAATTATTAAGAGAATCACATTATTTGGATATTCCAAATCGACTGTCAATAAAAAAGTTTTCCTTATTTTTTCTTAGATTTTGCTTAGAATATTAGCTAAGAAAGTTAAAATAATAAGTTTTAAGATTACAACACATTCATTACCACTGAAAACATACCAGTTTTCTTTTTTTAAAATAAAAATATACTATTTTTGAATTCTTAACAATAAATTTTTTCTTGTTGGCAACTTTTTCTTTTTATTTCTTTCCCAAATGCATTGTAAATTTTTATTTGCAGTGATGTTGGGAATATGCCCCATCTTTTTAACTACCAATTAGAATTTCTTTTTTATAAATAAGCAACATAGAAAAAATAATATTTGAGAGATGCCAGACGGAAAAATTTACCTAAATAATAACACATGAAAATTAGCTAAATTTTTTAAATGAACTAATTAAAAAACTGTTCTCAAAATAAACTAAGTTTTTTTTAAGTTTTTTTTATAAAATGAGTTCATTTAAATTGACTCTCTTATAACTCGAATTTTGTTTAGTTCGAAGTTGATTTAAATCAACTTCCATTTTTTTTTAATAGTTGAAAATTAATTTAAATTGACTTTCATTTTTTTTATTGTTGGATGGACTTCTGTAATATTATTGTCATTGACTTTATTTTTTTCTTTGTCCAATCTTTTATTTTGATTCTAAAGAAAATTAATTTGATTTGATAAAAAAAAATCAATGCATAACTATTATGCTATTTTTCTTTCAAATTCGATTAACATCTAAATCAATTAAAAAAAATTAAATTTAGATGCAATCACGTTGATTTGATTATTGTTAGTATTGACAACTAATACCCAAGAGGATGGATGAATTAGGTATTTAAGAAATTATTTCAATTTTGACAAATATTACATTTTCATGCAGTCAACGTTATTATGCAACGGAATATATCAATTAAAGATGTAATATAAGCTTGCTCAATTATGTTTGTTGATAGAACAATAAAATCAATAGAGCAACTTATAAATAATTATCAACGAATTTTTGATATTGCAATTCTCAAATATGCAAGACAATAATATAAGTTTGCAATAAATAAAGAGATAGAGTTAGAGAGATTGCAAACAATGATTTATCCTGGTTTGACCACCCTTGTGATCTACGTCCAGTCCAGTCGCCAAGCGGCTTGCTTAAAATTTTTTCACTATCAATAAGCTTTTAACTTAGGTGCTTAAAAAACCTTTATATGCAAGAACACTCCTCACACTTAGGATCCCCGCCTTTGTTTTTGAGCCTTAAGAACTAATCCTTAGGGATACCACACTCTAAGCAACTAGAGGGATACCTCACCCTCTTTTCAAGTGTATAGAATTTTGGTAGAAAAAGAAACTCACTTAAAGAGTAGATGATACAAATTGAAACACTATTTGGAGTATTGATAATATCTCTTTTTTGCTCTTATGATAATGAAAAATATTAATCCATTGATAGTATGAAGTATAAGGATGATGAGAGTGAAAAGCTTGGCTGAAAATGTGATGACAATAAGCATAGACAATAATGATGGACAATAAGAGCATAGTTATTTGTTATCATCAAAACATATTGTATTAAACAATTAGAACAACCAGAGAAACCCAGTTCTACAATTATTGTTAGAGATTTTATTTTTTCATTTGATAAAGAAATAATAATCAAATCAATGTGATTGCATCTAAAATTAATTTTTAAAATGATTTAGATGTTAATTGAATTTGGAAGAAAAATAACATCATAGTTATGCATTGATTTTTTGGATCAAATCAAATTAATTTTTTTAAAAATCAAAATAAAAGATTGGATAAAGAAGGAAACAAAATCAATGACAATAATATTACAAAAGAACTATAAAAAAATTAAAAATCAATTTAAATCGACATTCAACTAAAAAATTTGAGTTACAAAAAAATCCTATGTAATAAAAATTCGATTTTTTTATTTTATTACGATAAATTTTCCCCATAACCCCTTTTTCTTAACAAAATAAAATAATCCTGATAAAAGTGTACTAATATAAATATTTTTTAGGGGGATTATAATAATATTAATGGCATCCCATGTAGCCGGAATATTCACGCCGCCTAAAGCACGCACAAGTATTTTATCGAACAAATAAATCCCGAATAATTTGTGTCTTGATTCGTATCTACATAGCCAAAGAAAAAGAACTTCAATACAAATAAAAAAAGCACGAAAATAATATTCCATGTTATGAAATATACATACATACATATATATACATATATATACATATATATATATATATATATATATATATATAGTGAAGGTCCTTATCTTAATAGGTTGATTAGATAAAGTTTTTATATTGTATTTTCTTGTATATTTCGCCTTATCGATTTATAAATATTCTGGTGCTCTATGTATTATACATTTCTGAGACTTTCAATAATAAAATTATTTATATGCTCTCTTTTTTTTCTATTATTCTCTTCTCCTTATTATTATTTATAACATGTTATCAAGGCAAAAACTCTATAATATGAGTGAAAGAGAAAACTTAGGATTTATAAATTCATTTCAATTCAATGGGTCTTAGAGACCATTACACAATCAAAAGTTGCATCTAGGAATGAACCCACAAAAGCAATAATTGTTTTGCTTTATGATATAAGTTTTTTTTATTTGCTTTTCTATTTTACTTATGTTCTCCAATTATTGTTTGATTTTATCAACGCAAATTATGTTTATATCTATTTCTTTTCTTCAACGTCATTCTGAATGGTAATTTTACCAATTAAAAAATATAATCATTTGTCCATATCATTCCTAGAAGTGAATGGGAATACCCATACACATCAAAAGATCATTCGTTAAAGTGAACGAGTCAAAATTAGATTACCGATAATCTAGATAGATTATCTTATACCAAACATCCCCTTAGATAATTCAAAGAAGTATATGAGATTACTTCGAACCTAAGGTTGAGTGGAAATGTGGTTCTAGATAAGGTGAACTCACGATATATGGTTTCTTTAGCATTAGACAGAGTGATGACAATTACGTTGATGCTCAAGTAAATGTCAGCTCAAAGAGATGAGTATGGTAATGAGATAGAATTGTGTAGGTCTACAACCTCGTTACTCTCTACCTAATAACTTCAATTTTTTTAGAGAAATAGTTTTTGAGAAAAGGTTATCGATCTATCTATCTATCTATCTATCTATCTATATATATGAGGGTCTTTCCCGAGAGAGTCTATATCTATAATCTTACCTTATCAAACTCAATTCGACCCAATCTAATATGGAGTACTATGAGCTAAGTATAATTGTTGTACCACAAAATGAGAAAAAAAAAATCCTTAGATGTTCAAGAAGCACCAAATTGGATTGTGCTTTATCCATTTATAAAGCAACATGTCACAGTTAATAATATGTGCTTTTATTATTTGCAAGTTGAAATATCATCATACAAGGGAGCAAAACACAATTCAACTCAATGGATATCTAATAATTGAGAAATGGTATATATTCGTTTACAAAGTTAATCTATAAAGTCCCTTATAAAATAAACTGAGTAATTATTCATTTATTTTTAAGTTTTCAAAATAGTGGGAATGTTTAAGAAGATTAACATTTTTTCGCATTATTAAGGGCTATGCATAGTTATAAAACCCAGCCCGGTCGGGTTGATGCAGAACACGGTGACCCAACCATGGGATTGGGTCGGTTCTCTTATCGGATCAACCATGCTTCAAACACCTTATGACTAGATGTGACCTGGTCGGGTTTCATGAAAATCAGTGACTTGGTCGAGTTTTGAAGATCCGGTTAGTCATGCATGTTTCATTTTTTGTAGAAAACTAGTAAAATGACGTTGTTTTAGTAAAGGAAAAATAAGAAAAATAATAATAATTAGAAAGGTAAAGAAATAGAAAGAAATCGTTAATGATGAATTGACGGTCTGAAGCAAGCAAATAGAAACCCTATCTTCTTCTCTTCTCTTTCCTTGCCTTTGCTGCCCAGACCCACCTCGTTGCCACTTGTCATGCACCATCTGCCACTCGCCGTCCACCATCTACCTCTCCCGCTCCCGCTCCGCCGCTCATCCCTGACATAGTTCCGCCATTCACCACTATTACGTAATTGCTAGGTAATGCTTTTAATAAATGTCTCCTATTGCTATTGTTCTAACTTGAGTGCTTTTATGTTTTGAATGTTTTAACCCGAGTGTTGTTGTAGTTGTGTCCTTCCTTATAAACATAGGTATTTTCATTCCCTCAATACCTATATTAGATTATTAGCCCTCTTTTAATTTGAGTTATTAATATAAAATGAACAATAAATAGTTTCCAATTGAATGATAATTAGGAATTGTTATGAGCATGTAAGGTATGTTATAGCTTGAAATCTTTGAAATAGATATGTGATAGATAGAAATTGTTATCTGATAGTTAATTAGATGATAAATTAACACAATTTTTACATTTTTGGTTGCTTCTCAGTTATGGTATGTATGCTTTATTTTTAGACTTTGGTAAGTGATAAGTGCCTAATTTGCGCAATTTCAAATGGTTGAACTGGCACCTGTCTGCTTAAGTTTAATGAATTATCTGATTAAATTCCCCACTTTTGTAGGATTTAGAGATGGATGCAAGATAAAAGATCAAAGAGAAATCCCACAGAGAAAGGAAACAAAGAGCAAAGGCGACAAAAGAAGCAGAAATGCAAAGGCAGATGCGCCATCGCTCAGCGGTGACAACAAGCCGCTCAGCGGCTAGCACGAAGGAACCGCTCAGCGGAAGGGACCTAACTGCTCAGCGGACCTTGCTTCAAGGTGAAGAAACTTAGTCGCGAAGGAAGCTCTGCAGCCGCACCTGCAGCCGCAATGCCACCCTGCTCTGACACCGCTCAGCGGCTCTGACAGATAATGTCAGAGCAGAGCTACCATTCAGAGGAAACGTGACGGTGAAGAAAGCTCAGATCGCTGAGCGGTGCAACCAGGACGCTCAGCAGTGACCCCCCAAACTCGGCCTATAAATAGAGGCCGAGGCTCACACAATCAAATCATAATTTTACACTTCAGAATTCGTTCTTTTCTCATTTCATTTAAATTCAAATCCTAAGTTAGTTTACCAACAAAGAGGAGGCTAGTGAAGGAGCCGGGAGAATCAAGGAAGCACGGCGGACGTCGTCATGATAGCGTGAGAACGTGTCATGGTAAACGTCCATCACCTTGCCTCCGAGATACTCTTGTAAGATGGATTTGTAATCCTCTTGTTGTTGGGATTTTGATGATTGTTATAGACTGATTGTATCCATAAACTTTTGCATTAATGAATCTGTCATTTTCTATGATTTGCATGAATCGATTTTGCACTTAATGCTTGTTTTAGCTTAACTACCTAAAGCATGAATTCAAACTGTTTGGTTGCGCGTGAGAACGGCATCATAAGTTGGAACTAAATCCATTCATCTAATAAACCTAATTGCTAGAGATAGAGTTAAGGGATATTACTCGCTTTTAACATCTAAAATAATGCTAGTGTACTTTGTTAAGCTTGTGTGCGAGAGTGACAGTGTAACAAAGGAAACCTGTGATCTTTTCATGCGCGAGAGCGATGAATAAGTTAAGAACTGATGGCAAGGAATCAAAGAAATGATAGTTCTGATGTTTAAGTTATGAATGCATGAAACTATAATATGATTCAAATCCCAACAAGCTTCCTGATCTGTCTCTGATTTATTGCCTATTTATCTTTCTGCTATTTATTTATTTATCTAAATATCAAATCACCGATCCTTTACTTCATTGCTTAATTAACAAACTCAAGAACGGTATTTTTGCAACTCTCTGTGGATACGATTATACCCGACTGTACTGCAATTGAATTCCTTGTGAATCTGAAAGCTGTAAAGAAGGATATATTATTTTGAACGACGAGAGTAAAATTGCTTTCAACAGTAAGAGTTGAGTTATTTCTCAATCATCAATATAAAAGTGTGTTTGTTTTATTTTGACTAGAGACATCTTCAGATCAAACACCTTCATAAGAAGTTCCGTTATCCCAAGAACAACAAGCATCTACTCAAGAAGAATTACTTTCTATAAAAAATATTAGAGGGAAAAGTGATCCGGGTTGGAGGAATTGTACTCAAGTTGATGCAGGGAAGGGAAAAGTAAAACTAATTCTGTCATGTCTCTATTGCAAAAAGATTGTGGGTGGAAGTGGCATCAATCGATTGAAGCTTCACTTGGTTGGAGAAAAAGGACAAGTTGAACCATGCAAGAGTGTGTCTTTAAATGTTCAATATCAAATGTAAAAAAAAATCTTGAGGAAGGTACAGACAAGAAAAGAAAATTTCAAGAAGATTATGAAGGAAGTAATGAGCTTGATGAAGAGCCAATGGAAATAAGCGACAATCAAGTGCGAGAATTGAATAGGATGCATGATTCACAAAGCATTGCATCTTCTGCATCTTTTAAAGATAAAGGAAAAAGTGTCAGACAAATAGGCTCTTATTTTATGCCAAGAACAAACTATTGGAGCTCAACTGACCTTGAAAAGTGTGTTACAAAGTAAACAAGTTGTGGAGAAGTGTGACATTGTCATTGAAAAATGGATGATCAATGGTTTTGTTCCATTTAATGCACTTAATGCGGCATATTATCAACCTATGATCAATGTTATTGCTAGTATGGATTTTGAGTATAAAGGTGAGTTCGTGGATATTTGTTGAATAAGCTGGTTGAAAATATGCCAAATTTGGAAGCAAATTGGATGCATCATCATGGCAGATGAATGGAATGATCATAATAGATGAACTTTGATTAACTTCTTGGTTTATTGTCCTAAAAGAACATTTTTTCTGAAGTCAGTTGATGCTTCTAGTGTCTAAAAAATGGTACAACATTTATATCAGATTTTTAGGGAAGTAGTGTTATTTGTTGGTGCTGAAAATGTTGTTCATGTGGTGACAGATAATGTTTCAAATTATGTCAATGCTGTAAAGTTATTGGAGGCTGATTTCCTTAAACTACATTGGTCTCCATGTGTTGCGCACTGTGTTAATTTGATGTTTTAGGATATTGGAAAGTTGGAGGAAGTGACTAAGACAATGTCACATGCTTCTAAAATTACCAAATACACTTACAATCATAGTCACCCATTGTATTTGATGAGAAAGCATGCGGGTGCAAGAGAAATGCTTCGTCTAACTCTAACTCGCTTTGCCACAAATTTTATCGCACTGCAAAGTATTTTGCACGTATTGTAAGTTTTGATGATGCCAAAAAGATTTCAATGAAATTGCAATGATGATGTCAAAAGGATATCAATGAGAATGCAATTTAAAATTGGAGAATGAAACAATTGGAAACTTCAAGCAATGACAATGAACTTCAAGCAGTGGCAATTATACTATGACAAATATACTCTTCATCAAATGCTCAATTGGTCAAAGCTCAAAGAACAAAGAACAAAGTCTAAACGCTCATTTGGTATTACTTCTAAGAGTTAGGTTATTTTGTTAAAATTTTTCTCTTGATAACTTTAATTGGTCATGGTTTTGATTCAATCATTTAAAAGAAAAACTTTATGCTAAAAGATATTATGCTTAACAAGTTTTTCATGAAGCATATAACTTGAATATTACATCACAAATATTTTTAATCAAGGGCAAGGTTGTCAAACTCGAGAGTTTAAGTAAACTCGTGGAGTCTCAGCAAACTCGGATCGTAAACTCGGCTCGTAAACTCGTATGAGTTTACATACGTAAAAAAATATGTTATAAGCAATATAATTAGGAACTAAACTTAATTAAATAATGTATTTATAATTGAAATTGAATAATGTTAACTTTAAATTAAATTAATGAAAGACATATCATAAAATACACCTTAATGCATGACACTTAGTGGTTATGTCATACTTTATTCAGTATATGTATTATTTTATAGTTCAATAAAACATAGCTCAATTATGATAAATATATGAAATTAACAAAATAAACTCAATATACATTATCTAATATAAACAAAGTTAGGTAAGTATCTAACAAAGTTACAAAATTTGTACATTTTGAGGTAAATTCGTGAACTCGTAGGTAGATTTTAACTCGTGAACTCGCTAGTAGAATCGAGAGTTTACTTAAACTCGTACGAGTTTACCAAAAAAGAGTTTACATAAGTGTTAACTCGTTTTTGTGTAGTAAAATCGTAAACTCGTAAGAGTTTAAGAGTTAACTCGAGAGTTTAACAACCATGATCAAGGGTATGTAGTGAAAAAAAATGGTAAAATATGTTTTCAAAGGCTAAGTAATCAATTACCTTGTTTAAGGAATCAATTACATGATTTTGGAACATGTTGTAATCGATTACACTATTGTGTAATCGGTTACACACGAACTTTGAAGCATGTAATTGATTATAAGGTCATGTAATCGATTGCAAGTGTCTGTTATGCCAAAACGAAGTGACTTTTCATCAAGGGACATGTCTCTCCAAAAGTCAATCATTGTGCATGGATTCAAATCCTATAAATACCCTCTTTTATGCAACATTTCATGTATGAAAAACTAAGTATAAACTACATTTAATCATTAATTTTCATCAATGGTTTTTCATCAAAGTTTTGGGTCAAAATAAGTTATCACTTGCAAAACCTCATAGTTCTTCAACTTGTATAATTTCCTCTATATTGAGACAGTGATCCTAATTCTTTCTCATGTATTTCTGAATCATTGTAAGAAGGTGAGGCATCCCTCAAATGAATCAAAAGTGAGGAATTTCTTATTCTTGGGTGACTTGAACTTTAAGGGTGATGGATCCCAAGAAGTGAAAGCACTCAAGTTTTGTAAAGGTTTTCCAAACACCTAGAAGGATTAGAACTAGTGGAAAAAATCAAACAAATTGCTTGGGGACTAGACATTGACCATGGGGGTGACCGAATTAGGATAAAATCTTGAGTTTGCTTTTCTCTTCCCTTACTCTTTACATTATTTCAAGTTTAATTTATTATGACTATATTTATCTGAGTTATAATTGAGTAATTCTTAATGATTTCATGCCTATAAATTTGTTCCGTTGCAAGTAACATTTAAATGCATGAAAATGCACAATTTATTAAAGTTGGATTAAGTTTTCAAACACCCAATTCATCCCCTCTTAGGTGTTGGTTGCCACATGGCTAACATTTTGGCTCAAAAGGATGCATTCAAAGCCATGGTAACTTCTAAGGAATGGACAAGTTCAACTTATTCCAAAGAAGTACAGGCTAAAAAGTTTGTGGATCAAGTCTTGAATTCCAACTTTTTGAAATAGTGTGTTGATATTGTTAAAATTACTGAGCCACTTGTTCGTGTGTTGTGTATTGTTGATAGTGAAGATAAGCATGCCATGAGTTTTCCTTTTCAAGCTGTGTTAAGCTAAAGAAGAGATGACGTCGAAGAGATTTCAAAGAAGAAAGAAGGTGGTAGAGCCTTCTTTAAAAATCGTGGATGCTCGTTGGGATGAGATGTTTCACAAGAACCTTCATACAACTGGTTATTGGCTAAATTCAGCTTATTGGTTCAGTTTTGAAGAATTTGAAAAGAATCATAACACAATATTTGGTCTTCTTGATGTGATTGAGAAGTATTGTTATGGAGATCCTGACTTACAAACTAAATTGACAAATGAGATGAAAAATTATAAGGATGCTAAAGGATATTTTGGAAGGAAGTCTGCTATACAGGAGTGAACAATAGTGATGCCAGGTAAATTTATTAAGGTACTACTAGTACAATATTTCATTATTTTTTTATTTGTAATTATTATTAGTTAAATAACATGCTAACCAAATCATTACATTACTATGTTATATATTAGATCAATGGTGGGAATCTTGTGGATGTGGTGCACCAAATTTGCAAAAGTTAACAATTCGTGTCTTAAGCCAAACTTATAGTTCTTCGGGTTATGAGCGAAATTGGAGTGTGTTTGAACAAATTTACTCAAAGAAAAATAGGTTAGAGCACCAAATCTCAATGACCTTGTTTGTGTTCATTACAACTTGAGGCTAAAAACAAAGGTATTTTTTTATGTATCTAGTTGTTTGTGTAATTGTTTAGTTATCCAAAATAGTTTTTTTTTTTTTTCAATCTTGATATGATTAAATTGACATAGGAATCAAATGAGACATCAAGCTTATGATCAAATTTTCTTGGAGGGATTTGAGGAACATTCTGAATGGATATTGGAGGAGTCACTACCATTCTTAAATATTGAAGAGGTGAAGGTTTTATGTAGTGACCTTGCAAATATTTTCATCCAACCACCTTTAGATGATATTCGTTTTTTTATTGTATTAAATTTTGTGATTGACAATGTGTCTTTATGATAATGGTGAGCTAAATGACATGCATGGTTCATGGTCATAGGTGAGTTGAATTTGAAAAATGATTATGATGATGATGATGCACATGATGATTCCATGGCAAATGCAAATCAAAATGAAGACCGTGCTGATCAAGATTTACTTAATGAAAGAGACATTGAACCTCAATATGACCCCATGACTCATTGGACATAATCATTATATGTATTATTGTTATTATATATTTGTAATTTAAAATTTGATTTAATTATGTTTAGAATTAAACTTATCATTTGTGGTTTTGAATCTTAAACTTTTATTATTTATATATGATATGAAGTTTGACGTTTAAACCTTATTTATATATTTTTAAATTATTTTATATTATATTTATATATATTATTTATATTTAACTCAACAAATGACCCAATAATCTGTGTGATGACCGAGTCTAAGTCTCAAACTAAGATTAATAACTATGGGTTACGTGGATGTATTCATGTGTGGGTGGAGATTATTATAGTGAAGGCACAAGATTAGTGCATGTATGACATATGTGAAGATGACAGGCAGAAAGTGTAAGAGAGGATAGGAGAGAGTGACACCTGTTGTGGGGATAATTAATGAAAGTGAATGGTAAGAGATTGTTAGGGCTTCGGCGGCCACTTGTGAGTTTTGATTTTGATATTAAATTTTACGTCTATTTTTAATTATTATTTTTAATATTTTAAATGCATTATTAATAAAATATATATAAATATAATATTTAAATACATCTTATCAAAATTATATTTATAAAATAAAAAATAATAATTAAAAGTGAAAAAAAAGTAATAGAATCTACATTAAATAACGAGAATAAAAACAATTTTTTGAGTGAAGAAGCAAGTTTATAGATGATTAGAACGACAGAAAGTGATAAATAAAAAGAGATGATAATTAAACAAAATCTTAACAATTAACTCACTCTTTACCATCAAGTTCATAAATAAAAAAGATTAATAAAAGTAATATAAAAAATGTTAAAAATTATTTTAACATTTTATTTATATCAAAGATTAAATAAAATATTAAATAAAAATCTAGAGATGTAACCCAGCTCTTTGTTTTGGGTGTGTGACAGTCTCAGTCTGACACAACGTGCTAAAAAACAAAAACTCAAAAGTGAGTTGGCTGCTGTTAGATGTCTCGAAACCCAAGTGAAGTACCAACCCAAAAATTCTTACTCCATGGACCCCACCCTCTTCATAGTCATAACATAGCTTACGTGTTCGCATAATATCATCCACACATAATCACATTCACACTCTGAAGAACCTTTTGAAGAATGAAACATCGCAAATTATCTAGTGCATATGCTGAATTGAGATTGTGTTACCATAAAGTGATAATGAAAAGTACAATCCAGCAAAAAAAAATCAATTTGCAAGAAATTTGAAATAAATAAGTTATCCATTCTAACTTCATATTGATGTTAATGGACCCAACTACGTGTCAGAATGAAAGTGGCTCAAATTCATTAAGTATAATGTCTTATATGTGCATAAAAAATACTAGTTTAATTGCTATTAATTAATGCAACTTTTTTTTTTTACACATTCAATAAATAACAATTAAGCTTAAAATATATACCATTGAAAAGGGTTCCAATTTTAATATTTGACTATATTTGAGAAGATTATGAGGAAAATTTTTAACTATACACAATGTAAAATTTTAAATTCAAACTTTATTGCAATTGAACATATTATTTTTAAACACGAATATGATAAAAAATATTTTTTCTTTAGTGAGATTTAAAAATACTTGGTGAGACACAATAAAAATGACGTAATCCTCCTTGAAAAATATTTTCTTATAAAAATTTAATTATTTTTTTATTTTAGCCTCCGTAAATATTTTTATATTTACACTTAAGGAAAAAAAACTTAACCTTGTTGAATTTTTAATTAAATATTGTACATATATGTATATCACTTGAGCTATGATCGTAAAATGGATAAATTTTTATATATACGGTGACTTATGTTTAAATTTTAGATAAGTAAAAGTTAAATAATAATAATAATGAATATTTTATGAAATTAACTATTCAGTATTCAGCCCTCTCATCGAAAACCTCTACCGTTTTTGGCTAGCGTTACTTTTTTTTATACACTTTCTATAAAAGTGGCTATTGAAATTTTAGTATTTATGAATTATGAAGAGTACTATTTAATTTTAGTGACTATACCGTCATAAACTATTTGTGATTAGCAGAAGACATAATCAAGGTTCAATTCAACTCTCTTTTTCATAGTACAGTTATTTTCTCGTCATCCCGGTCGTGGACAACCGGCAATAGCTGTAGTAGGTAGGATTGAAAAGAAAATATAATAAGCATCCAAAGGAAAAAAAAAAGGAAGAAAGAAAATATATAGATTATCAAGATTTGCCGCTTTTTAAAATGAAAAATAGAAGATAATATTAAAGAATTTATTATTCATTAGAGATGATGAGATGAAATAAAATAAATTATTAAATTTTGAACATTATCTTTTATATTTTATTTTAAAAAAGAGAGGATCTTGATTCAATTTAATCTATGCGAGCTGGGACAAGTGGAAGAGGTCATATGAAAGGAACAATAAAAAATTCAAAAAGACAAAATTATGCTCTGTATGCACTCACACTTATGTGTTCATATTCAGTGTCTTTTTAATTAATTCCTCTGCTGAGCAAGAAAGTTTAATCATGTTCATTGATGGTGAAAGAAACCAATATTAATTAAGCATAGTTATTGGAGGAATAGAAGATAACTTAATGTCCTAATCATATCTTTTTGTTCGTTTAAATCCTTACGTGGAATAACGTTATGGAAGAACTACTGTGGCTGCGGCTTCCGCATTGCATAACTAATCAAAGGGAATCTATAGCCAGATGAATAGAAAATATTAATTAATTAAAATAATTAAGAAAAGGGAATGCCGACACTATATATCAAACTAATATTTGTGAAATATACGTGACACCACGTCATAGGGTAACCAAACCAAATCAAATTTCAAACAAAGAAATTTGCCAATTGGATGAGGACAGTATTTATTGGTTTAGCTCAAGCAAGTTTCCTTTTTATTTTTTTTGGGAAGGGGGCAGAAAACCCAGGTCAGCTACACCAGCAACAACAGTAGTTATTGCGTTCCAAAGACTAGTCTAGGAGAAATAATTATTACATCATTTTTTTAAGTACAACCGAACAATTTCAAATCATAAATAACTCAAACGATAATGATACATCACATTTATCATAAATAAAATAAAAAAAAACACAATCTAAATTCTAAATTAGTCACAAATTTGTAACTTTGCATTTCGCCTTAAGATTTTTTTTTTTTTATATCTAAACATCTTTTATAGCAAAAATCAACAATATCAATAATACAATTTGAATGGTGTATTATATTTTTTTTATATTAGATTTGAATATTTTTATTATCTTGAAACCTCTGCCGAAAAAATCATCACGAAAATAAAACAAAGATACCCATATGGTAGAACAAAAAACTACTCATGAAAAAGACAAAAAACTTTGAGATCTATTGTTAAACAATAAAACCAACTAAAAACACTTTAAGTCTATTAGATCTGAACTATTTATTGAAAATAAATAAAGAAAAAAAAGTAGCTCACCATTGCACGAGCGAGGTACCAACGACCCCTCTAAAAGTTGCGTCTGAGAAACCAAAGAAGTGGAGGGAAAAATTTAGAGCTAAGGTAGAGTCTCTCTCTAGCATGTTTTAGTACATCATTAAATATTATGAATTGTGTTCTAATAATATAGAGTAAATATTCAATTTACTCATTGTCAAATTATTAATGAGATAATTTGTCACTAACTAAAAAAGTGTCTGAATTAATTTATATTTTCTCCTTCTATTTTTTGTTATCATTTTTGACAAAAACACACAGTTAAGAAATTATTTAATTGACACTAAGATAGAAAAAGTGTAGAGTGTGTAGACAAAATTAACTTTGAGTAGTTAGTGTTATAGTAATTAAGTGTTATTAAAAGTACGAGAGATAACACGGATAAACTTGTAAAAAAATATATTTAATGTTTCCTCAATCTATTCAATTGAAAAATAATCTTGGACAAATCTTTGTTTGAGAAATGACAATTAAAAGTGAACGGAGGTAGTATCATTTTTAAACATGGATCAAGTTAATTCATTTGTGTTTAGTTACACTTTATAAGTACACTTAAATGCACTCTTCAAAGTGTAGGGATAAGTTAAAATGACAAAAATGTCATTTAATTATATTAATGAAGTGTGACTAAATACACATAAATTAATGTGACCTATATTTAAAAAGAATGGCATAGACAAACTTAAACCTTAATATTTTTTTTAGGAAGTAAATTGTCTTTCAGTAATTTTGACAGGACTAGATTGAACCTTTACCTAATAATATATAATATATAAAATGACATTTTGAATAAAAGTTTGGATAAATGAAATTGAAACATCTTTCTAATGTTGAATAAAATACAATATTCATCTAATAGTTTGTCTTATGTCTAGGAGTGCACTGTGCAGACTGCAGACTAATATAATATCGAGCCAATAATTTTTTGTTGTCTTAGCTGTCGGCTGAAGGCTAATCAAGAATTAATTAATTGATACTGAAGTTAAATTTCACTGTTTTGTTTGGTCCGAAGCTTCTTTCAGGTATCTACTAGTTGTTGTTACATAATGGGAATTCTATCTCATACAGTCATGCTGACAGTTAAACCATAAAATGATACATAATAGTCACATTTGAGTTGGGCCAAGTTTTATTGTTTAATTATAGGACATTTCTAAATTACATTAGGTAATTTATGGAGAATGATGCACCAGTCTTATTTAAACCATAAAATTTTAGACCATCTATGACCCATAAAATATGAGAGTAAAAAACTGTTAAAGAAATTGAAAGTTGGGATTAATGAAAAAGATCTTAAAAATTGGTTAAGAAATTGGAAGATGGGAGAATGATGACACTGATGACTTGTAGTGGTAGGTTCGAATGTTTGAGAGTAGATGATTGTTGATGAGCCATGAGAGAGTAATGGAAGTCGAATTCATTCTTCTTACTGAAAGAGTTTAGGCCAGAGCTTGGAGGTCGTCATGTTTATGGTGTAGTTTTAGGGAGGCATGGTGGCGGCATGAGGGGGGAAAAGTGAGGGTGGTGAATGGAGGGAGGGAGAGGGGAAAGAGATTGGTTGTATAAGGGAGGTTTTAAGGTGCACAATTAATATATTTTCTATCAATGGACCATTTCAATTTTAGCTTTTAATAATTTAGTGTATAGATGATCTAAAATCTTATCGTTTAAATGAGATTGATGTATCATTCTCCATGAGATACTTGGTGTAACTTTGAAATGTCTTTAATTATATGTTCCAAGCCGACATAGACTTGGTTTATGATCGACCCACTCATTCTTATACAAACACGTATGTCCCAAAACATTCACTCACAATTGCTTCTATGGAGGAGTCTGTATTGGACTAGGTAGTTTCCCATATTAACTTGGTCTGTGCATCACAATCATTGATTTTGCAATGGATGACTGAGATTGCTTGAGTCCAATGTATCTTTTCCACCCACAAAGAGATCAGAAGTGAAATTTTGGATTTGTAAATAGAGTCCTAAAAAAATTTAACCTATTACTGATTACAAGTAATGATGTTGTAATTGGTGATTACTAATTAATAATAAATTTAGAGTGACCCTTGATTTTTTTTTTTGTAACTTTTTATGGACAGCAAAAATCAAAGTTTATTGTTCTAATGGATTATACATTAAGCATATAAAGAATAATTAGTGAATACTTAACAAGTAATACTTTTTCTTTTGGCATTTTTGAACGCCCTGAAGAAGTTTTCCGATAGACTGCCACTGCCACTGCCACCTCTCTTGCTTCACCTGCTAACGCCATCATTCCCTCTTTGGTGACCCCCACCACTACGTCCATCAACCAACACCATGAACCACCACCATCACTACCATAAACTGCCATCAACCACCACCACCATAAAACCATAAAAGTGTAAGATGTGTGTCTAAGATTTATACATCTCTCATAAAAAAAATATTTATACACCAAAAATCATTGAAAACAAAAAAAAAATGCCACTGCCAACCCCCGATTCCAATTTAAAGATCTATCACACAATGAAAAAAACACAGAAGAAAGTTGAGCCACCTAATATTTATAGCCACCGTGCAACAACTTAAGGATACCAAATCAAACACCAAAATGCATAGTAAACAACATCATCAATCTGCTTCCCTTTTTTATTTCATAATCATAAACAGTTCCAAAATTCAAACAATTTATTAATAATCACCCTCAATAACAATAAAATCAAAAAAATCAAAAGAATGTCCAACACAAGCCCAGAAAAAAGATTTACTTTACAAAAATTCCTGGAAGCTTAGTGAAAAGAAAAAAGATGAATAAGTATAGATTTGTAAATGAATTCAAGCAAGTGTTGCAAAGCATGGAGATTTGAAGCATATTTGAAGTAGAAGCAGACTTCAGATATGAAGTAGAAAAGAGATTTGAAACGAAGATAGTGCGGGAAAGACAATGACAAGGTTGGAGGCTAACTCTGCGATGACAGATTCAAAATTGTGTACTAATGTGGAAGGAGTCACCAGTGGAACTCTTATGGCTATCTAATTTTCGCATTCTTAGATATATTATTTGTCATATATTACGTTTCTTATAGGTTCAATTCAAGCAAAAAAGGTTATTATTTCCATTGTGTATTGTGATTTTTTCGTTGCATATACACACCTTTCCCAACAGATGACCTCAAAGCTGTTTTGGATATTGAGAAATTTGCTTGATTAAACGATGAAGCCTAATTATGATAGGATGGTCTATTTGAATGACACTAATTACCACAGATGGAAAGCCAAGATGAGTGATTTACTCTTTGTGAAAAATTACATCTTCCCGTGTTTAATTTTCTATGTAGAAACTGGAGAATAAATATGATGAAGATTGAGCTTTTGAGCACGAAGTGGTTTGTGGTTTTATCCGACAATGTGTTGATGGCAATATTTTGAATCATATTGTTAATGATTCATATGCCAAGATTTTATGGGAAAAGCTTGAAAATTTTTAATCCTCCAAGACCGGGAACAACAAATTATTTATGCTAAAGCAAGCTATGAATTTGAAGTATAAAGAAGGTACTTCTATTTTTGATTACTTGAGTGATTTTCAAGGTTGTTTTGATTGATTATCTGTCATGATTATTAAATTTAAAGATGAAGTTATGGGGCTTTGGTTACTCAATACTCTACCTAATTCTTAAGAAAATCTTCGCGTTACTTTAACTAATTCTTCTCCAAGTGGAGTTGTGACCATGAATATGGTTAAAACTGTTGTTTTGAATGAAGAAGTTAGAAGACAAACTCAACAAGCATCCTCTACACAATCAGAGGTTTTGGTTACTAAAGAAGATAAGGGAAGAGGTCAACGAGATAAAAGTAAGCATAAGCAAATCGAAATCCAAGTACATAAATTTTGAGTATGATCATAGTGGTAACAAGAGTCATACTAAGAAGTTTTGTCGTGAGTTGACGAATAAGAAAAATGGTAACAAAGGTAATAGAGAAAAGAAGAATGATGATAATGTTGCTACTGCTACTGATGGAGATCTGTTGATTGTTTTTTATCAGAATATGGTCAATGTTGCCTGTGACAATTCTAGTTGGGTTGTTGACAGTGGTTCTAGTTTTCATGGGACTAAAAGAAAGGATTTTTTCTCTTCCTTTACTCCAGGTAATTTTGGTATGTTGAAGATGAGAAATAATAATACGTCAAAGGTTATTGGCATTAATATCGTTTACTTCAGCAATGGAACAAAGTTAATTTTGAACAATGTCAGGCACGCACCAAACATCCGCTTTCGTATGATTTCTGCTAGTGTTCGATGACAATGGCTATTTTAATACCTTTGGTAATGGACAATAGAAACTTACTAAGGGATCTTTGGTTGTAGCAAGTGGTGAGAAATTTTCTAGTTTGTACTAGATGAAAGCTACTATTTTTGTTGATGCTGAAAATTTTGTTGATTTTGAAAGTTCATTAGAATTATGGCATTAGGGGCTTAGCCACATCAGTGAGAAGGGACTGAACTATTTGGCCAACAAGAATTTCCTTGCAGATTTGAAGAGCGGGAACTTAGAAAAGTGTGCTCACTGCTTGGTTAGGAAACAAAACATAGTCTCTTTCAAGATTTGTCCTCATTCTAGAAAATCAGAGGTACTTGAGTTGGTGCATTGAGATCTCTGTGGTCCTATGAAAATTAAAACTTTTGGCAGAGCTCGTTACTTTGATATGTTTATTGATGATCATTCAAGAAAACTCCAGGTTTATGCTTTGAAGACTAAAGACTAGGTACTTGGTCTTTAAAGAATTTCAGGCTTCCGTTGAGAGAGAGACAAGAAAGAAAATAAAATGTATTTTCATTGATAATGGTGGCAAGTATTGTGGATTGTTTGGTGAATACTGCAAACAGCAAGATATTCGACACTAGAAGACGCCTCCCAAGACTCCTCAGCTTAATGGCTTGGCCGAAAGGATGAACAAGATATTGATAGAGAGAGTCAGATGTTTACTTTCTGAAGAAAATTTACCTTGATCTTTTTGGGCTGATGCTTTACATACTGTTACAAATGTTATTAATTTATCCGCTGGTATTGCTTTGCGGATGACATAGTGTGGTATGGGAAGGATGGCTCCTATGACCACTTGTGTGTTTTTGGGTGCAAAACATTTGTTCATTTGCCAAAGGATGAAAGGTGCAAGTTAGATGACAAGACAAGGCAATTCATATTCATTGGCTATGGCCATGATGAATTTGGCTACAAATTTTATGATCTGGTTACAAAGAAGCTTGTTAGAAGTTGTGATGTTGTTTACATGGAGGATTAGACCATTGAAGATATTGACATGGCAAAAAGATTATAGTCATCATGTTTTGATGGTTTAGTTGAGCTTGATCTAGTGCCTGATACTAATACAGATACGCCTGATGGAGCAGACCTTGACAGTCACGCTGATGTTGAAAATCGTATTCCAAATGAGCTAGTAGAGACTATTGATGATGATGTTGTTGATAATGTTAATGAACCTATTATTACCATCAATAGGTCTTCTAGATAGCCTGTGCCCTCTACCCGTTACTCACCTGATGTATATGCGTTCCTCACTAACGGGGGAGAACTTGAATGCTATGAAGAGACTATCGAAAGCTAACACAAGAAATAGTGGGTTACATAAATGGTTGAAGATGAAATCATTGCTTGAAAATCATACTTTTGAGCTGGTCAATCTGCCCAAGGACAATAAAGCTTTGGAGAATTAATGGATTTACAGATTGAAGGCTGAAGAGAATGATTCAGTTCCACGATACAAAACACAATTAGTTGTCAAGGGCTATTGTCAAAGGAAAGGTATTGACTTTGATGAGATATTTTCGCCTGTTGTTAAAATGTCATCCATCCAAGTTGTTATTAGTTTAACAGTCATTCTTGATTTAGAGCTTGATTAGATGGATGTGAAAATTGCATTCCTCCATGGTAATTTGGAGGAAGAAATTTATATGGAGCAACCTGAAAGTTTTTTGGTCAAAGGTAGAGAAGATTATGTTTGCAAGCTGAAGAAAAGTTTGCATGGGTTGAAATAAGCCCCGAGGCAATGGTACAAGAAGTTTGAGCTAGTTATGATCCAACAAGGATTCAAGAAGACTACTTCCGACCATTGTGTTTTTGTGCAGAAATTCTTCGATAATGATTTCATCATTTTATTGCTGCATGTTGATGACATGTTAATTGTTGGTCATAATGTCTTTAGAGTTGCTAGGTTAAAAAAGGAGTTTAGCAAGTCTTTTGTGATGAAAGACTTGGGATCAGCGAGACAAATTCTTGGTATGCACATTACTCGTGATTGAGAAGCCAAGTTATGGTTGTCTCAAGAGAGCTATATTGAGAAGGTACTTCAGTGGTTTTACTTGGATAAAGCTAAAGTGGTAAGCACTCCTCTGGACACACACTTTAGCGTTAACACTAGACAGTCTCCTTCTAGTGATAAAGAAAAAGAAGACATGCAACGTGTTCATTATGCTTCTATAGTAGGGAGTCTGATGTGTGCAATGGTTTGCACTAGGCCTGATATAGCTTATGTAGTTGGTGTTGTCAGCCATTTTCTTTCCAATACTTGTATTGAGCATTGGAAAGCAGTGAAATAGATTTTGAGATACCTCTGTAGCACTTCTAATTTAAAACTTGATTTTGGAATTGATAAACGTGTTATTTGTGGTTATACTGATTCAGACATGGCAGGGGATATTGATTCTAGGAAGTCTATTTCTGGTTATTTGATTACCTTTGCAAGGGGAACTATGGCTTGACAATCTAAGTTGCAAAAGTGTGTTGCATTGTCCACAACTAAGACTGAGCTCATTGCTATTACTGAAGCTTACAAAGTGTTGCTTTGGATGAAGAAATTTGTGCAAGAACTTGGTTTTACTCAACAGAGGTATACTTTATTTTGTGATAGCCAAAGTGCTATACATCATAGCAAGAATTCCACTTTCCATGGTAGATCTAAACATATTGATGTTTGGTATCATTAAATACGTGATGTTCAGGATTCTAAAGTAATAGAGCTTGAAAAGGTTCACATAGATGATAATGGTTCTGACATGATGACGAAGAGTTTACAACGAGGGAAGTTTGAAGTTTGTCGATTTATTATTGAATTGACAATTGTCCTCACTTAATTCGACGGGAGAGTTTATTGTGTTAAGATCTCTATTAAATTGGGTCCAACACTTATTTTATTTATTATCTTATAAAAAAATCAACAAAAGATTCGGCTTTGATTTGAAATCCTTATATATATATATATATATATATTTGGTTGTACTGCTTCAACAACCAAGCAAAGCAGTCGTGCAACAAAACAACCCCCACCACACCTGCCAAAGTACTATCGTTTGCTTGGGAGATATTTTTGGCTTGTTTTAATGTTTGTTGAGTACTATTTTGTACTTTATTTTTAACTCGACTTTAGTCATTTATTTTAAAAATTATGAGTGTTCATTTGGTAACCTCAAAATTTTTTTATGTCCTATTTGGTTGTACTGCTTTTATCTTGTATGAGTCTTTTGAGTGCGTTGCTCTAATATTTGTTCCACCCTTTTCATAGTTAGTAGCATTTGTCTTTGAGATCCTTTTCGTGAAACTCTTTAGCTGTACTCATTGATATTTCATAGTGGAATCTTTTTGGACTAGGTCATGTGATTTTTTTGTTCCTCTCATTGGGAATTTTTCACGTTAAAAATTGGTGTGTGCTCTCTCTATTTTGCCTATCTAATTTCCACACTCTTAAATATATTATTTGCCATATATTACATTTCTCGTAAGTTCAATTCAAACAAATAATATTATTATTTTCACTGCGTGCTTGTGATTTTTCCGTTGCATATACATGTCTTTCTCAATACTACAATAAACTAATAACAATTTTATTTTATAAATTTTATTAACCAATCTCCTAATTAAGAAGTTAAAAATAAAAACTTCTAGCTTCCAACACATCATTGGGGTTATAAAACTTTTATCTCTTTAATACAGCCATTTCTCAGGTTAATTTCTTAACACTTGCCCTTATCACTTGATTGCAAAACCCTTGTTTGATTAATTTAACAAAAATGCTACATGTACACTCAATTTTATACACTCATACATACACCATTAATAATGCACAAACTTTATTCTCATGAGTGCACAAACATTACAAACTTATAGATGATATTCTCAATTATACTTAATTAAATGCACAAACATTACAGACATTAAAACACAAACTTTATGTATATAAGTATAGGGTGTATATATGGTGTATATTTTTTTGTGTACGTGTAGCAAGACTCTTAATTTAATTGTGTTAGTTTAATTTCGCTAGAATTGTCTTTGAAATTTTTTGGCCATAACATCCTCACCCAGTGCATGATGTCTGTAATATACAACCTCTTCTGTCCCTAGTAACTATTGCTTTTCACTTAAAGATAAATGGATGGTCCCACAAATTTAAGATTATAGGAGCACGATTGCAACGCAATCCAACCATATGAGAGAGGCAAGTGTCCAAACGTTATCATGCGTGTGCTTCCATTAGTTAAAACAAAACTAACAGTTACACGTGTCCCTTTTACTAGTCCCTCACTCTGCCCTGTCTCTCTCTCTCCCCCTTCTTCTAAGTTCTTATTCCAACACACAGCTCAGTTTTGTTTTGAGCCGCGACATCACAATCTCAAAAGCAAAGAGAGCACAAATGGGGAGAGTGTTTGTGGTGGAGCTGGAGGGCAGGTCCTATAGATGCAAGTTCTGCAACACTCACTTGGCCCTCGCAGATGACCTTATCTCTCGGGTAGGGCACCATACACCTTTTTCTCTTTCTCAAATGTTTAGCTAAGAATTTATATTGTTTTTGTGTAAATTTTTGCTTGAGCAAGCAACCATTCATGTATTAAATTTACCCTTTCATAGAATTTTGTCGTGTGTTGAAATATGAAGAATTTATACTCTGCTATATCTACTGTGGAGCCTTTGTGCTGGAAGCTTGGTCTAGTGAGTTTGAGCTGTTTAGGTGATAAGCTTTGTGATTTTGAGCTGTTTAATTATTATTATGCATCCTAAGTGGAGTGAAGCCTTTATAATTAATTGATCCATATCCACTAATGCCAGAGAACTGTCGAGTTCCCACTTTGGATTGGTATATGGTTATTGGCTTAACTAAAGTACCATTTATAAGTATAATGGCTTGCACAATTCTACCCTGAGTATTTGAATCCTTTTGTTTGTTCACTTGAATTCGTGAACCGGTCAGGATTAAATTTCCTTTCTATGGAGTATTTTAATTTTTAGAGTACAATAAGGGTGTCTAGTCCACCCTCATGATGAGTTTAGTTTTACTTATCTTTAAGCCAGTATCAGACTATAGCCAAAAGAAAAAAAATACACAAAGAGATTCAGGTGAAAAAGCTTCAGTATGATCTTACCTGTGCCCTTTTGACCCTTGATTGCATGATTCGTTTCATGGTTGCTTCTAATAAAATAAACATATAGCTCACATCAGTAACATGTATAATCCTTGAAGTGGGAAAGGATTAAAAGCTAAGTTTATTGCTTCTAATTGCATGCATAATCTCTGTGCTATTGATTTTGCTTGGTTATGCCAGTACTGTGATCCAAGTCTTCAACTGCTTTGCCGGATTGTTAAATTGCTTCTCATCTTAATCTTCTGTTACTATTCTTTCAGGCTTTTCACTGCCGGAGGGGAAAAGCATACCTCTTCAATAATGTGTGAGTACATTTCAGTTCTTGTTGGATACATGAATTAGTTACTAATTGCAAGTTATGATGGCATTTTGTGGTAACATAACAGGCTTTTGTGGTTCATGTCGTTTTAATTTACTTATGTTGCATTATTGGTAGCTATAAAAATGAATTTAGCATAATTTGTTAGTCTTGTAGAACGAGTTAGAAACCTCCGAGGGAAAAACTTTCATGGTTTGAAATGCTCCGAGCCTTGTTTGTTGATTGGAAAAGCATGTACATGTTTTCATGCATTCCGCGAGCTTCAAAATCCGTGATAGCAGAGTCTGTTGATTGGATCTTTGAGTGCTAGTGATGATATAAGCATTTCTGTCCTTGCTTTTAAGGGGCAATTACGGTGCTTTTACGGCTCCAGTTCACTGGTCTACATTCAGGAGTCTTTTTCCCACTGGAGTATGAATGCACCCTTCTATGACCATGATACAACACCTTGTGTGGAAGATTAGATCACATCCATCTATATAATTATGTTTATATGTGTCTAAAATAATTTTGTGTGGCATCATTGTTCAGTTTGATCCTTTTCATGTCTGCAAACACAATAAAAATGATAATTCTGATTTTCCTGCCTTTTTTTGAACAATTTCCTGCTTTTAACTGTGGCCCTAATAAATGTTGACCTTTCTTTTCTAACAACATTGCCTGCTCAACTTCCTCTTTCCACAGACGATAGTTTTAGATTTGTTTTGACTTTCTAAAGAATTGAATCCGTGAGTTTACGATGGCCACAATCCAGAAACTAGCATAATCTTTTATGTCATCGGCACAAGTTTGACGTATACTTTGAATTCACCAAAATGACTGCAAACACTTACATTCCTTTATTTTAAAATCTTCAATTGTTTCTTTCCGATTTTAAAGTTTCATGTGTTTTAAGCATGTTGAGTTAAGAAATGGACAGATTAAGACAGAATTATTAAATTAGTTGTGTTTGCGCTGGGTTTTATTGAAGTTTTTTTTCTTTTGCCTGTCGTATTGCTGCTTTTACAAACACACAGAAGCCTCCCACGAACTTTCCTTTATACTTTTGCCCCCCAAATTTTGGAACTTTGTTGTTTCTCTTTACTATTGGAATCCTCACACATTTATTCAAACTTTTGGTATAAGGAGCATGCCTAAATAGAAGCCACAGCTGTTATGAAATGACTTCATTTTGTGGATCGAAACTCGTAACGTGTCAACATGACATGTACCAAAAAAGAAACTCGTAACATGATATCCATTTGTCAGTGACTTACGTATTAAGCCTTAAACAACATGAATAAGTTTGTGCCCTCTCATATAGAAAGTCATGGTCTGCGATCGCATTTGTAAACAGTAATCACAATTATTGTTTGCGGATATTGTCAATTAAATTTAGGAATTATTAGATGAAAACATCGCTAGACCTAAATATTCCAAGCCTCTGCTTACATTTTATTCCTGTGATCCAGCGTGAACTTCACAATTGGAGCGCTAGAGGAAAGGTCGATGCTGTCGGGACTGCATACCGTGGCAGATATCTTTTGCTGTTGCTGTGGTCAAATAGTTGGCTGGAAATATGTAATCCTCTTCTCTTATCCTGCCTCAATTTCATGCATCTAGGCTTTGGATCTGTATTAACCCTCATAAATCATTCTTTTATTCAAATTAGTTGGCAGCTATCACTCGTTGACATATTTAACATTGAGTAGCATAGTCAACATCACATTTTATAAAAAGGTCAGATTAATTGGACATTAAAATAATTAGTTCATATTGTTTAGGCCCAAAATTTGTGATCGCTATTATTATCGACCCCATCTTACACCACACAGCTTTTGACTCTCTTAAATTTTACTTAATCTCTCAGGAGTCTGCGCATGAGAAGACCCAAAAGTATAAAGAAGGGAAGTTTGTTCTTGAAAGGTATTATTATTATTATTATTATTATTATCTAATATGTTGGTTAAGGCAATTTACTTGCACCTTCTCCTTCACATTTTTTATACTGATTATGCATGTCGTGCGTGTCAACACAACAGAGGAAGGATTGCAGATGAAATTGATTTCTCCGCGGAATTCTATATTGACAGTCACGCCAGCATGAGCGATGCCGAAGAAGCTTAGCGTATTCGTCGGATCAGGCAAAACAAGAATGCACTGCTGCTTGTGTATATGACAATAACACTGGTGAACCTTGAAAATGTTCATAATCAAGAAAGTTTGCTTTACTCTTTCCTTTTTTCCTATTTTCCGGTTTGAAATAGCATGTGATAAAGGAGAGCTCTTGATAGTGTGGAAGGAAAAAAGACGAAATAGATGTATTATAGAATTGAATTGCCCTAACTTAACCCCAGAGGCCAGCTTAAGTAACGGGGATTGTCTCACACTTATAAATACTTGGTAGGCCATCTAGCAACGTGGGACTTAATAAGTTGTTTCATATATGCCCATCTCGAAAAGCTCAAGGCTGCAAGCATGTTTCAACTTTTAGAAGGCCTAGTTTCTAGTTTAATTGAGGACATGATGAATCTTTTCTCACTAATATGACTGGGTGTTATGTCGGAATTTGAAAAGATATAAATATTAAATCGATAGATCAATATACATAAGGATTCGGGTAATAAGTGTCTTCGTTAAGAAAGCAAAAATAACTTTTTATTTTATTTTATTGAAAAGGTAAACCTTGTATGTTTTCAATGGTATTAATTATTTAATAAACTCAAACCTTTTAATCTTTGTTTTCTTAACCAATGCTCTTAGCAAAATCTTCTAAACAATATTGAGTTTTATGTTCAATTGAACTTGCTTGCCTTGCTCTAGCATAATTGAACTAGTCTTTCCTATGCGTGACTATTTTTTTGGGATTAAATTCAATGTCAATTTAGTTACTAAAGTCATAGAACACTACACTTTAATTCACTTGCAAGTTCTAACTACTCGCAAAAACATGTCCACACATTAATACATTATGATATTTGTATGTGTTGAGTAACATGTTTTGCTTCCCTTCCATTAAGGCATTGGACTGTTTGAGTTGATGGGCCAGAGGGCAAGTCTTCAATGATTATTCCAACCTGAAAACCAAAAGCATTTATATCTAGAACTTCTTGTACTATCTTCATTTGAATTTGTATTTATATGTTCGGTTCATAAATGCTTTATTTGATTTATTATCAATTGATTCTCAAATAATGCTACTCATAAATAAGATGTTTTATCACTTCAATTATTTTAGTAATTACTCTCAAACTTTGACAAATTTTGAGTACTGTTAAAACTTGCTGAATGAAAAATTTTCATTGCTATTGCGTTTTACTCCTTACGTCTATTTTTTTATGTCATTTTTTAAATAAAAATTTATCTAAAATTAATTATTATTTGATTAGATTAAAAAAAATACTAAATGTACTTTTTACACGCACACTTTTGTTATCTCTTATACTTTTCATAATATTTAATATTATAACACTTCTTGTTTAAGATTAATTTTGTCCATGTATTTTATTTTCTCTATCTTTATATCATGTATTATATTTTCTCTATCATAACACTTTGTTTGTTATGAAAAAGATATGGTTATAGTCCATGAAAGATATGGTTGTGGTGCTTATTTTTTTAAATTTTAAATTTAAGAAATAGGTGTAGAATTTTAAATTTACCGGTTTAAGAAACATTGATTTAGTTGATTTTTCATCTCTAAAGTATCAAGATTCAAGAGTTACCTTTCTTACAGTGTCACCCCTTATTAAAAACAGAAACATTGCACCGTCCTACAATTAAATAATAAAATTAAGATTATTAAAGTCATTTTATATGCTTTTGTAACTTATAAGGAGTATCATCGCACTGGATTATAAATAATCAAGAGAGGTGTATGTAATTTTAAAATTTAAGAGCAAGATAAATATATTTTTAGTGAAGTTTAAGGAATGTCGTTATAATTAACACTACTTAAAAAAGTCATAGCCAAACTCTAGAACTTAAGTAGCTTAAAGTGAGTATTGTCTGAATTTTTAAAAAATATCTATTATAAAATTATTACGTAACTTTGCATTTCTAAAATTAATTAAAAAATTATCAATAGTTAACTGATAACGGACCAACATAAATGCTTCAATAATTTATTTTTTTATTTTTAAAACCTAATGATACCGTTAAAAAGGAAAAGCCTAGTGGTCAAAGAGCAACGGCTATATACTTACATCGACGAAGACAATTGCAATTTATTCAAAAATCAAAACCGTAGAAATTGAATTCCATCACCACCACCTCCTCTTTAAAATAGTTTTCGCCATTTTGTCCACTCCATTAATTACCCAGTTCCTATATTTCTACACGCTGCAATGTTTCTCCATTGCTTCCATAGTATCATTCCCTTTCTCTTTTTTTTTTCCTTCTATCTGGGTACCCAGTTACTCATATTGGGGCGAAAAAAAAAACACTTTTTTTTTCTTTTTCTTTTCAAATGTTGAATGATTCTGCTTAACTGGTTAGACACCAGTTACTTTCAAATGTAGTGGCAAAAAATACTCACTTTATTCACTCAATTGGGTTGAATTGTGTGGAATGAATTCGGGTTGTGTGAAATTAGGGTTTGGCGGGAGAGACACAGATTCCATGGCTTTTGCGAAGACCACACCTTGTGCGCCTATCAATTGAAGGCATGATGATGGTGAGAAAGAGGAATACTAAGGGTTGATGGAAACAACACTTTCCCCCTATCTTTGTTTGGTAACCTCTTTCTTTCTTCACATTCATTATTCTGCAATCCACCGTCATTACTTAGGTTTCTACGCTTTCTGGCTTTTGTTCGGTTAATCTAATATGTTCTTTATGCGTTTTTTCTTTTTTCAATTTCATTGGTGTTCCCTTGGTAGTGTAAACTTTAAAGCTCTGCTTTCCCAGAAAGTGAAAGAAAAATTATATGTTTTCTTGGCCTTCTGTGTATATCTCATATTAGGTAGTGATTTTATCTTCTGCTGCCTTTTGACCCCAACAACCCCAACTCCCATAAGTGAAAATTGCTTTGTATTAATTATCAGAAATTCTAAACCTGATCATTAGTTTGAGTTGTTGTCTACATTGTCGATAAAGTCATAAAACTTGAAACTTTTAAAATTATGGAGTATCATCGTTACTCTAGACAGTGGGAAATGTGGTCTCAGAGGTGGGAAAGATAGGAACATGTAGCATGATGTGGAGTTCCTCATGAAACATTAGCTATCTTTGCAAAAGAATCTGATTACTCTTTTAAGTGTTGTAGTAGATTGAATATTAATTGATGTAATTCATCATTCCATGCTTTTACATGTTGCTTAATTGGTTATGTTTGGGTTGCTGTTATGATGCGTTCCATTATGGTCACTCCACCCTCCCCTCCCCTATGCTCTTGATTTGCATATACTTAATTTTTTATTTTCAAGTCAAGATTCAAGGATTGTTTTTTGCCCGCAATGTGAACTTGTTTGATGTTTGGAATTTATGATAATTTCTTCAGCATATTCCTTCTCAACGACAAAATTATTACACACTTGGTGTTTTTGGATTGCCTGATGTTCCTTTGGAAGAATGACATGGATATGTGGTGATTTTGGGAAGCAGAAAATATTTCATATCTTGATGAAATAGTCTGGTCACAACCAAGTTTAGATTTGGCTAAATGTGTCGCCATAGAGGTTAGTTTTCAATTGTTGGCAAAATTGCAATCTGTTGAAGATAAAGGACAACATTGTTTTACTTAGCCTTTACTTTTGAATGCTTGTGGAAATTAAGGACTAAATGATTTCAATTGACCTTATCGTCGTTTTTGTTATCTCCATCATTTCATTATATCTGCTGGTATGTTGCTTAATGCTTGTCATATATGAGATCGGATGTGTTTAGAACATGTAATATGGATTGTTGAGTAGAAGTACAAGTTTTTAAGGAAATCTTTAAAAATGTTATTGTTCTGTGATGAGATGTAGTATGCATTTGTGTCATTATGCATGTTAGTTTATAGTGGATTAATTTATGACTTGCATGAACCCTAAATGTTTTGGGATAATTCAATGTCTCCGCTTGAAAATTATTGTTGGAATATTTGGTAATTCATAAGACTCTAGATATTATGAGATAATTCAACTACCTGTTGGTATTGTAAATTACTGTAGGATAATTTGATAATCTGTATGATCATATTGTGTTATTTTAACGATGACCAAGGTTGACAAACTCCAGAGTTTAAGTAAACTCGTGGAGTCTCAGCAAACTCGAATCGTAAACTCGACTCGTAAACTCGTATGAGTTTTACATACGTAAAAAAATATGTTATATAAGAAATATAATTAGAAACTAAACTTAATTAAATATTGTATTTATAATTGAAATTGAATAATGTTAACTTTAAATTAAATTAATGAAAGAAATATCATAAAATACACCTTAATGCATGACACTTAGTCGTTATGTCATACTTTATTCAGTATCTGTATTATTTTATAATTCAATTAAACATAATTCAATTATGATAAATATATGAAATTAACTAAATAAACTCAATATGTATCATCTAATATAAACAAAGTTAGGTAAGTAACTAACAAAGTTACAAAATTTACACTTTGAGGTAAACTCGTAAACTCGTAGGTGAATTTTAACTTGTAATCTCGCTAGTAGAATCGAGAGTTTACTTAAACTCGTATGAATTTACTAAAAAAGAGTTTAGATACGAGTTTACGAGTTAACTCGAGAGTTTAACAACCATGACGATGACTCTTGTGACTTTGAAAAATTATGTGCGATAATTCGATAACATGTTGTTATTAAAAAATTTTATGCGATTATTTGATGACTCGTATGACCTTATATATTATGAGATTATTCGATGATCCTTGTGAATTTGACAATATTTGTGGGATAACTTGATAACTCGTTGATATTAGAAATTATTGTGGGATTATTTGATGACTTGTTTGACCCCTATATGTGGGATTTTTCGATGACCCTTGTGACTTTAAAATAGTTTGTGGGATAATTCATTGATACATATGATTTTAAAATAATCGTCAAATTTTTTTATGACACGTATAATCTTGGAAAATATTATGGGATGATTCTTGTTCATGTGATTTGAAATTATTGTGAGGTAATTTGATAACCTGATGATATCGGAAATTATTGTGGGATTATTTGACTGCTTGTTTGACTGTATATATTGTGAAATTTTTCGATGACTCTTGTGACTTTGAAAACATTTGTGAGATCATTTGATGACATGTTGATATTGGAAATAATTGTGAGATTATTTGATGACTCGTCTGACCCTATATATTATGAGATGATACTTGTGACTTTAAAACAAATTGTGGGATAATTCAGTGATATGTTTTGGAAATAATCTTCAGATTATTTTATGACCCGTATGATCTTGAAAAATATTGTGGGATAATTTTTATTTGTGTGATTTGAAATTATCGTGAAATGATTCGATTGATATGTTAGTATTGGAAATTATTGTGAGATTATTTGATGACCCATTTGACCCTATATATTGTGAGATTTTTCGATGGTCTTTGTGACGTTGGAAACATTTGTGGGATGGGATAATTTGATAACCCGTTGGTATTGACAATTATTGTGAGATTATTTGATGACCCATCTGACCCTATATATTGTGGAATTGTTCGATGATGCTTGTGATTTTGAAGATCCATTGGTGTTGGAAATTATTGTGGGAGTATTTAATGACCCGTATAATCTTGGAAAATATTGTGGGAAAATTCTTATTCGTGTGATTTGAAATTATCTTGAGATAATTCGATGACACCGATGACATTGAAAATTATTGTATGACCCGCATATATATTGTGAGATTTTTTAATGAACCTTGTGACTTTGAAAACATTTCTAGGATAATTTGATGACTTATTGGTATTGGAAATAATTACAGGATTATTTCATGACTTGTCTGACCCTATATATTGTGAGATTTTTCGATGATCCTTGTGACTTTAAAATAAATTGTGAGATAATTTGATGACTTATTGATATTGGAAATAATTGCGGGATTATTTGATGACCTGTTTGACCCTATATATTGTGAGATTTTTCGATGATCCTTGTGACTTTAAAACAAATAGTGGTATAATTCATTGGTACGATTTGCAAATAATCGTCAGATTATTTTATGACCCTTTATGATTCGTATGATCTTGAAAAATATTGTGGGATAATTTTTATTTGCGTGATTTGAAATTATCGAGAGATAATTCGATGACTCGTTAGTATGGAAAATTATTGTGTGATTATTTGATGACTCATACAACCTTATGTATTGTGGTATTTTTCGATGACCCTTCTGACGTTGAAAACATATGTGAGATAATCTGATTACTCGTTAGTATTGACAATTATTGTGTGATTATTTGATGACCCGTTTGACTCTATATGTGACCCTTGTGACTTTGAAAACATTTGTGGGATAATTTGATGATCCATTGGTGTTGGAAATTATTGTGGGAGTATTTAATGACCCGTATGATCTTTAGAAAATATTGTGGAAAAATTCTTATTCATGTGATTTGAAATTTTCGTGAGATAATTTGATGACCTGATGATTTTGGAAATTATTGTTAGATTATTTGATGACCCATCTAACCCTATATAGTGTGAGATTTTTCGATGATCCTTGTGACTTTAAAACAAATTGTGGGATAATTCGTTGATACGATTTGAAAATAATCGTCAGATTACTTATGAGCCGTATGATCTTGTAAAGTATTGTGGGATAATTATTCTTATTTGTGTGATTTGAAATTATCGTGAGATAATTCGATGACCCGTTAGTATTGAAAATTATTGTGAGATTATTTGATGATGAATTCGACTATATATATTGTGGTATTTTTCGATGACCTTTGTGACGTTGAAAACATTTGTGAGATAATTTGGTAACCCAATGGTATTGACAAATAGTAAGATTATTTGATGAACCGTCTGATCCAGGAGACCACAAGAACCCATCTCTTCGTCTACCTTCAAGCAAACCCTAGCCTCCTTCTTCCCCCATTCCTCCATTTTTGTTGCTGACAGCGCCAGTCTGCTCTCCCCGGCCGTGGCTACTCTCCCAATCAAAACCATCGTTGCCACGGCAGCTACCAGCACCCTCGCGGTCTCGCTGGTCACCGACGCCAAGGTGACGTCTGCTCCCCTGTTGGCGCCATCCTTTGCCTCTCTTTCCTTCCTGATGGGACCACCGTCGCGAGCTTCTGCCGTCGCCTCCATGCCCAGCATCGTCGCCATAGTTTCAACGAGCTGCACGAAGGCCTTCACGCAAGGCTTCGCCGCGGTCTTCTTGGCGGAGTCTTTCTCGATCCCGGCGGCGAGGCAATGACCGTAGGGCCAGTCGCGCGTGCCCTTGTCTAAGGCGCGTACGATCACCGCCTTCTTCCTAGCGTATCGGCCCTGGAAGACAATTACTGTCTTGCCTCTGTCTGCTGTGTCGGAGCCCGTGCTCGTCGCCGTGCGTCGCGCCAGCCACCGCGTCGGATTCGCTCCGCTCAAATATCCCTTCATCTTCCTCCCCTCGCCGCCAGACGTCGCTGCCTCTACGCCACACTTCATCGCCTCAACTTCACCGTGGATCACCGTGACTTCTGCTTCTGACGACGTCGTCGGTGAGGGCTTGGTGTTGTCGTGACCATGAACATCGTCGTTCGACGTTGACGACGACTTCACCATCGCCGCCTGTAATGCCGCTTCAGCTCTCTCAACGAACACCTCCGCCCTTGACGCTGTTGCTTGCGCCACCACGATGTCGTTTCCACCTACGGATCTGGTGGCTCCGATGGGGGAATCTGTCGTTCGTCCTCCCCTCCTTCACTTAGATCTGATCTCAGATTTATCTCAGGTTGGTTTTCTTCTTGTTGCCTAGATTCTTGGTTTGTTGCGGTAGGATTTTCCTTTGTTTCTGCTGCTACCATAATTGATTTCTGCATCTGGTGTTGAATTTTTGGATCTGAATTTTTTAATTCTTGATCTGTTGCTGTTGAATTGAATTTTGCCTCTTGATTGCTTTGAACTTTTGTCTGTGCCTTTGCTGGAATTTTTGCTTCTGATTTTGATAGCATTGATTGGCTCTGTACTTCTGATCTGAATTTTTCTATCATTTCTTCCTAATCAATTTCCCACTCTACAACTTCAATTTGAGCAATTTCTGGCAACATTGATCTGAAATCTTGCTGGTAACAGTACAGAAATGTTACCTCGAAAGTCCTCCAATCTGCCGACGGATTCCGCAGATGTCATAGCCGAAACCAAGCTAGATCGCGGCCAGACAATCCTTCTTCAACTTGCAGCAACCTCTGCAATTTCGACGCTCCTTTGGCCTTCCAAAGCAAGGATCCACCAGTAGCCGTGCTCGCCATCGAATAGTGGAAGTTTCTCTTCTGATTTTTCTGCATTTTCTGAATTTCCATGTGTGGAGGATGAGTTGATGTCTCCACCATGGATGGTAGGCATGGTGGTCAATGAAAGCACCATTTGTAACGAAGTGAAATTGTATGAACAGAATTATAGAGAATAATGAAGTATTTTTGGTATTTTCTGCATTTTGTGTGTAAACTACAATAGAATAGTAGAGACTGTGATGGAAAATTTCCTATGGAAGGAGATGACTAAGAGCTAGATAGAAGAAAGAAATCCTAGAAAGAGGTAGGATCAAACCAAATACAAATTCCATACCCCTTTACAATTCACATCTCCTATTTATACTAGTCTAGACTTCCCTAATTGGACTAATTGGGTTATTGGGCCTATGACCCATTCCTACTCGTTACAGACTACTCCTTGCCAAGGAGATCAGAGCCCAAGTAATCATGGTACAAAACAATTCTCAACTGTGGTCTCCCAAATTCGGGGAGATTTCCTAGCCAAGGACCCACTACTCCAGCAATAATTGGAAGCGGCAGAAGGATTTCAGAGGGTGGATGTAAATCACATACCTTGAGAACAAAATATAAGAGTTGATGTCCTTTCTAAGCTGACAAGCACCAAGCTGAGAAAACAAGACCCTTATCTTGGAGACCTTGGGTTTAGAAGTCAGACAAATAGAATAAGGCATGACATGGATGACTCCATTAAAGGAGTACACGAAAGAAGGGACATTGCCTTCTGAACTCAAGGGAGCCAGAAGAATCGTACGACAGGAGGTTGATTGGAAATCAACTGTATAAAAGAGGACAATCGTAGCCATTGTTGAAATGTCTAAGCCTAGATCAGGGCACTAGCGGAGGTCCACGAAGGGGTGTGTATAAGCCACATTGGAGCCTGAAACTTAGGGCTAAAGGTAATCTGGGTAGGATTCTACTGGACAATAATGAACTCGGACTCAGCAGAGTACGTTAAAAAATGTGAAAAATGCCAAATGAATGTGAAGACCATGTTGCGCCACCTAAAGAATTGAAATCAATAACAGCCCTGTGGCCTTTTGTCATATGGGGGATAAACTTTCTCGGCCTATTCATCCCAGGGAATGCACAAGTGAGGTTCAACATAGTCGTCATCAACTATTATACCAATTGGATTGAAGTTGAGGCTATCTTCACCATGTGGTTGAAGAAAAGGCTAGAAGAATCCAAGGGAGCATTAGAGCACTTGGATCATGAATTATAGGCGTATCGCATAATCCCTTAATCTATCACAGGAGAGTCTCCTTTTCATCTTTGCTACGGGGTAGACACCATGATTCCTGTAGAAATTGGAGGGGAAAGCCCTCGACTCACCCTATACTCAGAGGAGAGCAATCACTCTTGGATGACTGAAGAAACTAAACTACTTAATGAGATCCGCGAAGAAACACATATCAGGGAAGAAGCACTCAAACAAAGAGTCGTCAAACACTACTATTAAAGTCATTCCCAGAAGGTTTAACAAAGGGAACTTAGTATTCCAAAGAAATGACGCAGGACTCCCAACACCTAGACATGGAAAATTAGTCCCAAACTGAAAGGGGCCCTATTAAGTAGAAGAAGTCCTAGGAAAGGGGGAATATAAGCTAAAGACATGAGAGGACCGCAAATTTGTAGTACGACTAACCTCCGAAAAATTTACATGTAAAATTCTACATTGTAAAGCTCAACAGGAGAGCACTCTTTTCCCAACCTAGGGTCTATCCACAAATAAGGTCGTCCTAGGGGGTTTTTAATGGTCCTGAATATCGAATGGTACACAACCTATTCTATTAATAAAATGTATATATTCTTCTACATCTTGTATATACAGGGAAGGACTACCTTCCCAAACAAAGGTCTTAAGGTCGATCAAAGGGGGGGTCTCCCCATCGAAAAGCCATAGCAAACAAAAAATGGCACCCAAAAGAAAATTAGGACGCAAGCTTGGGGTGATCAAAAAATCAGCAACTAAGGCTCAAAAAATAAAACTCCAACCCCAAGACCACTAACACCTGAACGCCTGAATGGCTAAGAGCTTTCGATGAAAGATCATTTTGCAACTAAATTTCTCATACAATCAAAGTAAGTAAGTGCAATACAAATAAAGGATGTAAAAATATTAGAGATAAATGAACTTGTAGCAAAACGTCCAAAGGTCTCATAAATATCAAAGGCGCATGTTTCTCAAATACAAGGAAAAAGGGTGTTCCCCTAAATATGCAAATACAAGAAAACTTAGCCTATGAGTAAAATAAAATGAAAAAGGGGACTAATCCTCCTAAGCAAAATTGTTGCTCGACTCAATTTGATGCTCCTCGTGTTCAGGTAGAACCTCCTCTTCAACAATATCTGACACACCACCTGGCTAGTAGCACTAATATGGGAGCGGTCGGCCCCAGGAAAAAAAAGAAACCCAACAGATTTTGGGATGTAGTAGCGGCATACTCAATTTCAGAAAAACAAGCCTTCCACTTTTGCGCTCAGGCACCCCTCTTAGCACTTGAGGGCTCTACCCTAGCAAGCCTCCTCTAGCTCTCCCTCGACCCTCTCAACATGGAAAGTGGCCTCTCGAGCCTCATGAGCCTCCCGCCGAGCCCTCTTAACCTCTTGTTGGGCCTCCTTAGCCTCTAAAGAGAGGATCTTTATCTGAGCCTTTTTACGGGCACAAAGTTTCTCAAACATGATGGTAGAACAAGAAAGTTGCATGACCCCACAGAACCTTGGTTCTGCCCACTCTTTCACCACCGTCTCCTCCTCAAGGTCTTTCTTCTCATCATTCTTCAGCAAACTCTCAAAATAGTAACAGGGGTTAAACTGATCTGACAAGATAGACACCCGAGGGTAAGCGAAAAGGCTAAAAAGACACTAAATGATCTCCTACTTTCCCCTTTCCATGGGAAGAGCCAACACAGGAACGCTTGCGAGACGGAGACGCCTAAGACTTCGAGATCAAGGAGCTGACTCATCAATAGGGGTGCGCTCAGCACCAAGGCCTCCCAAAGCTCCTGACCCAGCAGCAGTAGCAGAAGTAGTGGCCAAAGAATCATGACTAGTAGGGGACAAACGATAGCAGAGCAATGAGTTTCCCTCAATGTTGCGCTTCGCTAAGAGGCTAGCAAGGTTCTTTGAAGCCATCTTGCCTACAAAAATAAGGCTAACCAAGATATTTTTTAAAGTATGAACTCTTAAGCTTAGATAGCGATAAGGGTTCACAATCAAAGTGCTCGACAAGCATCTTCACTACCTTCTCCTCATACTCTGTCAACACTAACTTAGGAGCATTCTTCTAAAACTCAATCCTTATTCCAGTAGAGAGGAAAAATGGGAGCACCACGGGAATCCTAGAACTCATTTCGAATCTTCTCATTAAAGAAGACTTTTACATAACGAGTCTTGAATCTCTGAAAAGACTCTTTAAAGGGAGCAAAAATGGCTTTGTTTGGGCAAGACTTTAGAGATAGCAAGCCCTCCAAACCCTTTGCAGCACTCCCTCCTGCATGCCTACCTAAGTAGAACAAGTTCAAGAAGACATGGGGGCAAGCAGGAACACCGCAAAAGGAACATAACTTGTCCAAACCCCTAAGCGCCGCCCAACCATTGAGATTAATTTGAATGAGGGCAACACGGTAGTACTTAAGAACAAACTTCTGCAACGAAGTGAAGGGGGATCCTAACGCCAATACTCATGTTAATTGCCAGCAGAAAATAGAAAATAAAAAACAGCAAAAAATAAAAATGGCAGAAAACAGAAACATCAAAAATTAAAATAGCAGAAAATAGAAACAACAGAAAGCAGAATAGAAACAGCAGAAAATAAAAATAGCAGAAAATAGAAACAACAGAAAACAGAACTACAGAAAAAAGAAAAAAGAAAAAAAAAAAAAAGAAAATTTCTTAATTGCCTCTGTGTTGGCAATGAGTTCAAGAGGCCAAGGAGCCTGTCAATTCCAAATTTCTCATTTACCCTTGTTCACAATTTTCTTTATGAAAACCCATATTTGTAATAAATAGGAATCAATCATAAAGTAACTAAAGAATGACCTTATATGTGAAGTTCAGCATATCAAGCCCATCAATCCCAAAGCTACTAACATGAGACAACTTCTTAGTCCAACTCGAAGAATAAATTACGATTGTACACTGAAGATGTATGATTGCCATTTTCATACGATCAGTTGGAGAAAATAAATGAGGATATTGATAGATATGATACATTTTCTATGTTGCCTCGGGATATAAGTCAGCAAATTTTTAACAAATTGGGTTTAGCTAGTGCTTACGTTGAAGCGTTTCGAGATTGTGCCCTCCAGGATATTGACTTGGGAGAATATGTTGCTGTTAATGATTCTTGGATGGATGTCATCTTATCTCAGGGTTCATCTTTACTCTGTAGATCTTTCTGGGTCTGATGTCACTGATTTTGGGCTGACTTACCTTAAAGATTGCAAAAATCTCCTTTCTTTAAATCTAAATTACTGTGATCATGGACTCGAGTGCATCAGTGGTATTCTTTCTTTTCCTGCATTTGAACCTTTGTGATGGGATCACAATCTATGCATCTGCAGTTGGAGAAGAAGCTATCTATCTATTTCTTGCCATAAGTTATCAAACACATGACACAAAAATATAACTAAAAACAAACAAACATACATACACACATGCCCAGAAAAACATAAACCAAGAAAAAAATGAGCAGGGAGAAACGGGAGATAGAGAAACAAGGAGGCACCGTGGGTGAGGGTGGCGGCGGCAAGGAAGTAAGGAGGCACCGATGGGGTTGACGGTGACAAGGACGCAAGGAGGCAAGCGACAACGGCAAGGACACTGGGAGGCAGGCGACGACGACAAGGAATCAAGGAGTCGTCGAGGGCGTGGCGGCGGCAAGGAACGAGGCAGGCACCAAGGGCGGCGGCGACGGCAAGGACACATGGAGCAATTGAGGGCGGCGATAGCCAGTGGGCTAGGCAACGAGGCACCGAGGGGGTGGCGGTGGCAAGGATGCAGGGAGGAGTTGAGGACGACGGTGGCGACAAGGATGCAGGGAGGAACTGAATTTGATGCACCTATGGAGAACGGGGGAGAAGAAGAGAAGAACAGAAGCAGAAACAGAGAGAAGGAGTAGAGGGAATAGAGGAACAGAGAATATAGAGATGAGAGACTGAATTGCAGGGTTATTGAATGCCACCTAACTGTTTTCTTACAACCTTTTATATTAAATTTCTATTCAGTTAATCAGCTAGAGATATTAACAAACTTTCTAACTTCTCCTAACTAACCTTACACGTATCAAATCAAGGGCGACAGCGGCGATAGGGAAGCAAGAGGCACCAAGTAGGGTGGCGACGGCAAGGAGGCTAGGCAAGAATTTTGAGGCACGGAATTTGTTTTCTGTTTGTGTCGTGGGTGTCTCTCTCTTTCTTTGGTTGTTAGGTTAAGAAAATAATCAATTTTGACACGTGGCACTTTGTAAAATCAAAAATAAAATAATTCTAATTGTAATTATTAAAAAATAGACATGAAATCATTTTTAAAATTAAAAACTAAGGACCAACGAAGGTCCAAACACATTGGAGACTAAGTTAACCGTCGTCTACATTTTCTCATGTAATTGTGTGTTATTGTCTTTTTTTTCTCAAATAAAAATTCAAATTAATTATCCTCTGCTCCGTTTACTCTCATTTGGCGCAAAGTTGGTTAACCCAAAACAAGGAAAAATTAGTACTAGGACTACTAAGCCCATTTAAATGATAAGACTTAAGACTTTTTTTAACTTTTGACAGCAGTAGTCAAAAGTTATTTATACTCCCTTTGTCAATTTTTTTATCATTTTTTAAAAAATAAAAATGGTTTAAAAAATCATTTAATTAACATTAAGATAGAGAAAATATAGAGTGTATAGAAAAAATTAATATTAAATAATAAGTATTATAGTTATTAAATGTTATGGGAAGTATAAGAGATAACAAGAGTATACGTGTAAAAAGTGCATTAATACTTTCTTAATTTTATCAAATGATAATTAATTTTGGACAAATTTTTATTTAAAAAACAACCAAAAAAATGGACAAAGAGAGTAATTATTTAGGTTAAATTAATTGCATAACTTTCTACTTTTTAAAAGTTGTCTTAAGTGCTTTTTTAAGAAGTTAAAAGACTTTGACTTCTACATTCCCTGGGGTCTCAATTCAATTCTCGTGTTTAATTTTTTGCTTTCTAATAAAAAAAGAATCGTTAAATCCTCCTACTAATTTGATTAGTACACTAGACATATCCTACAATAAATGCGTTATTCTCTATGTTCACAATCTACTTTTATTCCTAATTTACCTTCTTCTTTCTTCTCTTTCAAACCAGTTAGCTTTTTCTCTTCCCCACTCAAGCCTCTTCACGTCTCATCATTTCTCTTCATGTCTCTTAATCTAATATATTTGAGAATCATCAAATTCTACATCCTAATATATAATATGTTCATGATAATTATTTTTACATAAACCAATTATTGTTTACATGTGATTTACGCACAAACAATTATCATTAATACATTGTATATCGGGATCTAGAACTTCATGATTTTCATATAAATCCACAAACATCTATCATAAACACATTATATATTCGGATCTAGAACTTTATGATTTTCACATAGATTAGATTAGGAGAGTGTACCGTTACCACATCGGTTGGGGAGGCGAACGAAGAAGTCCTTATAAGGCTTCGGATACCTCCCCATAGCAAGACGCGTTTTCCCTCGCAAGGGGGGAGAAACAAAACCGTGAGGCTTGATGGCCAAAGCGGACAATATCTTGCTAGCGGTAGCCAGACTGTTACACAGCTGGGGGTCAGTAGTCCTAGCAACTCTGTATCAGGAGTTGTGTTGCGCTACCAAATTCATTGTAACTAAGTTTGGAGGCTGTGGTGCGGTACTACACATTTGAGCATGGACTAAAATGCCCCAGCTAGCCAGTCCCGGTGGACATCTAACGTTCCTATTAGCTGCAGGGTTCGCACGATAAATGTTTTAGTTTACTTTTTAGCTAATGAATATTAATGTATTTTAATCATCAATTTCTAACACGAAATTGTATTTTTGTTGTGCATTTGGCGTTATGGTACGATGAGCACTAAGTCGTCGATGGAGGATCGACTAGTTAATTATCGTGGCCAGCTTGACCAGTTTGGTGTATACGGGGTAATCCAAACAAATTAATTTTCTATGTTTTCAATTATTAGTTCATTTATGATACATTGGTTTTATGGTTGAACTAAAATATGTTTTATTTTAATTTTGCAGTTTATTTGGACGTCGTATAATGAGGCAGATGTGAATGCGACGATACCTGGGTGGGTATATGATAGCAGACGATATGGGAATCAAATACCACCCTTATCTACTTTGCTATCGTTGAGTGGCACCACACGGACTGTGTGGTCTGACAGTTTGGTAGTGCCCAGTGGATACCTCGAATGATGATTGACATCGATCGCCTACACTCAAAGGACATGAAGGGGGCTGAGGGGACTGAGTGGCGTGTATTTCGTGCCAGATAGCATGAGGTCATACTCCCTTTCCGCAAACTTCATGTCCTCTCTCCAGTACTTTTAGTGGTACAAGGCCTCGTTGCAGAGGTTTCTACGGTTTGCTCCAGAGGATATTGAGCCAACACTAAGGGTGTTTCCATTAGATGTTCTTCACGAGGCTCCCCCCAGCGCCACCTTTAGATGTAGTCCCTACTCATGCTCCTAACTGAAGTACACTACCAGTTAGGAGGAGAGGAGGGACACGTGCATCCTTGCGGAAATAAGAAAGCCCCGATGATTTCGACTTTGATATGAGGACTTTTATATTTCGATGGATGACAAGCCAAAGCCCCCCAGCAACAGCAGTAACCATATGCAAATGCCGGCTTGAATGACGAGTCGACCGAGCCCGAGCTCGAGCCTGAGCCCCCAGCAGCAGCCATATGCTTCTAGCAGTCACTATCTAGAAGGGGAGGCGTCGATGGGGTTTTGGTAGCACCACTAGCCATATCCCGGATTTGTCGTTGCTTTGACTCTCTATGGTTTCGATCAGGTTGACACTGGACTATCTTTAGGGGGTTTTCTCACCGGATCTGCATACTCTAGTAGGCGATGGCGATGTCTATCAACCTCAGTTGCACACGTCTGTTGCACCACAGTGGGAGGATAGGTTCTTGCGGATCGACGAGGATGTGGAGTGAATTCAACAGTTCTTGCTGACATGGGACCAATGCTCCCCCCTTGACACGACTGGCATGAAGCGGGATCTTCTCGGTGCCTTGGAGCAGGCAACATCTCTTCCAGCTTTTCCACCTTGTGGACCACAGGGTAAAGACGGGGCCCAGGTGGGAGCTTAGCAACAACATCTACGTCGCTCGAGTCGTTCGAGGCGCACGCCGACATGCCACGCGGGAGGAAAATATCATGTCCCAAGAAATTGACCATGATGCTATTGATAGATAGTTTAGGGTTATTTTTGTTTTGTATATACTTTATATAACTTTATGTATGTAACTTAAGTCATGTATGTTACTTTCTAAAGTGTTTTACTTTATTATGTGATTCATTTCGTAGAATTTGTTATTTCTTTATGACTAATTTGTTTACGTATGAATAAAGAATAAAATTACTAACAACAACTAAATAAAAAGCGACATAACAAGTAACAAATCATCCATAAAACACATCTATAAATAGGCATAAACACATATATCATACAATGAAACCTTACTTTTTTCTTAAACCTTGGTACACATTGAGAAAGACTATGTAATTTGGTGTTTTTTTTCCACAAAAGTTGATTGGAATCGATTCATTTTTTTAAAAAAAATTAAATAACCTTATGCTTGATGTTTTATTTTGAGAACTTTTTCGGAACAGGGCTTAAGAAATGCAATTTTTCTTTCAATTTTTCATTGTTTTTTAAATTAAATTTTTGGACATAGACTTCATAATCAGGTCAACCCTTGAAATACAAGCCAAACTTAGGCTAAAAAAACCTTATTATAAATTACAGGCTAAACCCAAATCTAATAATTATAATATAAGTCTGGTCTATGTTCACCTGGGCCAAGCATGTGGCCTATTCCCACCCCTTTTAAGCGGCAGCAGAGTTTGGAAAAAAAAAAAAAAAAAGAAGAAGAAGAAAAAGAAAAGGGGGTAAATAGAATTATCCAATTGGATTCGTCAATTGCCCAAAAGCGTAAATTTATCTTATACGTGCATTTTCTCTTCGATTCCGTCTCCTCGTTCGCCTATCACTAACATCTTCTCTTCTCTCTCTCAATTTTCCCTCGTGTTTTTGGGTATCTTTTGTTTTTGCAGGTCGCTCGAATGGGGAAGAAATCCACCCCTTCACTTAAGAGGAAACGTTCCAAGAGTTCCTCCAAGGTACTCTCATTTATCTGATCATTGTTTTGCATTTTAGGGTATTTAATTTTAAGCTTCAAATTTACGGATTTTGGGGAAAAAGTGATGGACTTTCTGATATTTGCTTGTGTTTTGTGAATCGTATGCCTCGGCTGGCTGGATTTTTTTTGGTTTGGAACTAGGTGTTATTTCTGGGTTTTTAATGTAGTCTTCTTTTTCTGCTTGTAAGAGAAGACAATTATGATATACGATTTGGTTGTTGGTTTTTACGAACAAAATTGAGTGTGGATTTCTCTATTTGTGCTTTCACTACTGCAAATTCATCATGAATATATACATAATTCGATGTCTTAGGCCAAGGCTAAACGTAAAAGCAAGAGTAGGAAATATAAATCTAAGAAGGTTCGCCGCCGTGAGGTTTCTCTTTCTAGCTCTGACTATGATGATTCGATGAGTTTGGACACATCGGTGTCGTCTAGCTCTGAAGACGGTTACATAAGGAAAAGGGGTCGGTCTCGCCCGAGAAAAGATTTGAAAGGTAGCAAGAAGAAGGCTCGGAGACGTTCACACAGCTGTGACAGCAGTGAGGATTCTCTCTATGCTAGGAAGAGAAAAAAGATGAAGAGGAAACGCGAGTATGAGGTGAAGGAGAAGCCCCGCCGGAAGGAGAAGATTAAGAGAGCTGCAAGTGTTAGTTCGACAAGCAGTGGATCTTTGAGCTGCTCTACATGTCGGAGTGGGAGTGCTGGCAGTGATGACAGCCAATATGAGAGTCGCAAGGGAAGATCAGAGAGAAAAGAGAAAGGCAAACAAAGATTGGAGAGAGGAAGAAGTGGGAGCGAAAAGAGTGGTAGATACAGGGCCAGAAGTTGTTCAACATGCAGTCGCTCTAGTGAAGGTAATTATGAAAGGACTGAAGAGATGTATGTAGGTGAGAACAATTCCAGGAGGCTCAGATCAGTCATTACTGTTGTCAAAGAGGCGGAAGAATGTGTGGAATTTTCTAGAAATGAGACTAAGGAGGAGATTGTAGATGATTACGATTACCCTTGTAAAAGTAATGACAGTAATGATGGAGGGACAAAGAGAGAGTTGGATCATCACACTCTTCCTGCGACAGAAGAGAAATTCAGAGATGAGGATGAGATTGGAGATGTGAATGCTGATAGTGCTGGGACAAGCGAACCTACGAAGAACAAAACAAGTGAGACTTGCGGGGATAATCTGAATGGTGATGACTTGGAGTCAATTCTAAGACAAAAGGCGTTGGAAAACTTAAGAAAGTTCCAAGGCAGGAACCCATCTACTGCAAAATCTTCTGGTCAGAAAAATGAAATTCTTAGCCAGGTAAAGCAATCAATTTCTGAAAACCATGATGTGATTCAAGGTAAGTCTAATGTCAATAATGCAGCTGTAGGGACAAAAATTGATAATAAAACCTTTGTAGAAGAAACTAGTTTTCCTGTTGGTAGGAAAAATTTAATTGCTTATCCAAGGAACAGTGAAAGGTTAAACATAGGTAAAGATGTCTCTGGTTCTGCTAAGAATCACTTGGCCTGTGTGCCAGAAAAGATGATTGATGCGGATAATCCTAGTGAAACAGTCAATGAATCCACTAATTACAGGACAAACAAACCTGAATTGACCACACCAGAATCTCGCCATGATTCACTTCGAAGCTGCTTATCTCTGAAGCAAAAACCTGTTTCTAGACTTCCTCAGGAAAAGTCGGTGGTAGCAGAGAGTGGTGAAGATAAGGGTACTTCTGAGGCTTCTCACATTGCAAGTCATAGTAGCAATGATAATGTTGATAACAATATAGGATTGTCTTCTGCTGTTCCTAAACCTTCTAGTCATGGACACAATAACTTAAATAAGGGGCAAGATGAAGTCAAGGAGCACCCGCAGTTTGAATTGAAGCAAACATATGCTTCACTCAAACCTCCCAATGCAAAGCTCCTGGTGACTGAGGGTGATGTAGAAAGAAATGAAGCCAAGACTACTCAAGCTGCAATTCAAAGTACTAATAACAGTGGCCGAGATGTCCATGAGACTACTACTAAATCTGGTGTTGAAAACTCATCATTAGAGAATAAATTGGGAAAATTGCCCGATGATTCCAACCAGGGCTCGCAGCTTGAGCAGAAAACAATGACTGTGATGCGAGGTGGTGAAATGGTACAGGTGAGTATACGATAATTTTAGATTCCAAATGTAGATTTCATACTGGTAAGCCCAAAAGTGTGGTATGTAATATTTTTGTCTTTTTAACTGCTAATTGTTTGTGAATGTCCAGGTTAGCTACAAGGTCTATATCCCTAAGAAAGCCCCTGCCTTGGCAAGAAGGCAAATTAAGCGATGATCTTTTTACGCATTCTTCTGGTGAGAAAAAGGCATTGTGGCGTTGTCTTGTTCTTGTTTGGCACTTGAAAAGAGTAAAACACCTGCAGGAAAGTGTAGAAACTTGTGAAGAGATGACTTGTGGATTCATCTTGTTTGAACTCTAGAACTGCGTTCAATTGTATTAGCTGTATTTCATTTTAAAGGTGATATTGTAGGTGATCTTAATGTAGTCTGCTACAACTATATTGATGATTATTGCAAAATGAAAACTTTTCATATATATATATATATATATATATATATATATATATATTTGGTGGAACATGAAGACCTTGCATAAGTCTGCTTGTGAAGCTCTACTTGGAATCTGGAGTTATCTTTTAGTAGATTATGCATCCCTTCAGAAAAACAGAAATATATTTAGTGATATATTTACATTGTTTAAGTCAGAAAATTTTCTACGTGTTAAGGCAATGGCCAATCTGCTTTGAATATTGCAATTCTATTACGGAAATGTATCCTCTCTCAAGTGAGTTTTTCCTCTCTTGTCACGTGAGGTTAAGTGATACCAATAGATATGTTTGGTTGCTAATAAAAGACATAGATACAGGAATATGGGGACACAAAATCATGTTTAGTTATGAAGATATGTACAAAAATTTATGTCTCATAAAAGAAAATCCTAGAATCTAAACACCCACCCATGGGCGATGCATAAAGATGAATAACATCATAGCTAATTACATAATTAGTTATAAACGTACGGTTGGTACACCTTAACCCTAAGTTAAATAATTTTTGTCGTAATAATCAAAATAGTACCTCTTATATTACAAATAACACATCATTAAAAATTGATGATGGAAATAATCTTTTTTTTTTTTTTAAAAAGGACATCAATTTTGTCATGAAGGACACTTCCTCCAGCAAAGCTCCCATCATTTATATCATTTACCTGTGATTATTACAACTAAATATTTTAAATAATGTTATTACACTAACATTTCAAATTTATAGGCTTTGTGTACTAATTGGCTAATTTTCTAAGGTAAAATTGATACCGTCTACCATAATCTCAAATGGTATTTAAGCCTTGTCCAAATGCTTCACTGTAAACCAAATAATAGAAAGAATAATCAATATCAAACTTTGTTAATAACGGATATTAATATGAATTTGCAATATAAAAGTCAATATCAAAGTGATATGGGTATACCCTTGGTCTTCTTCTTCTATAACAGCATTAGGTATGTTAGGATGCTGCAGATAAGGAAGCTTGGGAGCCACATAAGTACATTGGGTGGGTTTGGGTGGTGGATATGAGGGACAATTGGAGGTATTGGATTGTTATTTGCATGAATGATACTTTGATATTGATTGAAAATGTATTGATGTAGGTGTCAGGTAAGATAACACTTATGTTTCTTGTTTGGTCTTTTCAAAAATCAACCTGATACCTCCGATTGTCTTCAAACTCGACATAAAATATTCATTTACCCACATATCTTGCCATTATGATATAGTAGTCTTATAAGTTGTAGAAATTGATTACCCATTTAAATCCTTGCCTAATAGTTGCCATAGTAGCACCCGTTTTTATTCGCAGTGAAAAACAGTTGTCTTTCCTATTAATAGTGTAGAAAACATCTTGACACTTTCTTCTGTTATTTTCCATGAAAGATAATGGAATTTCTCCTGTATTTTACATAAACCAACGAATAGATGAAATGAATAAGTTAAGACATTCAAATTTTGGACAATAATTTATTTTTTACCATTATCAATCCTAGAAAATTTACCCTTAACCGTAATTCCTAAGACATTTCTTGGTTAACCTATTAAGCATTAGAAATATGGAACAACAAATAATTTTATTTAATTAAGAAACTACAGCTACACAAAGTATATCAAATGTTAATATAAAACGTTCTAAACAACTTGAAATAAATATGGGAATAAGTCATATTCACAATCTTGCACCATAATAGTGATTAAAAAAAGGGTATTCATCTTGAATGCTTATTCACAAATACAAATACTTCTAATGAACTATAGTAGTCAAAGTTTTGATAATTTGGTTTTTAGATTTTACCTTAATTGGTAATAATTTATTTATAATAGGCCATGTATCAACTGAGAGTCAGTTCTAAAATAGTATAGATGAGGAAAAAAAATATAACTACAATTTTAAATTTAGGAAGAATCATTCAAAGTTCATAAAGCAATTTTTGGACTACATGCATAATTAAAATTTGGTATTACGAAGAATACCTTGCTACAGTCTACTAGGATGAAAAGGTTTCTGAATTAGCCTTGTCGTCAAAATCTTTTTGTAGCTGCAAACATTTTTTTTGCTTTTCAAAATATGGATTAAGATGTAAATAATGAAAGAAATAATCAATAACCATCTGTATCCAAACAAATAATCCAGTCTAACCCTAATATATCTGGTCAACAAAATTGAATTAAATATATGTTTATGCATTATGGAAATGTTATATTTTGATTCTAAATTTAATATTAGTTTCCTTATATCCGACGGAATTCAATTTAACATTTTTTTATCTCGAGAGGGATTTTGTTTATATGAAAACCTAGTATGGATTTTGATCTGAGGAGGGACTTTGTAGTCCTGAACTAAAAATTCCACAGCAGATAGTTAATCTAAATAGCCTCAAACCTGGTTTTGTTTAACCGTAACACGAAAATTGAAAATTGGAAATTGGAAATAAAGTAAAAAGAACTAAATTGGTAGAAGGAAGCATAGTACCTAAAGACTCGGTTGAATATCATGTAGGACGGGATCTCTATGCCAAATGACGAACCCTAGCTTATGCGTGTCTCCGTTGCAAAATGGCATTGAATGGCAACGCAGTGTTGTTCATTCTCGTTTCTTACTAAAGTACCAATAGATGGGCTTTGTCTTCTAGTTTTTCTAAATTATCGGGTTATGTTCTTTGTTACGTTCTTACTCCGTCCATTCGCATATGGTTTACCAAAAAGTTCATTCTCACTAGTGTCTTCTTTAGAAATGATCTTGAAAATAAGTTTTAGGTTGAACGGCTTTGCAATGAAAGGAACTGCATCTAGAAGTTTGATAATTATTCTTCTGAGGAATGTGAGCTTGTACTTGTGCTAAACCGTCTTCACCTTATTAATATTAGCACCAATTATGAAGTTTTTCACAACAAAATAACTTCCCTCCACACAACCTATCCTTGAAACTATTGACCAAATTTTTTGACACGGATGCATGAATACGGCCTCCCTGTATTATAAATATGTAAACCCCATCAATTCTAATACGAAATAAAAATATAAAATAAGAAACATTAATATTATACAGCATTCTTAACAATAATATATTTCTTCCAACTCTTAAATAATCAACAGGTTTGAAGGGTTGAGCTAAGGCTATACTTCTATTACAAATTTTTTTGAGAATTACCTTTTCATCTTGGAATATCATCTCCGTAGGATAATATATTTTTTTAATTAAATTAATATAATAAGAATATCTTAAATTATTTAAAATGTATTTTTTATTATGTCTGTGTAATACATTGTCATCAAACAAATATAATACTAAATTGTATGTCTCTATCAATTTTATCTCAACAATCAAACGCTAGCCAACATGCTCTACACAAGTTTCTAAAAGTTGGTACCTAAACAACATAGAACATTGGTACAGAGCCCAAGAGGTTGCAAGAATATTGAAGAAACCTTAGCCAAGAAGAAGAAAACCAGAAAACCGGAAGCCCAAAGGAGCGAAGGCGATGGTGTTCGCTTCCAATCCCTTGGCCCTTAGTGTCCCCGAACCCGCCTTCGAGTCCTGGCTCCGCGACTCCGGCTACCTCGAAATCCTCGACCAGCGCACCTCCTCCGCAGCCGCCGCCTCCTCCTCCTCCGCCGACGACCCAAACTCCTCCTCCTCCTCTTCCCCCGCCGCCGGCCTCTTCGTCTCCCTCTTCTCCCGCCTCGCCACCCTCCTCTCCCTCCTCACCCTCAACCCCCTCGCCAAGCTCGCCGCCGATGACTTCTCCGGCGATACTCCGTCGTGTTCGCGATCCTTCGTGGGCTCGCTTAACTCGTACTCCTTCCCTTCGTCCCCCGCCCAGGCTCGCCTGAGGGTCCACGAGAACATCAAGCGATATGCTCGTAACTACGCCTATTTGTTCATCCTCTTCTTTGCTTGCGCCTTGTAAGACCCTTTTTTTTGGGTTGAAATTTTGAATTTTGTGCCGTTCGTTCGGAAAGTTTGATTCTTTTGGTGTTTGTGGGAAGGTTTGGGACTTGGGTCTTGAAGTGCCTCGTGTTAGGGTTTTTTGGGATTTTGAGTTGTGTGTGTAGTTTTTATGATTTTTTTTTTTTTTTGTATCTATGTGCTAATTTATGGAGATCGTGTATATGTATCATGCTTTGAGTAGCAGAATTTTAGTAGTATTTTTTTGTTTCCTCCTGCTGCGTGATAACTCTGCGTATGTATTACTTTATTTGCAAATTTTTACATAGCTGGTACTAAGCCTGAATAGAATTGAAGGGTGTGTTAGGACAATAGCCAACATAAAACTTCATTGAATCTTTGTGACATGAATAGGAGATTTGATAGTGTTGTGATAGGATACTGTGGTATAGTCTGATGAGTTGGCTTCATCTAGCTGGACAAGATTAGTTGTTTTTGTTGTTTTGCTGGTGTATTTTTATGCTGCTTGGTGTTAATGTGTCTGATAACATGAGATCTTTTTCTTGTGAACTGGTGTGTTTGATTATTCTTTGGTGTTTGTGGAAAGGGTCGCACTTCGGTTTAGAAGTGCCCAACTTTAGATTTTGAGTTGAGAGGGGGTAGAATTTTGATGTAAAGTGCAAAATATTGTGTGTTGTATCATGCTTTGAATTGAAAAATTAGTGGCTATTTTTTATAATTTTTTGCATCATGGTATTGGTGTGTTTAATAAAGTGACGTCCTTTTTTTCTTGTGAGTTGATGATGTGTTTCTTACATTATGGTGGATGGTTGTTTTCTGTTGTTTCTAATAGTGTGGTTTTGGCAGTTTTGGTGCTTTTTCCTTGCTGTGGTGTATTGATCTGCTTCTTATAGAAGTAGTAGTAGTAATAGTTGTTGTTGTTTGATCAAAATGTGTTTTGCTTTTTGATTGTTTGCAGGTATCAGATGCCAATTGCTCTTGTTGGACTGATAGCATGTTTGGCATTGTGGGATTTCTTTAAGTTTTCTATGGACAAATGGGGATTGGATCAATACCCTAAAACTCGGCAGTGCTTGCTTCGCTTTGCCCAATGTGGTGAGCTATAGTTTCTATTGGCTTTACTAAAATGATAGGGAGAGAACTGATTTTCTTGCGATTTTGTTGTAATTTTTACTTTTATAGTGAATGTAACTACTGCATTCAATGGTTATGTGCTGGTTGACTTTGCTTAAGTGTTAATATACTTGCACAGATAAAGTTTGTGAAGTGCCAAAAAAAGAGAGAAGGAAACCCCACCTTCTCCCAATTTAGTATTTTAGCATTTTTCATTCTATTTTGTACTTCTGTGGCGTGATCTTACATAGAAATAACTAGGTAAAGTACATGATCTTTTTAGAGAGGTTTCTTTGTCAGATATGCTGAGAAACAGGGAAGCCTTGCTCTTTTGAATTTATCTTTTGTTAGCTCTTGTTTTTTTATAATGAGGATATCCTTTTCTCTTTCTCTTTGTATTATTTTTATCTTCTTGTAAATGAAATTCTTCTTTTATCTGGGCCAAAAAAAAAAAAAATCTTACATAGAAGTAACTTTCTACTGAGCTCATATGGCATCCCTTTTTCGTCTGCACATACTATATATTCCTTTTTTTTCATTTAATGTGAGGGAAGATACTTGGTATGTGGTATCTGTAGCACATTGTTTATGAATGCTTGAAAAACAACTCTAACTCGATCTGGATCTTACCGTTTGCAGTAACAGCAGTTATTCTGATCTATTCCAATGTTCAGGTGGCTGTCTTTTGTGCCTTAAGTGTCAGCTATGCAGGTGACTCTTTCTACATTTGTAGTCTTATTGCTACCTCATTTATAGTCTGTTTTATCAATTTAGTTCCTAAGTTACACAAATTCCATCTATGTAGGTATGATACTGCATGCTGCATTTAGGAAGTTGACCCCTACAAAGCAACCAACTTCTGTGGGCAGAGGTAGGTAATTGGTTGATCAAAGAAAGCAGTGATGCACTTGCCTTTACTCAAGCACACCACCCGTGGGGATTCAAGGGGCTTTGGTACGGATTGCAGAAGATTAGGCTTACTCTATAGAATTAAGGGAACAGGTATTGGCTTAGGTTTTGGATAATGATGCCCTTTACTCTTCTAAGGGCAGGGCTATTATGTGGCTTTCTTTCTGTTGGCGCTTATAGTCAGTATTTTGATGCTTTTCATGAGTAAGGAATCCAATCCAATGTTCCTACATGTCTGTAGTATTTCATTTTGTACATGTTTTTTCAATTTTTAAATGGTAGAGAATTTGGCTTGACAAATTTTGGATTTTAGACAATTTGGAATATACTTTTTAGGAAGAAGATCTAAGTTCAAACTCGAAGAAGGCCTCTTAATCGCGATGGCCCCGGAGGGTAGAAATACCTTCAAACCACAAGAAAAGAAAAAAAAAAAGAATTTGAAATATGCAAGAGCAATGACGTGCCATTTTTTTTTGGCCTGCCTTCATTCTCTTTGCTTTTGGGAAGCACAAGTTCAATTTATGATTACAGCTAACAAAGTGAACCTTTAGATAAATCACACTAGAACATTGACAATTCTGCACTACACTACAACTAAAACACAGGAGAACAAGTGAGCTCCTTTGATCTTTTGAACTTGGTTTTGATGGAACTCTTAGTACTGGTTGGGCAGCAAAGGAAGATTCCACCCCGTTCCATTCTCTCACTCCCCTCCCCTAGACCAAAAAATAAAATCTAAAGTGTATCTTTTGTATAGTACTTTTATTAAGGCAGCTATTATCAACTCATTTTAAAGAATGGTTCTAAAGTATAAGCTTGTAAAACAAGCTAGCCTGAAAATTGTTAAGAATAACTAATTAAACCTCGTCAACAATACCAAAGTGAAAAAAGATATTGATCCAACTTGACTGCATCCAATGCGAGCTGGTTTATAATGGAACCGACCAACCTGCCGGGTCGAAGAAATATCAAAATTACTTAATAAAATTATTAAAATTTTCTTTTGTTGTTCAAATGTCATTTTAAAATGCATATTAACTATTATGGACTAAATGTCATGAAGCTTAAAGAGTTAAGTCTACTAAGAAGAATCTAAAGTTCACCTTGCTCACGTCAGGTTAAGAGGAGAGTTACAAGTGCCTGCATGGAGAGAAGGCTACAACACAAGACTAGGGAGAGAGCAGCACACTAAGGATGCTCAAGGCCATAGGCCCAATATAGTACTCGACCTAGCCCAACCTATAAACTTTCGAGACAAGGGGAAAATACTATTCGATTTTCTCGTGTTCTATATCAAATTAACTAGTCTAGCTTACCTATAAAAGTACATGATATCATATCAATAAATATTACTTATTCACACTCTTGAATACTCATCAAATCATTGTGCTTACTTGAGCATTAAAATGCCTTTATAGGTACACATTGCTGCCTCTAACAGCATCAGGAATACGGCTTTGAAGCTTCCATCAAAGTGTCTCCTTATCCATCTCCAAGTGTTCAGGTAACTTCGTTACTTACTGAAATTATTTTAGAACATTGACGCCATCTGTGTGAACCTTTGATAATAATATTTTAAGTATGAAATTAATTTCAAAACTTCAATATGGAAGAGAACCAAGTAGTCTCTCGTCATAAGAAATGTGAGGCAAGTTAGTCTCTTAGTTTAACTTGTTGTTCTTTGACTTGACGAAAATGCACATGTGATATATTATGTCATTAAAATGACTCCTTTAACTTCATTGTGACATCAAACAATTTCGTTTTGGGCCAAATGAGTTTACTTGAAAATGATTTATTAACAATAGATGTTTCCTTAACTTTGATAGTATTTATACAAACTGAAAAATTATGGTTCAATAATATTATGATGAAGTTAATGGAGCGAGCTCAACGACTTAACACATCATATGTTCATTTTTATTAAATCAAGGAAGATCGAGTTAGCTGAAAGACTAACGCGTCCCAATTTTTATATGATAGATAATAATATTGAACTTTTACGTGGTGGGCCTACTTGTCCCACGTAGAAATTGAAGTGTGACAAAAATGAGATGTATTAATTGTAATAACTCATGACTTTGTTGACTTGCATAAGTAACCCTGAATTAGGGTAGGGGTAAACCATTTTCTAATCTAACCTTTTTCCCGAAAAGGGGAAAAAAAGAAGAAGAAAAAGAATCACAAGAAAACGAATCGTTTAGTGCGAAAACAAATTGTTGAATTCCCTCCAAAATTCTCTCTTTTCACAAACGCTGACACTGCACACTCTCCCTCCAAAGTACCCCGAGAAAGAGAGAACTGATCCATCGGAATAAAGTGAGAAGGCTTCTAGAAGCTTCACATGGCGTCATCTTCTAACGGCGGCGCCGTCGCCGGCCGAATGAAAAACGCAGCGGACGCCTTCTGTTCCGATGATCAGTCTCTCCTTACTGTAACAAAACCCCTCCTCCTTCCACTTTCGATGCTTCATTGCATTTTTCTTCGTTTCGTCTTTTCTAGGGCACACCTTTTGTTCACTTCACTGGTTTCTTCCTAGCTCTCTCAAAAAGAAACTTCTTTTTTTTTAAATTTTAAAAAGAGGGTTGCAAGTGAAATTTAAGTATTTGCCCTTTTATTTATTTATTTGCCAGGTTAGTTTTGACTGATTGGGTTGCATTTTTTTTTTATGCGTTTGTTTTAGGATATGCGAAAGACTATGGGTATGATGAAGGAAATCGCAGTTGAATTGGAGAAAGAAAACCTCTCTGATATGGTATTTCAATATCATTCATTTTCTGTGTTTAATAAGAAAATTAAAGGTTTTTCTTTTTTCTATATTTTGCAATGTTGATCATAGAGTAAGTGATAACCATTCATTTCAGGTGAAGGAGCTGGAAGATGCAGTTGTTGAGCTAGCAGAACTCTCTGACCTCACTGTGCACTTTTCACCAGCAGTTCAAGCTTTTGCAAGCAGATACCAGCCTGGAGAAGAGGTTGTGAATTTTAGATTTCTTGTTAAGAGCTTTTTATTTGTGTCTTATAAACTATTATATGTTATCAATTATCATGTAGCCCTAACCTTTTTCTCCACGAAAACTAACTTTAGCTTGTTTGTTATTGCTGCTCTGGATGCAGTTGACTGATTTTCATAAGGTTTTTGAGGATGAAGTTTCACGGATTAAGGCCAATGCTACTTCAGATCCTAAAAACCATCCTTTAATACGCCAATTCAAGGAAGCTGTGTGGGTATGCTCCTTCTCACTTTTAACTATTGAAGATTTTATATTTCTTCCTGGTGATTTCTCACCTACTTCATGGGGTATTTACTCCATGCTACTTAATTTATTCATTTTTGATGATTTTTCCAACTAAATTCGTCTATTTTTGTTATCATTTTATGTTCTATATGATTGTAATAAACTTTTCATTAGTTAAATCATTGAAATAGCCAACTTATAAGAGGTTTAGATACTTGCAGGCCATTTGAGCTTATAGTGCACCTCTCTACAAATATTGTATTAAAAAATATTAATTTATCACATTAGATCATATAATCCATCAATATGTCATATTAGATCATGAAATGATAACAAACTTCGATAAATTTAGTTGTAAAAATTATCAAAAAGGGATAAATTAAGTAGCGTGGGTATGTAAGAAACCACCTTTCTTCTTTTGGTTTACTTGTGCAGATGAAAATATCCATTGTGTTTGTTATCATTATTTGTCATGTGTTTAGTGCTCAGTGCACCTCTCTGTTTTCTTAGTTTAAAAATAGTTGAAAGACTGGGAAACATACCACTCTTTTTTAGTGTTCTCTTTACTGCTTGCTGTGATTTCAAATTCTGTCATGGGCAGAGATGTAGCTGCTATCTCTGATAAGAATTTCCTTTGCAATAACATAAGCACATATCCTTGTCTTACAAGATGAATGTTCCGTGTCAACATTCTTGTGAGTATATAATTTCACACTTTCTCACACACATGCATATGCATATATGTACTAAGTGCTGAAAGGGAGAGAGAGAGAGAGAGGGAAGAGAGAGAGAGACTAAACGTTAATTTGCTCTTCACACATTCTAACATGCATTTCATTTTGTAAAACTCTGCTCTGATGATCCTGTTTATAAGAAAATTTGTTTATATTACATATGGGGCAGTATTTTACCACCAAGTACTAATATTTTTCTGAGTTTCCTCTGCACAGTTGTTGTTAAGTGAGTTCCTCTAAAAGTCTAATGTTCTTGCTGTTTATCTTTTGTCTTTAGAAAGTTCATCATGAGGGACAACCAATGCCAGGTGAAGAGCAGGAGGACATTGTAATGACCAGTACCCAATCTAGTATTTTGAATATGACTTGCCCATTGACTGGGAAGCATGTTACCAAGCTTGATGAACCAGTTCGCAGGTACCTCCCGACTCATTCAAAATATTGCTGTTTCCATCAGCAATGTATTCCTTTTCTATTAATATTTGGATTTACATCTTTCTATTATGTTAATTTTTTATTCTATAATTTTTTTTAAGTATCCATAACTTGATGGATTAAACTATTGTTCCTTCGTGAAGTTTATTTCTTGACATATATGCAAATTTGCAATCTATGCATGGGGTGAGAAAGTCAATTGCAAAAGGACGAGCACAATGTAATTCTTGGTTTGAACTGGATTTTTTAGAAACATTTTTCAGAAACAGAGTTGGCATTATCGTAATTGAAGAGGGTATTGAGCGTGTTGAGCCAGCTTTCTGTTTTAAGGGGTGTTATTAGAGTCTAGGCTGCTGATTTATCTGGGAAATAAGATAGAGCTTGTCTGTATTTTTATTATCCTTCACCCCTATCTCTGATGGTAGGGATGTAAATGTGTTGGATTTGGGTTGAAGGTTTAAACATCCATGTTAGGACTCAAATAAGAATGACATGCCTATATCTGTCCCCATATCCTTTTGGGTGTGCTTTTTCTCACCTGACCCTTAACCCAAAGAGCTGATTTTTATATCATTAAAACAAATACAAAATTTATCTTGCTGTTTTTATGTTACAAATATGTAAACGGGTGGAACATGTAAAGATCCATACCCATGTCTAAATTAAAATATCTTCCTCCATACATGCATCCATGTGCAACTTTTCTTAGCGATACCTGCATTGAAGTTGGGTCAATAGGTTAGGTAAACAGGTGAGCCACATCCATTAAAATTCTGAGTCGGTAGATGCACCTTTCATTTTCTCCACCATGCTCCAGTGGTTCTATTTAGCCTGTAATTGTACTTTTACATCTCCACAAATTTGTTTGTCAAATCTCTTATGTGTAGGCAGTTTATAGCAATCCCTGGATTCTGGTTAACTTAAAATAGAAGTGTTCTTGCTGTATTTGAGGGTGAATGTAGTGGTAATAAATGTTCATGACATGGCTGATCAACTACATCTTAGATGCATCTAGAGAAGTCATTAGACACATACAACACAGTTCTGGATATGGATACTACTGTGGACAATGTAAACTGACTCTTAAAATGGCTTATTTTGCTGTGAATTGTATGAATGATAAAAATAACAATCATTATGATGCATATGAAGATATTATATATAATATCGACTAAAACGTTAATGGAATCTATGGGGATTCTTCATTACATTTAATTTGGGCGACCCAAATAGTAATTATACACAGTTAAATATTATATATCTTATGACCCTTGCGGTGTTTCCTTTGGAGGCATTGCGCGGACGTGGAATCTTCATGGTAAGGGACAGAGGTGTATGATGACGTTAGCCACTGTGGCGTATTTGTTAGTAGCAATGGTTTTTAGCTTGCTTTTGCATTGGTATGGGATAAAATACTACTAAAAGTTTGTTTCTAAACTAGAATCCATGTTCTGTGGAAGAGCTTGTGAATGGATTTAGTTAGATATTGATATATTATATATGAGTTGCTCATGTTTTTATTTCATTGATGCAGTATGGAGTGCAGGCATATTTATGAAAAGAAAATAATAATGCAATATATAAGGTCAAAGCAATCCCCAGGTCAATGTCCAATATCAGGTAGATAATTAATGTAACCTTCACATTCCTGTGGCACCATAGCATAGATTTTTAACTAAATCTTTGTGTCAGGTTGCCCGAAGATATTGCAGGCAGATAAGGTGGTGCGTGATCCGCTGTTACTGATCGAGATCGATGAAATGCGCAAAATGGAAAAAGAAACTGAAGTAGAAGACTTCACCATGCTCAATGAAGATGAGTGATTGATGAAACCAACTGCTAATAGGATGTTATGTATAAATGTTCATAGTTTTCAACATACTGGACCACTGGTGTTAATAATTTTAAGCCGAGTTTGTTTGTTATCAGAAAAATGCCACCAGACTGGTTATTTCCCATGCAAAATTGCCAGACTATGCATTCATCACTCATCAGTGAATTTTTATATTTATGATGGCTTTGTAGTCCATGATTTGTCTCATTGCTCAAGCTTTCGTCTTTGTGCTACTGGCTTGGCTTGTTATCTTTTTTGTGTACTATTATCCATTATACGTCTCTGGTAATGCATGGCAAGTGGTTTGCAGAATATTTTTTACATTTTTGTTTAAGGTTTAGAAAAACATTCTTAGTTGTCTTGCACTTTTAGGAATAAAAATTGTCTCATTTTCAATTTCATCTCCTTCCATGGGAATGTTAGATTCCCATGTGTATAGACTGTTGTCCAATGTGAAAAAACTAAATTGTCTTCAAATCTTACACCCTTGATAACCATCATCACCACGGGGCTACCGCCAACCATCGCTAACCGGTGGTTGATTGTTGCCAATCAACGTCGGGCTACCATCGATTGACTGGCATTAGACTGCTACAAACCAATGTCGAACCGCTCTTGATTGGTATTTGTTACACACAACCCAACTGTTGTAACCGAAGTGGCAACTAGAAAGGGAAAGGAAGTAATTCCTTTCCACTTCATTACTCTAGAAGGAAGAGCAGATTAGGGGTCCATTAATTCAGGCCAAATTCGCCTACCTTGTTGGCGAATCCTGCGTGGCGCGGATGCCACGTCAGCCCGAATCGTGGTAGTTTGGTAAATAGTTTGAAAATGAGGGTAATTTGGTAAATAGTTTGTATAGGAGGGGCAAAAGAGTGAAAAAACTCCATTATTGCACTAGTGTCATGATTAAATTCTACATAACTGCATACAAGGATAAACATGGATATCTACGTGTATTATTCGCAACAGATACAAGAATCATTTTTTGCATCGCAGGGATAATCATTCGTACTCACTTACTAATGGGGATGAGAGTAGACGATTAAATATCTGAGTCATGGGTACCTACTAATTTAATTGAAGTGATATGATAATTTTGTCTTTAGTTAAATTACAGTGAAATATGGATTTAATTAAAAAAATGGATTATGGATGCTTGTGGCCGAGATAAAAAAAATTATTTAATGATATAGAACTATATAATTAAATTAAATGAATGTACAAATTAAAGTATATTTTATGACTTTATTTGTTCATAATTTGAGTTTACTAATTTTTTTAACATTTATGTTTAAGTCAAACCTTGTAGATTAGGTTTAATTATAGTATTCCATCCATTTCAAAATAATTATTTAAGAAAAATAATAAATGATATTGGTAACGGTACAAACTATGTTAAGTGTAATCATCTATTTAAATTTTATTAATGTAGTTAATACTTTACTCTTTCTGTTCATGTTGTCAATAATAAACACAATTAAATTAAGAATATTATTAAAAAAATATCACTACTTTAATATTCAAAATTAATAAATATTGAAACCCTAAAATACCAAAAAGAACTTGACTTTTTTTTTTTCCTTCCTTTCACAGTAAGAAAAGGCCATTATACCGACAAATTTTTTTATGGATATAAAGTTATTATCGACGAATTTTAGTATTTTCGTCAAATTTTTTGATGTATAAAATTTGACGATATATGTCTTGTCGGTAGCACCTTATTAACGTATTTTGAAATTCCACAGAACTCTTGCGATGAAATTATTCAGTGAAGACTCACTTTCAAAGTAAAGGTATCGGCGAATAAATTCATCGTTATTTTTTATTTCTAAACTATAAGTTTGATTATTTAATCCAATAATTTAACATATAACATAACTAGATATTTTTCAATTTTGTTCTAAAAAATTAATTTTAAATTTAACTCAATCATAAATATTAGTGGCTTAACAAGCACTCTCGTGCCTATTTAGTCATTTTTTTTGTAATAATATATTTAAATATTTCTTGTTATCAATTTAATATTATATTAACTCAACATTTAAAAATTAGTTGTAACTCAACAACAGAAATGTCAATGTTTGTTAACATATTAAAAAAAAAACCCTAAAAAAATAGCCTTAAACGTTAATTAGTTGGCGATTCTTGATCATCTGTTGGCAATGTACTCCCAACCTTTACATATATCTTTGCGTGTTTCTCCACCACAAGATTATCATTAGTCTTTCAAGGTGAGCAATCCGATTTTCAAAATTTGCTACGTTAACCATAGGTGGAGATGGAGATGGAGATGGAAGTGCAATCTATATTTGGGAAAAAAAGAGAAGAAGACACATTAGAAAAAATTGACCCACAAATCACAATCACAAATCAAAAACTCTAACTCACCAAATTAGAAACCCTAAACAATCATAAATTAAAAACCCTAACCCCTCAAACCAAAACCCCTAAAAAATCATAAATCAAAAACCTTGACCCCAAAATAAAAAATTCCATCCCCAAAATCAGAAACCCAAACTCACAAATAAAAAACCCTAACCTCAAATCAGAAAACCCCAAGGCAACAAATATAACATCTCGCTTTTCCCCTTAGCAGAATTTCGCTGGATAATTGTTGAGATAATTATATTTTTGGTTAAATCAGTAGAATTAGGAACCCTTGGGATTAAGAATTGTTTGTAGGAATATTTATGTGCGTTTTCTCAAAATTCTGCAGGCACTAGAACAAATTCTTTTTGCCGTCTGAACACAACCGCGCGTCTAAAGTATCCGTAAAAGGTACGACTACAGACGAACATTTATAAATAGCTAAGTGACCCTAGAATATTACTTAGGAAAAATTAGGAGATCACAAGGATGTGATCGGAATATTTTTAGAACAGCCATATGCGAAGTACCGGGACCAGAAACGCCAAAAACCTGATCAAAAATTGATCTTCCAGAGCCCATAAAATTTTGGCCACAAAATCAGCCAAGGAACAACAAAAGGAACGGCCATGAAGCAGCCCACATAGCCAAGTCAACATTCAAACCAAATGAGTCATGAAAATGACATTTGGAATAAGGACAAAATAAGGGCATTTTGGGAATTTTGCCCCAAGGGCAAAATTGGAAAGTGAAATTCGGCCAAGAGGCCTATAAATACCCCTCAAATCAGAAATTTTGTGCAAAAATTGGAAAACCTAGCCAAAGCTCTGTCCGATTACACAATCGACTGTTATTCAGTCAAAATAGAGACTCAGACACTTCCTGTACACAACCTAGTTCCCGTTCTTCAGAAATCCCCTAATCTAAGCCCACAAAGAACCCACAAAATCCTTGGAGAAATCCGGAGGGAGCTCAGCCCAAGAGGAGTTAGAAGGCATCATAGCAAGTTGGAAGCCGTAGGAAACGTCGATACTAGGAAAAAGTGGGTAAACCGACATAATCACTGCCTATGTGATTTAGGATGTGTTGAGCTATGTTTTGTGTTAGAAATACATGCGGTTAGGGTGCCTNTATATATATATATATTGTTGATGATTGTCTGGATCTGTTGCTGTTGTCTGCGATTCTGTCAGAATTTAGGAAAGCCTAAGACGGGAATAGGCATATGTCACGTTTTTTAAAGGAACTGTATGCTGGGATTTTTATCATGAAAAACTAATGTGATTTTTGGATTCTACACAAAATTTTGAGTGGGGATGTCAAGTTTTATGATTTTTGGAGTCCCCGATGAATTTCTCAGCAAACAGGCAGAAAACAGGATTTTTATGAAAAATGGCAAAACGACAATTTCACATCTTGGGACTGAAAAACTGGGTTTGTTTTTAGAAAATATGGGTTTAGAACTATCAAAAACCTTAAGGGCAAGTCTTGAGTCCATCGGGTTTTTGAGAACAAAAATTCTAAAGAAAATAGGGCGTTTACGGGGGCGAAATGGTAATTTTGGGAAAAGGGGTAGAATTGAAATTTCGTGGTGCTGAGTTCAGGATCTGAAATTTTAGACATGAAAAATGATCTTAGGGCTATCAAAAACCTTGCGTTAAGGTCTTCAACCTTTCTGGTTTCTGATAACTAAATACTGACAAAAAACAGACGTAGCCTATGTTGTCATGAGGAAATAATCTACGTTATGTGATTATGTTTTATATGATTATGTTGTTTATGGAACAAATGCTTGGATATGCTATGTTAGGTTTAGCGAGTGATAGTATGCTTCCTTATGTTTATGAGAACATGATGAATGATATATGAGTTATATAATATGATATATGTTAAATGATTAGGACTGTGTGGAGTTATATGTTAGAATTATAAAATGATGATTGCTTGATATGATGTGGTAAATGATGGAAATGATGACATGAGCTATTAAGTTATGTTGGCTGTGAATATGAATTGCTTTAAAGATGATGAATTGTGTTGATTATATCTGTGAATGTGTGATGAGGGTTAAAAAGGCAGAGTATTTGACCACAGGAGAGTTGAGGTACTAAGACACTAGACTACAGTAGAGTCTGAGTGTGCTGGAGGTTTCCGACCACAGAAGAGTCAGGGATACCTCAGAGATAAGCCGAGTCCGAGGAGTTCTCTCAACCACAGTAGAGTCGGAGAGTCACTTGACCACAGAAGAGTCCGGGGAGTTCCAACCACTGTAGAGTTGGGAACGCTCTTAGGATGAGGCAAGTCTCTCAAAGTTTCATACATAGCAAGTCCGAAGAGTTCTCTCGACCCCAGTAAAGTCGGAGAGTCCCTTGACCACAGAAGAGTCCGGGGAGTTCCAACCACAGTAGAGTTGGGAACGCTCTAAGGACAAGGCAGGGTCCTCCTAACCACAGTAGAGTTGGGATGATCATGACGAGGTACGGATTAGGGTCCCCGTCCATTGAAGAGTCTGGGAACTACTCCTATTCCTCATGCATGAGAATGAATGATATATATAGAACAAAGGTGAATGAGTCACATGCGAAATGAACGGTGTATGTATGAATGGTAACTTGTGCCCTAAGAGTTAGAATAGAGAACAGATGACATAGATAAGGAAAGATTAGTTTCCCCCAGTTACCTAGTAATGTAGGTAGCTGCTCAGGACTAGGTTGAATGTGATAACTAGTAGGGATGTAGTATAACTGTGACATCTAGAGATCCCTGAGCGGCGGAATCATAATTGAGAATGAAATGAATTACGATGACTAAGGTTTCCCACTCCCGCTCCTTTATGATTCTAGGTAAGCATGACAAGACTTCAGCTTGATGTACGCAGCGGCGGCCTCGAAGGCGAGGAATCAAGGAATAGGATAGCAAGAACTAGACTAAGGAGGATACAATCCATGTATTGTCCTGCTATGAAAACTTATGTTTATGTATTAACTAAGATATTATCTACGTAAGTGTTGTGATTATATGCTATGGGCCACTTGCCTGCTTATTGTTTGTCGTTGTTATATTAGAACAGTTACTAGTATAGTATCAAGTTTTAATACTCGCATTATAAATTCTATCTGACGCGCACAGCTCATATTTTATAACATATATATAGAAAGAAAAAGTTTCAAAATGGTCCATATTTTCTAAGTAAGAAATATTTTCAAAGCTAAAGTAGGGGGCTAAAAGTAACCCCAACCAAAGCAAATAACAACCTAGTGAGCATTGTTTACGACGTACGGGTAAACAATTAGCTAGGGTGTTACAACAAAACTCTGGTCAAAATCGAACCCTAATTAACAACAATAATTTCATCCAAAACTTTAGACAATATAGTGAAAATAAACAAAACATGAGAGTAAAAACACAATTAAAGATGACACTACTTTAGAGTAACAACGAGGCAAGGCATGACTAAGGTTAGAGGCGCGACGAGGAGAGGCAATGCGCTACGCTACAAGACACGGTGGTTACAAATCAATGGGATGAAGACGATGAGGAGAGGCGATGCATGGCGAGGTAAGCCGCGATGGTTGTGAATCGGCAGGAAGGAGGACGACGACAAGGTGATGCATGTTTCAAAAACGTGGTAATATGCTCCCAATGCGAAACTTCAAATACCAACAAATTTTGGTGGTTAAAATCCATCTGTATATGAACATGTTTCTGACATATTTGTCCATTAAAATCCATCGAAATTTTTGACGAAAAATATCTGTTGGTATGAGATAAATATCTGGTAGTGTTTTTTCTTTATGGTTGCTTAGAGTGTCCACCCTTCAAAAGTTCAAATATCATTTTGATCAAAATTACTAATATCTGAAACTTGATGGACTCCTAATTTGACTAAAGTTAGGTTGGTCCATTATAAGAGTAAAACTCTCCTCGAGTTAGATTTTTTTTTTTTCATTCACAAAACTCAAATTGAGACATAACTTAAAAAAAACAAGTGCATAACCATTTGAACCAACTAATTAACTATTGAAAGTTCAAATAACATTTACCCCATGGAAAATTCGCTTCAGCTTAATGTATTGTTATATGTATATTTTAGTTTATTAATTATCAAATTTCACATTTCACATATATGAGAAGCAAATGCCAATTTAAATTAGTCTACCTGTGTAATAACAACCCTTGTCCTTATTATGTATGAATCAACAGTTCACCAAAAAAGTTATGTACGAGATCATAGTGTCACTTGCTAGAAGCCAAACGCAATTTTTCCTTTTCACCAATTCCAATCATATCCAGCAATACTTGAAGCTGAACAAGGAAGATTTGCTCTTTAATTTCTCATCCCATATCATATAATATTTCTAAAGCATATTGAACCCTGCCTTCAATAATTTGAGATTTTTGTCACAGCTTACTTTTCATCACAATCTCTAAATTGTTTTTTTTTTTTAGAAAAATAAAAAATTAGAGAGATAAAGCTCCCAATAGCACAAAGTAGTCCCCACAAGAGTATCTAAACACATGTATTTTTTATTTGTAATTTTTAAGGAGCCGTTGCCCTTAAAAAACATAAATACCCTCTCCCACTTTGCTTCATATTTTGGTGGCATAAATTACAAAACCCACACTTTTGGCGGCAAAAATGTGTTGGATAGAAAGAAATTAAGATAAAAATTCTGGCAAAAATAAGCACTAAAATACCCTTCATAGTTCCATTTTCTGGCGCGTGAATCACACTATCTCTCAATCGAACAAATGAACGGCTCATGCTTCCTAAAATCCCCACAAAAGACACGTAACAAACCCGTGCTCATCACGTGAATTGATGCGCGTGTTCCCAACCACATAAATATGAGACCAAAAACACTTCATATTTTTTCACTCCCACATGCCCTAGTTCTCTGTAACACTGAAGAAAAACCTCGGGGAAAAAAAACTGAAAAAGCCGGAGAAGGAGAAGAAGAAAGCTTCACAGACCCTAAACTCAGAAACCCTATTTCCACGAAAAAAGGCAAGCTGTTTTTGATCGAACCAAAACCCCATTGAGAGCGCTTGTTCAATTCAATTTCTAGGGTTTCTGTGTTCCTTAAAAATCCTAGCTTGGAGCAGAAGGGTGATCTTCTAAGTTTGGTGGCTGCGATGTATTTCATCTAGATTGAATCGTTTTCGGACACCCAATTGGAAGGAGCATACCGAGAGAAGAAAAAGTTCGCATTTTGCTTTCTTTTATTTTCTATCGATGTCTGTGTGATTGTTTTGTTTTGGGTTTCTTGTGATGCGGTTATCATCTGCACGCGGTTCTCCGTTGGAGCATAGGAATGCTGGTCAATCGGGTAAGTGGCTCCGGAAGAAGCGCAAAAAATTGGATGCAATAAATGAGGAGGAGTACAATCGAAACCATGGTGAACTCAACGAGGATAATGATGATTTGGTTACTGATGCTGCAGGTGCAGAGGTTCGCCGCAGCTCCCGGTCTCGGCGTGCTCCGGTTCTGCTCGATGCCTCTCCCCCTCCGCCAAAGAAGCGGCGGAGGTTAGGCAAGGATGGAAGGCCAGCAGGGAGTGTAAAGGGTGTCAAGGAAAGTTTAGAGCAGGGAAGCCAGAATTCCTGCGGTGGCATTGTGGAAAGTCCGGGGGCTTGGAACTCAAGGTTGAGGTCTAGGGCTAGGAATGTAGATTTTAAGGTGAAGGAGGAGAGGGGATTGCTGCGTGGGAAAAGGAAGCTGTTTGAGGGTGTAGGTGGAAGTAGGGGTGATGGGGAGTTGGAGGTTGATGAGGAGGAGGAATTGGGAGGTGGGATGCCGAAAGTTGTTAAGTCAAAGAGACCTGGGAGAATCAAAGCCACAAAACATGAAGAAGGGCATAAAGAGAACGAGTCTCATGGGAGTTTAGATGAGAGTAGGAGTCAAGACGTGGAGCTTATGTCCAACAAAGATAATGGAAGTGGTTTGGCTCCGGAAAACGAATTATCTGGAGGGAATCTAATAGATATAGTGGATCAGAATGCCCCTCCCATGATAGGGAATGGAGAGAGGGACATATCAAACAATTTGGAAACTGGGGGGTGTAGTGGCAGCATTGAACTGTCTCTGGTGGAACATGTAGATAGACAGGATGATCAGTTAGGGTGTGTGAAGGAAGGCAATAATGCAAGTGATGTTCCTGAAATTGCTGGAGTTTTGACAGAGCAAGTAGAAAATGAAGGATCAGTTAATAAGGAGGTTGAGATTGATGAAAATACCTTGAAAGATGCAGACATTGTAATGATGGGTGAGCAGAAGCAAGATTCACATGATAAGCGTAACCGCCAACGAATCAAAGAGGGTAGACGATGTGGTTTGTGTGGTGGAGGGACTGATGGTAAGCCTCCAAAGAGGTTACTTCAGGATAATGGTGAGAGTGAGAATGAAGCATATAGTGGGTCTTCAGCTTCAGAAGAGCATAATTATGATATCTGGGATGGTTTCACTGACGAACCTGGCTGGCTTGGTCGTCTCTTGGGTCCTACTAATGATAACCATGGGATTGCTCGAATATGGGTTCATCAGCTTTGTGCTGTATGGAGTCCAGAGGTGCGATTTTAATCTAGTATTTTGAATCATGGTTTGCGTTATGAAACTCTGCATATGTGTGATTGATATTGCTCTAAAAGCTTCAAGAGAACTATCTGTAATAAAAAGTAAACGGTCTCTAGAGAACAATCATGCCAAGTTGCTACTTGTTTTATAATAATGTAGACCTGCTGATAATGGCATTATAAGATGTCCTACTAAATACACTCCATATCTCTTTGGTAGTAAGAGTAATTGTTAGTGGGGTCACATGTGTTGATCCCCAGTGACATCTGAAGTTCTCTTAGTTATGGCATAAATAGATTTCCTTTTATCTTTGAAAACATGACTTACAAGAAGGATATTAGGCAAGTGTTTGCTTACCGTATTTGGCCTACGATGGAGATAAGGAAAACCCAGATGCTTTGTATTTTTGAAGCTCCTTCATTTCTTCAAACTTTTTGATGAATTATTTTTTTCAATCCTTTGTGCATCATTTCTGTTTTGTTGTCTGTCCCAAATGTACATATAGATTATTTTTATGACTGAATATAGATGTTATGTGAAACTTTTTCTAAATAGAATGAGTGTTGTATATTGTTATTGACTACAGTAATCAGCACACACTGCCAACTCCTGAAGAAATATGTTTTTCTTCTATTTCTTTGTTAAATTTCTATCAGCTTAATAGTTTTGTTGCTCAGAGTTAACACACTCAAATTATCTGCCTATTTGTTGCTTAGCCAACTTAAATATTGGAGTAAATATTTATTATGACAAACTTTTCCAGGTTTATTTTGCTGGCTTGGGATGCTTAAAGAATGTGAGGGCTGCACTTTGCAGAGGCAGAGCATTGAAGTGCACACGTTGCGGGAGGCGAGGGGCAACCAGTGGTTGTCGTGTTGATCGTTGTCCAAGAACTTATCACTTGGTTGGTTATGTGTTTTCTCTTTAAGAATGACATTCACAAATATGCTGAACCCATGTATTTTGATTTCACAAACTAGGTAAACATTCTTTTATACCAACTTTAATCTGAACAAACATCCTATCTGTGTTTTGCAGCCTTGTGCTAGAGCAAGTGGTTGCATTTTTGATCACCGTAAATTTCTTATAGCCTGCACCGATCATCGACATCTCTTCCAGCCTCATGGTAATAAATATTTAGCCCGGATAAAGAAGTTGAAGGCGCGGAAAATGAAGTGGGAGTTGAGGAAGCATTCAAACGATGCTTGGAGAAAGGATATTGCTGCGGAAGAGAGATGGTTTGAAAATTGTGGTGAGGATGAGGAGTTTTTGAAACGTGAGAACAAGAGGCTTCATCGTGATTTATTTAGAATAGCACCTGTGTACATTGGTGGTTCAGACTCTGCCTGTGAACCATCCTTTAAGGGATGGGAATCTGTTGCTGGGCTTAAAGATGTCATCCAATGTATGAAAGAAGTTGTTATTTTGCCTCTACTATATCCTGAGCTCTTTGATAATTTAGGGCTTACACCTCCGAGAGGTGTTCTTTTGCATGGGTATCCTGGAACAGGGAAAACCTTAGTGGTCCGGGCACTGATTGGTGCATGTGCTCGTGGTGATAAACGGATTGCATATTTTGCCCGTAAAGGTGCAGACTGCTTGGGGAAATATGTTGGTGATGCTGAGCGCCAACTAAGACTATTATTTCAGGTTGCTGAGAGATGTCAACCTTCTATAATATTCTTTGATGAGATAGATGGATTGGCACCCTGTCGTACTAGGCGGCAAGATCAGACACATAGTTCTGTTGTATCAACGTTGCTTGCCCTTATGGATGGTTTGAAATCTAGGGGCTCAGTTGTAGTTATAGGTGCAACAAACCGTCCTGAAGCTGTTGACCCAGCGCTTAGGCGCCCTGGAAGATTTGATCGTGAAATTTATTTCCCGTTGCCATCAATTGAGGACAGAGCTTCCATTCTCTCACTTCACACTCAGAGGTGGCCAAAACCAATTACCGGATCCTTGCTTGAGTGGATTGCAAGAAAAACTCCTGGTTATGCTGGTGCTGATCTCCAGGCTCTCTGTACTCAAGCGGCTATCAATGCTTTGAAGAGGAATTTCCCTTTGCAAGAAGTGCTGACGTTAGCTGAAGTAAAAAATTCTGGTTGGAAGCAGCTTCCTCTTCCATCCTTTGCAGTGGAAGAGAGGGATTGGTTGGAGGCATTTTCGCATTCCCCACTACCGTGCTCCCGGAGAGAAGCTGGAAATGCTGCTAATGATGTAGCATCCTCCCCTCTTCCTGTCCACCTTATTCCTTGCTTATTGCGACCATTGTGCACCCTTCTTGTATCTCTTCATCTTGATGAGCATCAATGGATGCCACCTCCTTTATCTAAATCTGTAACAGTGATTAAGAATGAATTGATTTCTGCTCTAGAAAAAAAGAAAATGCCTATTGATCACTGGTGGTTGCACGTTGATGATTTTCTTCAAGAAACAAATGTTGCTTCTGAGGTAAAGAGTAAGCTTGCTTGTTTGGGCATTTTATCCGGGAACGATGGCTTTGCTAGTTCTCTTGATACTGTGGATGATACAGATGATAACAAGGTGAGGTTTTTGCCCTCCACAAAGAACCATGTTGGCTTGCGTAGAGGTTTATTGCCAAATCAGCCATTTGCATTTACCAACAAATCAGGATTTCGGATATTGATTTCTGGAAATCCTCGATCTGGCCAGAGACATCTTGCTTCTTGCATTCTTCACTGCTTTATGGGGAATATTGAAATACAAAAGATTGACATGGCAACTATTTCACAAGAAGGACATGGAGATTTAGTGCAAGGGATTGCACAAATATTAAGTATGTTTCTCTTTCCTAGTTTTTAGCTTTGTGGTATTGGTTATTATCCTTTAGAAGCACGCTAACTATGCTAATTAATTTAACTCTGGAGATCTAATAAGCTATCATTTTGTTATTTTGTTATTTTGTTGTGGAGGTTAAGACTTGAGACTTTAACTTGCAAGGAAAATGCATTTTTTTGTATCCATTTAGAGATGCAGATATACGAGATATTGATGCTCAGCTCTATCATAATTGTAGCGACTTTTAGATCTTATAATATGTTTCTATGTGGCAGTGAAATGTGCTAGTCTGCAATCATGCATTTTATTCATGCCGAGAATCGATTTGTGGGCTATAGACCAACATTTCCAAATTTCTAAAAGGACCAATTCCTTCTCAATAAATCAACCATTACCTGAGGTGGATAAATCTTGTTTCAAACCAAGCCAAGTGGTTGAGATGGAAAGCGAGTTCAATACCGAGAAAAACTCTGGAGCGATGACCGAAGGCCAAGCCAACAAAAAGGCTTCACATGTCTGGAATTCATTTATTGAGCAGGTGGAGTCCATTGGGGTATCTACATCCTTGATGATTCTGGTATGGGTGCTTTATCTTGCCTGTAACAAATTAAAGCCTTTATACACTTGAACCTAAATTTTTGTTCCTCATTTTTAACTAAGTGTGAATTTCATATTTTTATAGGCTTGATTATTTCTTAGTTCTCATAAAAATGTATGTTTTATACAGCTGCTGATACATATGGTGTGATGCTCTTAGCTATACAGTAACATTTTGTCCTTGGTCATCCTTTTTCAGTTGTTCACAATGATAGGCGATTCATTGTGATAAATAACTAGACGTATATGATATTTTATATTGTTTTAGGTCCTTATATTTTGTTTTCCATTTGCAACAGGCTACTTCAGAAGGTCCCCACACAGAACTACCACGTAAAATAAGGGAATTCTTTAGGGGTTATCAATCTAAAAACAGCCAATCAACATCTTTGGACAATACTGTTCCTCGATTCTCACTGCAGCTTGATGATAGTTTTGATCATGACATGGTGATCAATCTATCTGTGGAAGAGCTATTGAGAAATGTAGTTGAGCAGCAGGTTCATTTGATTCATCAGAGATGTCATGTTCATATGGATGCCCAAAAGAAGTACAGAAACTATGATTCAATCAAAGTTTGTAAAGAAAAGGTATGTCAGAGTAAAGATAATGGATCAGCTGAAGAAAGGGACGGTGAAATCCAGCTTCCTAAATCCTCAACTGAAGTTCCACCACCAACCAACGGTAGGTCTTTGAAGGGAAAGTCAACCCTGTTGTCAGCAATATCCACATTTGGCTATCAAATTCTTCTATACCCACACTTTGCTGAACTTTGTTGGGTCACATCAAAACTCAAAGAAGGTCCTTGTACTGATGTAAGTGGACCTTGGAGGGGCTGGCCTTTCAATTCCTGTGTAATTCGTCCTAATAATTCACTCGACAAGGTGGCAGTTTCTTGTAGTTCTGGCGGTATTAAAAGCAAAGAAAGATCTGGTTTAGTTAGAGGTTTGATTGCTGTTGGTTTATTGGCATACAGGGGTGTTTATAAATCAGCCACGGAAGTTTCCCTTGATGTGAGGAAGGTTCTTGAGCTCTTAATTGAGAAAATCAATGCAAAAATTCAAGCTGGGAAAGACAGATATCGATATCATCGTGCTTTATCTCAAGTGGCTTATTTGGAAGATATAGTCAACAACTGGGCTTATGCATTGCTGAGGTATTGCTGCATTACTATTTTCCTTTACAATTCATTATTTTTTTTTTCTTTCTATACTTTTAGATGGGCTTGATCTCTTAACGGTAATTCCTTTCATTTTAGTCTGGAAAAGGATTCCTCGGAGCTTGTGTCAAAGGTCGTGCCAGCAAGTGTTAGGTCATCCAACATTCATCTCTCATGTGAAGATCACCAAGCTGGAGGTGAGGATTGCCATTTGGTTGTTCCTATGAATGATGATGATTTGGAGGCCCCAGAAAGAAGTTGTAAGGGAACTCCTGCTGAAACAAATGGATCTCTTGCCTTGAATGAGAAAAATGATAGTGTAGATTATCTCGATCATGATGGTAGAAATACAAGTTCCAAAGGGTCTCTACAGAACCATTCTTCTTCAGATAAGTATGCTAACAACTCAGCTGCTACAAACCAACCTGTTGATCAATCCTTAAATCAGGAAAATGGAACGCTGTCTGGACTATCCGACTCAGTTACTGCTGGAAACGGAGTAGTTTGGATTTCAGAAGACTTGAACAAATCCGCATCCCCTCACACTGCTGCCCATTCTGAAAATGGACTTCACAATGCATGTGAAACAGAAGGTGTTGAGACAGTTAGCTTCAGTACAATCGCTAATCAGCCTCTTGGCGTGTCGTCGGCCAAGACTGGTGTTAAATTAATTGATGTTAACTCTGGCACACCTGAGAATGCTGAACATATCAATGGCCCTTCAAGTAACGGCAGCGGCCCTGCTGAGTCGGAGGTTATTTGCATGTATCAATGTTGCCCCGGATGTCTTCGCAGCCTCTATCATGCGATGCACAAGCTACTTGCTCGCGAGTTGAGTAATAGCTGCTGGACAGTAGAAGATGTCCATGATGCTGTTGCAGCACTATCTTTGGATCTTGTTTCGGCAGTTAGAAAATGTTACATGGAAGAAGATTCCAGTGATGTATATAATAGAACCTCTAGGCATGAAAAGCATGGAACACCAACATGTGACCCCGGAAACCAAGGGAAGGATTTTGTGCCAGCTGAGTGTGTTTCTCACTCAACAAGCCAGCATGCAACTGCAACCAAAGACAAGGCGCTGTTGAATGAGTCACTGAAGCTTGATTTGCAGTTTATATTCAAAGATGGTGTGCTGGTTCCTATGAACCTGGACGAGGATGCTTCTCTTCACTGTAAATTTGAGACCTTGTGCCTTTGTTCTGTTATAGAGTTGATGGTAGTGACAAAGGGCCCTTTTGATTAAGATATTGTTTATTAATATAGCTTGGATTGCTTAGCAATATTTTGGTGCTGGTGCGGCAGTTTTATATGTATTTTTCTCGTTCTGAGATTAAAATACAATTTTGATCATGAAATTCCCATGCAGTTTCTTCAAGTGCTTTCATCATTCGGCAAAAATTAGCAAGCCTTTTAATCATTATATGTATCTATGCAGAAGGTTAACTAACCATGTAATTATCACTTTAATTTATTTGTTTACGTATACATTTACATTGGACATTAATAACTAAAATTTGTTTTATCATGTATGTCGTAGTCCCTATTTTTCAATTGAAATCTTGAAGGACGTTATATTGTAGAGTTTTTTTTTTTTTTTTTTTTATATTGCCTCTCTTAATAAAATATATTGCAAAAATGTTCTGGTTTCAAAACATATTACATGAATATACCTGTTTTGACCAACATGACATTTGTGGCCACGTGAAGAAGCCATGTCATATTCGCCAATCAGCTAGGTGAATCAGGGCCAAATTCACCAATGAGCTAGGCAAACATGGGTCGTGTTTGCCAAACCCACTACCCCAAACCACTTCACTCATTCTCATTTTCTAAAATTCACTTCTCTCTCTCTCTACAAATCTATCCTCTCTCTAGAATCCAAATTCTCTCTTCACTCTTGGGTTGTCAAAGCTAGGAGTAACTTATTTAATTTGTGCGGCAAACATGAGATGTTCCAATTTATTTATTGTGCGGCAATAAAGGTGTATTGTTCTAAATGAGCAATAAAGGTTTAAATTAGTTAAAATAAAGGTGAACATGAATTTGTAGAGAGAGACTAGAATAAATGAATATCTATAACCATGAAACCATGTTCACCTTTATTGCTCATTTATTCTGGTACAAATGAGCTAGATGGTTAGAGACCATGAAACATTTTATGCCAGACATTATCCACCACCACAACAGTTGCTCCGTATCCTCCACCACCAAAATTTACTATCCACCACTATATCATTATAAATATTCATATCCTTCATACCCTTACCCATCACCACCACCACCACGACGACATTCTTACCCACCATCAGTGTATCCTTACTCGGCCCCATATACTTTATCCATTACAGGCTAGCACGTCAGCTGACCCTCATCATAGACGTCTAAACCTCATCCTAGACCACCACGCTCTGATACTCAACATTAGTGGCTTTGTTAGCTTTAATTTAATTTGGTTTTTTTACTAATGACTTTGTTGTCATTCATTTATTTTAATCTTATGCAATGTACTTTTAACTTATATATTTATATTATACGTAATTTTATATAAATGTGCAACTCTTGTTTTTGTTTGAAATGTAAATGTTATATTACCTACATGACAACCATAAACTACACGCAATGACTTAGCATCTAACCCTTTCAAGAACACAAGGTTCTAATCTAATAAATATCCTTATGATTATCAAATCTTAAAGTTGGGGATTTAAAACATAGGTTGTGTATCCCATGTGCCACTATAGGAGTGAAAATGGTGGATCCCTCGTCCTTTTCATTTTCTTTCATTCCATTTTCTCTTGAACCAAGCAATAGGAGTGAACATAACTCATTTATATGGCAATTTTCTCTTCTTCCCATTTTCTTTCTTTATCCAAGCAAAAGGTAATTATCACGGTGATTTGAGTGTGTGCTTGTGAAAAACATGGATTCTCAAGGAAGATTCAGCTTCCCACAAGTGATTGCAGTCCTTTGTTGCTGCCAAGGCTGAAGAGGGCATGGAGCCTTCCTGCCACCACCACAGAAGCCCTATCGCCGCTGCCACCAAAGCCACATGCCCTTCCTTGCCTTGGATTCCAATGGAGTCCTTCTCTTTGTCAATTGTTGAGTAATTTGATTAATTTGGATGACTGTTACAAATTTAGAGTTTTCTATTGATTCTAATCTAGAGGGTGCCAATTTTGGGGCTTAATTATAGGAGTATTAGACTTTATGAATGGTGGTTTTGATTTTGTTTCCTATTTTTGTTTAGTTTCCTCTTTGGCTCCTAATACAAGTTTTGGGAAAAAAAACATCTTTCTCTAGAAGTCACAGTGAAAATCATCCCCAACAATTCTCAATTCATCACCAAAAACCAAACTTAGAAAATCCTAAATCACCATCTACTCAAATCTGGCCACAAACTCCCAAATCTGAACTGGAAAACAACATGAATGTCACAAAGCCTCACCCATAGACCCAAGAAAAATAGCAAAGCAAGATTTCAAGAGAGATTTTTGGGTTTGAAATTTGTAGATGCAGTGTTGCTTTAGTGTTATTGTTAATTAATTAACCAATCAATTGAGATAAAGGAAAAATTAATTAGAGTCGCAAGTAAACAAAACATAAGGCGGATGTATTGACATGACGGTGAGGAGATTGGATTTGAGTGTGATAGTTTAAGTGAGAGAAAGGATAATGGACTGGCTTGCAAAATCAAGAGTGCAAATTGTTTTTTGCAATTTTTAAAAACTTGTGCCTGACTTGTGCGGTGGCATGACAAGTAATTTTGACTCTTGTTTTAAATCAATCTTTGGGGTACCATGCAATGGTTCCAAAGATGAGGGGTGCCATGGTATCCTTGACCCAAATAAAAGGTAAGAATGAATGATTTTGGTCACGGACTTTATTTGCAAATAAAAGGTAAAAGGGGAGTTTAAATGTAAAATTGTGAAAATTACCCGAGGAAAAATTCGCCAAACCGATTGGTAAATTTGTGTTGAATTCACCAAACCGGTTGGCGAATATGATAGTGATGTGGCTTCCACGTTAGCGATTTTCACTGTGATTTGCCTAGCGGATTGGCAATTTTCACTGTGATTCGCCTAGTCGATTGGCGAATTTGGCCTTGATTTGCCTAGCGGATTAGCCAATATGACATGGCTTCGTCACATGGCCACAGATGTCATGCTGGCCAAAACAGGTGTATTCCCATAATATGTTTTGAAATAGGGACATTTTCATAATATATTTTATTAAGAGGGGCATTATAGTAAAAAAAAGCTCTATATATTGTATGGATAAGATATACAATGTAAGTCTCAATAAGGTTTGGAGTGATACTTATAGATAAGGTTTTCTAATATTTAGAGATGAAAGATTAATGTAGCTAGCACCATAAGCAAAGAGTCGAATCCAAGATCATTTGCTTATCTTTTACATGTTAAAATTCAATTGCACAAACTATGAAGTAATACCAATTGCTTCCTTTAAATTTAGGACATTAGATCAGTCTCTCTCTCTCTCTCTCTCTCTCTCTCTCTCTCTCTCTCTCTCTCTCTCTCTCTCTCTTGTCAACACAATACATTAGTCTTAACATATGTTGACGGCAAATTTAAATAGTAGAGTTGAAGAATTAGGTCCATAATTACGAGTCAAGATTAATTCATTGCGTCATGAACATGGGTAGGACATAAGTTGTCCTGAATTGAAATTGATTCTCAATTGAAAGTATTTATGACTTTATATGCTTTTGTCATTTGTTCATTTACACTATTGATTGAGTTATTTATAGAGGAACAAAGTATTTTTTTTTTTGACAAAAAGAAAATAACTAAAATATTAATGACAAAAATGAGTATATTATAAGGTCATATACATTTTTTAATTGAAAAGATTCATTTCCGTCCAAATTAAATATTATGACGTGGGGGGCGATGAATCGGGAGTCACGTAACATACCTTACATTATTGAAATATATTCCAAATTTCAAGAAAAACACCTTACATGACATAATAAGCATGTCACATGATAGTATATAACTATAATTAGAGTTAATTGATATTTTAAGGCTTTCTTTTGTAACTAAAGTTTAAGAAAGTTTAATGACAAACAAAAATTAAAGAGTCAAACGAATGAACGTGAAAATATGAGGCAGATATATTCTTTTTCTAAAAGTTATTATTAGGCATGCCAATGAACAATTTACTCAGGGGGGGGGGCTCACTACTACCTGACAAATTGTATTAGGATAAATGTTTCTGATATTCTTTTTAATTACAAAAGTAACCTCTGCCTTTTCCTCGGAGAAAGGAATTATTTGTTCTTTTGATCTCTCCACAGTCCATAACACTATTATAGTTAAATTTAATAGATTCATTAATCAATATATTTGATCAATCGATTTAAAAATAAATAAATATTATTAAATGAATGTAGTATTAGGTAACAGCCTTCTATCATGAAACAAGTTAGGTTGGGACCATAATGGTTCTCGATGAAAAACAAATAAATTATGTTGATAAATTTTCTTTTTAATCCATTTTTTCCTGCTCAATTCCAACTCTCCCCTGCGACAACTTTGCCATTGACCATCGACCACGGAGGATGGGACGGCAAGCACAGTAGCAAGAGAGGTAGGGAATGATGGTGTCGGTGGCAACAGTGGAGGCCGATTGCCCTACCGGCTATAGAGTAGCGCTATAGAAGAAGAGATAGTGACCACAATATAATTCATAAGTGTTAGGATAAAATAGACAAATTAGAGTGGCTTGATGGCTACACTCTACTGCATTTTACTCAACAATAGTTCTCTCTAGTTAATCGACTCTCAATAAAAGCATCATTTGTAAACAAATCAATATTACTTCTCTTTGAACTTAGAAAATCTAACTCATAACAATTTGACCAAATCATTTACTTTGATTTGATTCGATTCATGATTTGGTTCCAATCCATTTAAAGATTTATATATTAAACCCAAACTATACCAAATTGACAGTTTAAGTCCAAATCATTGATTTGGTTCAAGGTTTATTTTTTATTATTAATTTTTTTTAGCACTCAAAATATATAGACAGCTAAGGGCTTTGGTGTCGTGATGGAGCTACAAAGCAAAAGTCATAAAACCTTAATTGTTTTTATGTTTTAATAAATAAATAATGGTTATGTAATTCTAGCCTTAAGAAAGGAATGAAGGTCTTCGTGAATCGCAATGCATACTAAGATATGGCATCTTTTGGTGGCAACATCATCCTTAGCTGTCACATTGCAGCCATCAATATGAAAAGAGCTGGGAGAATTACATTTAAGGAGCTCAAATATTTGTATTCATGAACTATTATTTTGATCTAACTATTATTTTGATTAATTAGTTCACACGGATCCTTCCAAGGCAAAATTATGTTTGAGTTAGATAAGATTTTTTGAATGACAGAGCTTTTTTTTCGTAGATTTAATACAATTACATGCTCTACACTCAAATTCAAAATCTCCAGTTAAATTAAAACAATCTTCTACTGATTAATTTACGTAGTCGTCGATATTTATGAACTATTATAATTATCCAATTTTAGATTTCAGTTTTTTAAATTAATATTTATTCTCAAGGAAACCAACAGTATAATTGGATCTCTTGACATGAAAAATCAAATTAATTATTTATTCCAAAAAAAATATTAGTTGTATATATAGTAATTATTGAAGAGACAGCCAATAACAATTGAGACTGCTAGCTAACAAAATATCTCCTATCTCATCCCATGTAAAGTACGTGACACGTTTTTTTATTATGGCCAACTTCCACTTCTCTTTTTCTAATGGTCAAACAACTATACATGATAAATTGCCATTTTAATCCTTCTAAAAATCGGGTATTTATAAATTGGTTTCCAAATAAAAATAAATCACATACACATTAATCTCTATGGTTTTTGACATATTATGTGTATGCATTTTTTCTTTTTTATTGGCCCATCTCTTAGGACTAAAATGTAGTTTTATTTGTAATTTCGCCATGATTTGTGATGTGAAGCGTCTGCATAAACAAAACTGCATCACATGGGGGATGTGCTGGCATGACAAAAGCCAGTCCCAAGGGAATTAACCCTTACCAATTATTTTTTATTTTATTTTTTTTATAGTTGTGGAGATTAAATGCCGCATAGCCCCACTTGGTTTTTTCTGTCCTCATCCATCTCATATTATTTCTCACTCCATCAAACACCTTAGAGAAATCCAATTCTTAAAAAAAAACTTTGTTTCTGGACAGAAACTCATCATGGCTTAAAAAAAAGACATAAAGGACAATCTTCAAGCACATGGTGTCATATCTCACATGGCTTATCTAAGAAAAAAGGCCAGCTACAACACTTTCTTTATAGTCTAAAATATTTTTGGCCTCAATTGCACAACATGCAGTTAATTTAGTGAACAGAACATGTAACAAAAATATATAGAAACCCTTTAGACTTTAGTATATATAATAAATTAAGCACACATAAAGGGGCGTAACAAAAAAAAAGTTTGGAAAGTGGGAAACCAAATGGAGCCAGTAGTTGATAACAACAACAACAGCAACAACAACAACTCCTCTTGTGAATCTTCTTTTTACAAAGAAGACGAGAAAGTGGAGGCAATGGATCTTCTTGAGGAGTGTTGGTTCTTTGAGAACATGTTGAATATAACTAGACCAAAGATGTCAAGGTGTTATTCTGATCCTTACCCTTCTTCCACAGGGCTAATCAGCCCTGATTTCTTGGTGAAGGAACCACAAAAAAATGGTGATTCTGTTCATGCCAAGAAGATTCAAGGAGCACCATCCATGCCACCACTTAGAGATAGAGAAGGAAGCAGTTCTTCAACAAGGAGCAAATTGGTGAAAGGGAATCACCATCATAGAAGTGAGTGTAGTAGTAGTAGTAGTAGTAGAAGGAGGAAGAGCAAGCTTCTTAGGACACCATCTCTGCCTCCATCTATAGGGAGAGAAGAAAAGTTCCAAGAAAGTGATCACAGAAATGGAAGATCTCACAAGCAGCCATCAACACCTACACATGTTGACATCCTGCCACCAAGGCAAACCTATAAGGTACTATGATTATATATGCTTTTGCAATGAGATCTAGTTAATAGACTCTTTTTTTTTTTTTCCCTTCATTTATAATTCAAGTGCATTAGATTATGTCACTGCAATTGCGGCTACAATGTTGCTGTTGCGGTAATCTTCACAACCACATCATAGCAACAATTGCGGCTGCAAAACCTGCATTTTCCCATAATTTTTCGCAATCATAGTAATCACAACGCATCCACATCCAAGACCGGTGGCCGCAGTTTAAAGTCATTCACATCCAAGAACTTATGATTGATTTAGTATGGACAGCAGCAAGAAATAGTACAAATTGCAGGTTTTTTTTTTTCTTTCAAATGGCCCATAATGCCAAAAGATTTTGGCATAATGGAAAATCGAATAAACCTTCAAGTTCGTCTTTAGGATTGGCAGTATCGGTCAACTTTGTTCTCAAGCTATAGAAAGCGCCAAATTCGTCCGATTGTCAAAAGGGGTTATGAAGGTTTACTCTCACAAATTTGGTTGACACGTTATGAAGGTTTACTCTTGAAAAATCATACAATTAGAAAGGACAAGCAGCATATGCTAGATGCTGCTTAAATGCTACTTTTTGGTAAAAATACAATTAGTTTAAAATATACACACACTGCCAAATTCAGATAGAATTGAACTTTGTGAATCCAAATTCTTATGTTTATTTTATGATTTGGCAACACATGAATCACAGAGTTGTAGCATTCCAAGATATAGACCAGCTAGAAACAACAACATTGAGGTTGAAAGCACAAGCACACAAGGCATTAAGGAGATGAGGATAAGGTACCTAAATCAAAAGACAATGAGGAGAAGCCTAAGTGACCTTGAACTGGAAGAGGTTCAAGGGTTCAAGGATTTGGGATTCTCATTTGAGAAAGAGGCCTTAAGCCCAAGTTTGGCAAGCATAATCCCTGGCTTGCAAGATAAGAACAGGGAAGAGACAGAAGAGGATAAGGCAGCAAGAGGGCCTTATCTATCTGAGGCATGGCTGGTCCAAAGTTGTGGTCCTCCACTTCCTCCTCCTCCTCCTCCAATAATATCAAATTGGGCCCCAAAGAAATATTCAGCTTCTGATATGAAGGAGCAGATCAAGTTTTGGGCTAGAGCTGTGGCATCAAATGTGCACCAAGAATGCTGAAAAGAAATAATGCCTATGATTTTTCTGACATTTGATTATACTGAAAGTGTTGAACACAAGGGTTGTTATGATGACACTTTGTTGTATTGATCATTCTTTGTAAAATTGCCTGGAAGCAAGGGAATAAAATAATTTTTGCTATTCATTTTGCAATAAATCATTTGATTCTGATGTACACACACTATGTGGTCATTTTGCAGTAAGCTCTCTAATCAAGTTACTAATTGGAAAATTAAATTTTATTTACTAGTGATTTGCCTTTTTTAAACATAAAGATTAGGTTGCCCTTTGAAACTTGATAACTGTAATCAACTCTTGTTTTTATGCCTACTAAAATATGGGTATGGTTATCTCGTAATTAAAAGAAAAATCTCAAAACTGTGTAATGGATGTGGGGCATCTCCAAAAGCCAATGTCCTGAAGTATGAACATATTTACAGAACTCAACAGCCATTCATCACTGAAGCCGCAGGGAACAGAACACTACACCAATAATTAGTTCATTGCCTTAATCTCCAATAATGGTATGAAGAAAATGTTATGCTTATACAGCATTGCATTTAGATTCAACATAGACAAATGTTTAGTACTTTTTAACTTAATAATTAATATTTAAGAGAACATTAACACTAGAGAGTGTTGTACTTTTTAGGTATGTTTGGATTAATGTTTTGCAAGGGAGTGGAATGGAAGTCCATAAAATTCTTTTGGGCTCCATTGTTTGGATAAATAATTTGAGAAGGCAGTGGAGTGACTTCATTCCATTAAAAACCACTAAAACTCCCCATTTTTATGGGATTTTGGGAGGGAGTGGAATCATTTTATTGGGGTCATCTCAATTTTTTGATTCCCTCCTATTCCACTCCCTTCAAAATCACTAATCCAAACATACCCTTCGAGTGCTAGAGTTGGAAATCGCTCGTGGATAATTACTGCAATGATTGAATTGCTAATGGGAAATAGGCAGGAGAAAGTGTGTCCATGTGTCAGTGTGTGTGTNGTGGGGGACAAAATCAATAAGAATAGGCTAACGGTAGAAAGAGGTGATACCAATTTTTATTTATTTTATTATTATGGATGTCTCTAATAGTTCTTTGACTCTTTCCCTCATTATTTTGTAACTTCTGTAATTTTAAATTTCTAATAATGAAAAATTGGAAAATTGAATTTTTTTTATCAAAAAAAATAATAAAGTACATTGACAAATTGTCGATGTTGTGAGGGAATAGTGAGAGACCATTTTCTCGCTAAATTATATTGACAGATTGTGAGGAATTTACAAGAAAAGAATTATTCGCAAAAACGAAAGTGAAATGTTAAAATTTAGCGAGAAATCAAAGAGGGATTTATTCCTCACAAAAAGAGATCTAAATGATTTAGTTTAGTTGAAGAGAGTCGTGAGAAATTAATGAGGGAGCAATCTCTCGCTAAACAAAATAGTGAAATCTAAAATGTTTAGCGAGAGATTAATGAGGGATTTATCCCTCTCTAAAAGGGAGTGATTGATTTAGTTTAGTTAAAGAGAGTCATGAGTGATTAGCGAGGGATCAATCGCTATCTAAAATGGAAGTGAAATTTTAAAAGTTTAGTGGGCGATCAATGAGGGATTTATCCCTCACAAAAAGAGGGGTGAATGATTTAGTTTAGTTAAGGAGAGTCACAAGGGATTAGCGAGAAAATAGTCTCTCACTAAACAACAAAGTGAAATGTAAAAAGGTTGGTGAGGGAGAAGCGAGGGACTTATCCCTTGCTAAAATAGGGTGAGTGATTTTGTTTAAATTGTGCTTTTTGAGAGGGAAGAGCGAGGAAATAAATTTTTTTGCTAAATTATGTTGAAAGGTTGTGAGGAAGTTGCGAGGGAACAATTCCTCATTAATTAAAAAAAGTGAAACGTTAAAGGTTTAGTGAGGAATCGGCGACGAATTAATTCCTCACTGAAAGGATAAGGAATGATTTAGTTTAATTGAAGAGTTTGTAAGGGATTAGCGAGGGAATTTTTCCTCATTGTACGTGTTTTAACCGTTTGTGAGGGAGTAATGAGGGATTTTCCTCTCGCTAACCGCTTTAGCTATGAAGTATGTATTGCAAAGGATCACGCCCTCGCTAATCTGTTGCTAGTTGCTCGCTGAACTTTTTGCCCCTCATTTTTTAAGTTTTTGCAATGAATCTACAATTTGGTCACTAATTCCTCGTTATTTCCTCACTAAACAGCAAGGGATTAGTGACAAAATTTTGTCTCACTAAATTTTGTGCTAATCCGTATTTTTCTTGTAGTGATCGACATCTATGACGCCCAAACGACCACCCTTAACATACTGCTAGTGGTATGCCTTTCTTTCAAAGGATATGAGTTCAATTTGTGGTCATCGCCACTCTAATATAGCCAACATCTTGGAAAGCCAAGAGCGTTTTTTTAGTCATGAGTATGTTATATAAGATTTTAGGCTTAATTGCTTTTTATTTGACTTATCACTTTATGTAATAACACACTTATATGAAAGAATACCAATATAAACATAAGCATGACATAATAAGTATGATAATTAGTATACATTCATAAACATAAATTTAGGCATTCATAGATAACTTTCACGATCGTTTATTTACAATGATTTAATTCTACGCACGATAGATAGAGTTCTATGAGACAGTTTTAGGTCATTTTTTAAGTTCTTATTTTGAAAAACTTTGTGAAGTAACCCCTAGTGAATTTTCATGAGGAATGCAAATATGCAATTAGTTTCTTTTTTCTAGATTTCAATCACAAAATTAAAGCAGGGCAAAAACAAAAACAATGTTTTGTTTTAAAAATTATTTTTAGTCCTAACTTCAAATGATCATTATGACTAGCATACAAGTCCGATTTCAACAGTTCCTTTTAAGATCTTTAAGTTAAAGAGTTAGCTTTAGTCCAGTGAAGAAAGTAAGCAAAAGAGGAAAATTCTAAATGTTGGAAACATCTTAATTAAATTTGGGTTGCACATAGACGACATGTAGTAACAGTTTTCAGTTCTAACGTTGAGAGATCATTGCTCCTAAAATATAAATCGGAATGCAGTGTTATTGGTTTCAAAATTTAGCTTAAGATGTCTACTTTAATATACAAAAAGGCCAAGATTAAACTCCGAAGATTTCTATATGATTAATTCGAAAATAGGTTGCATGTTATAGTAATAAATCATTCTAGCAATTTCTAGTTAAAACTCATTCTAACTCATTGCATGTTATACTATGGAGCACATTTTATGTAAGTTTAGAGTTCAAAATAGGCATACTTACAAAACTAGTTTTCTTATGACTAAAAATTTATCACTTTAACATCAAAACTAAAACACTTATAAACCTAGAATCATGGAGATGTTATAAGGATATAAAATAAAGATCATGAAAAAAAAATAAAAAGAACCCACTCTAATGAAGGTAGCTTTATCTAAGACTCATTAAGCTTGAATATGATGAACTTGGAAGAACAATTCCTCATTGCTAAGGTTCCTTGATGGTTTGGCCAAGAACTTGAAAAATTGGAGAGTTTGTGCTCTCTAAGGCTAGAGAAATATGATAAGAACTTAAGGGAGATTATAGAGTGCATGCAAAGCTAAGCAATGGTGCACTTAAAATGCTAGAATAAAGGCCATATTTATAGGCCAAGAGGAAAGGAAGAATTTTAGCACATGGTCTTTATTTTTAAAGGTGACTTTGCATGTGTAAGACATGAGTAATTATAAAGTCTAAAAGTCTAAATTAGTGATGTTAAGATGAATTCTTATTGGTGAAAAGTTATGGAGGTGGTGGTAAATGGAGTAAGGGTGTCCAAAATTTTTCAAGTTTGTGAGAGAGGTTATGGTTGTCATTGTTGACTTGGGAGGAAGAACAATAATTTGACGAAGTGTATGTGTCTAAACTGCGAGTTTGTGATGACAAAATGGGCATGAAGATGGTGAGATAATTCACCGGTGTCTTCAAAACAATTGTAGCCCTTTAACTTAGCTTTCCAACAATATAACATGATCGCCAATTGGACATCCAGAACTCAAGATATAATCAAATTACTCCAGCACTATAAAAGGCCCAATTTACCAAAGTAATTTACTTAAGAACAATAAAATAACCGGATGTGTAGTTAAAAATGTTTTCACTAAGGAAGTATCCTATGTATCATATTCGTAAAAATGTTCTGTAACTAATTTCAATCCCTTAATAACAATTTTTTTAACTATGTAGTAATGAATTTTTTTACAGCAGAAAAGTTTAGTAACTAATATGGATTTTAATGTAAAAAGGAAAATCATTTTTGAGACATAATTGTTTCGGTTAAAGACCTTCTTGATAATTGTAGAGTTTGCCTTATTGTAAGTACTTTTTACCTTATCGTAAAATTTTACAATAAATTTTTTTTACTGTAGCATAAAATTTTTCATTGGTTCTAAAATGTAGAAATGTTAAGTAGCATGAGACTCGTATTTTAAGAAACCAAATATGGAGTTATTTGGCTCATATAAGCCATTTCTAAAGTCTAGAGTAAATCCCTAATCTAGTAATCATAATTAATGAACCAGTTACTATCATAAATTCAGGGTGTTACAATGGCCAAATACAATAATTTGATTCAGTGAGAATGATTCCTGCATTAAAAATATTACCAGATTGAACAATAACAGGAGTACATTTGTCTCCTCACATAAGTTGAAGAAGGACAAAAAAAAATCTAGGTTTAAAAAAAAAGAACTCGGCTCTGATACTAAGAAGAAAAATAGGAAAAGAATATTTGATTTCTATTATTTCATTATTACCTACATCAGCAAATATATATAGAATAACAAAATTACTAAGAATAAGCTAATGCTAATCTTACATATCTGTCTAAACTTAATTATAACAAAGTTTATATATTTTTAGAGACTTGTTTTAACTTATTCTATAATTAGAGATTAATCAACGGAAATCCCAATAATATATTACAGTCACGAAACCCTTTCCATATACATTATCATGGATTGAATCTCTAGCTAGATGCTCAAGAAATTCATATAGTTATCAATTATATTAGACCTAGTGGTTAACGAGTAAACCTTCAAATTTGTTCTCAAAGTTGGCGTCAGTCAAGTTCGTCCTCGATTTATGAAAAATACTAAATTCGTCTTAGGTTGTGTTTGGATGTTTTTTTTAGGGTAGTGTAATCTTTTTTAGAGGATTTCAATTGATTTGCTACAAAGTTCAATGTTTTGATACCAAATTAGAGAAATTTCAAAATTTCAAATATTTTTTGAGGTATTTCATATACTTTAAAAGAGTGAATTTCAATTTACTCTTTATCTCTACTCATTGTCTTGACTCTCTCATCTTCTAATTCTACCACCATTCATCGCTACTACTCATTGTTCATAGTCGGTTAACCACCACCAAACGTCGAACGCCTTTCGGCAAACACCGAATGCCAGCCGGCCACTATCAATCTCCAGCCAGCCACCATTGATCTCCAGTCAACCACCTCCGATCTCCGGTCAGCCACCGTTGGACCGCCGATCATCGGCCGAAAATCGCCCAACACTAGTCGGCAATTGCCCAACGCCAGCTTGCCACTGCCAGCTGCCAGGCGAACCCCACCGGTCACTAGTCGTGCCCCATTGGTTGCCAACCGAACCTCACTTGGTTGCCGGTTGGGACCCTTAGGTAAATACAATTTCATTATCCAAACAAAATATTTTGTAGATGATGTAATTTAATGATTTTATCCAAACTATAAATCTTTAAAATGAAGAGAATTCAATTGAATTATTTAAATTCCCTTACATTTCAAATTTCTTGAATTTAAAATTGCTTTATCCAAACACAATCTTAAAGTTGTCAAAAGCGAATCAAATTAATCTCTGAGAAAGAAAAATGTAACAAACTTTTGGTAACTTAATGGACAAATTTGATATTTTTTATGGTTTTGAGAACAAGCTCATTGATATTAACCTTGAAAATGAATTTGAAGGACTACTCCACGCTTAACTATTCCTTATTTTTCTTTCATAATTACAAAAAGATAAAACAAAAAAAAGNGGGGGTGGGGGAGAGAGAAAGAATCTGAAAGTTTGTAATGGATATGGGGGGGAATGACATGCTTGCATTTCCCACCAAGAGTAGCAACCATTCATCTAATCACCAATGTTGCTCCACTCTCACTCTCACTCTCACTCTCACCGCCACCTTCTCTTCTCCCCCATCCCTCTCTCACCCACCAACCACAAGCCCTCTCTCTCCTTCCCTTCTCCCACTTTCCCCCACAAACCCACTATTCTCCACTCTGTTTCAGCCTTTCCTCCAGAAGCTTCCTCGTGGGCATGGCTCACCCACCTCGCCGCGGAACTCACCACCGCCGCAACGGGGGACGATGGTCCCATCGAGCTCCCGTTCTCCTCCACTCCCTCCGTTTTCGCCACCGACGACGACCCCTCCCCAATCCAGGTCGCTTCCAGCCTCCTCCTCACCGGTGCCATCTCCGTCTTCCTCTTTCGCGCCCTCCGCCGCCGGGCCAAACGCGCTAAGGAATTGGTACCCACTTTTCTTCTCTTTCTCATTCAAAGCTTCAGTTTTTTTGGGATCATCATTCATATCCATGTGTATAAGAAAACAAAGTTCCCTTTTTTATGTTTAAGAAAACCGCGTTTGGTTGTAGACATTAATTTTACACTGTCAATTGTGAGAGACATTTCAAGGTGGGTACATGAGTCAAGCAATTTTGCTAATGTTAGAAGACATGGTTGAATGTGCGTCGAAGTTAAATCCTTATATATAATATGTAATGATTTGACAACGGACATGGTTTACTATGACACGTTCAATTCGTGTAGTCGCGTACAGTGACACAAGACTTGGTTGTTGTTGGTTATATATAATTGTCATAAAAACATGTCTGAAACCTAGATGGTTTGCGAGAATTTAATTGCCAGAGTGATGTGGCATAGTTATTGACTTTTAGATGAATAAGTGAACCATAGTATGATTTGTGTCAAATGCAGCATTGCTCTTGTCATAATTCATGTTCTGTTGCTGCTGCTCTTGAATTTCAATTTGTGTTAGGATTGATGTGCATAATAACCCAATGAGTTCAAAGCATGAATTTATTGTATAAGGTTCATGTGCAGAGTGTGTTGGATAAGAAAAATGGTTCTCTTTTTTCTTTTTAAGGTTGTTTGATTGCATATATGGTGTCATAATTCATGTTGTGCTACTGCTACTCTTGAATTATTCAATTTTTGTTGGGATAATGTTCATAATTATCCAATGAGTCAAAGTATGAATGTTTAGTTATATAAAAAATAAATGACATTGGGTTCATTGGGCTTTGTTGCTATATGTTCTTCACATTTGTTTTGGGAGAATTAATGCGAAGGACAGGTAATGATACAGAAGTAATGCAAAGGGCCATTAGCCATTTTGATTAGTCAATTGATCATTCTGAATGACCACTGCTGATACATGAATGGTTACTGGTTCTTTACCTTTAATTTTGTACTATTAACAATTCCTTCAGCTAATTCTCCTTTGAGTGATATCTGCTATTAGGATTTGATCTGTATGTTCATTGAAATGGATTTTGTGGTTTTAGAAATTTAGGTCTTCAGGAGAGAAGAAGTCACTAAAGGAAGAAGCATTGGAGAACTTGAAAGCTATGGGGTCAGCTTCAGTTGATGCTAAGGGTCCACCTTCACCTGTTCAGGTATTTCTTGGGGGAATATCAGCAGGAATTATTGCTCTTATTCTCTATAAGTTTGCGACTACCGTTGAGGCATCTCTAAACCGCCAAGCAATTTCGGATAATTTCTCGGTATGTCTCATCTCATGTCTTTTTGTCTGTGATTTCTTATCTTTTTGTTGCATATCATGTTAGATGTAATTAGATAAGGCTATTTCCTTTGATGAATTGAACCAAAAAGAGGGGGTCTGACAGCTAGGAATTGGAATGTTACTTTTCATAGAATTAATGATGTTAAATTTGTAATGGGTTTTGTGGTTGTTTCACCAATCAAGAACACATTAAGTTTCCGACTGGATATATTTGATTAAAAACTTCGTCTTGAAACTGCTAATGTCTTACCGGCTAGTATTTGGTTGAAAGACATGCATACATAGTTGTTGCTTGGTGCAGTGACACAATTTCAAGTTTTGAACATCGTTATTCTTAAATGGATATTTAATGTTGATTTGTATTCATTCATGATTTTTCTGCATCATGGATGAGTCTATTGAATATTTAACTGTGATTATCACAATATTCGTTTGTACTGAAGTTCAACTACTGAAGATTAGTAAGGCAATCCACTGCCAGGTTGTGCCTAGAAACTCTGTGAAACATGTGTGAGTAGAACAAGAATCTTGGGACTGCATAATCCTGTTTTCTCATCCAACATAGTGTTACGAGAAAAGCCTGATAGTTAAATACATACCTTTAATTCAGTTGTGTGTTGATCTTCAGAACTTCACAAGCAGCCGCAGAAATGCAGCTGGGAGAAACTGTTAAAAATAAAATTTTACAATTATCAGCTTTTGCAAGTCTGCCTGCTGTTATGTTCATCGTAAGGTGGTTGTATCTCTTGTGCATGCATCTATGCGCAGGCATTAACTCGTGAACTTTAGAGCACGTGCTAATTATGGAATTATATTAGATATCATGGGCATCAGTTTTGCATTGTTCTGGCAAAGAAGAAATTGTAATTTCTCTATGTTCAAAAGAAGCATAAACTTTTACCTTGGATTTTCATATGTCATTCATGGAATTGCAATTTTGTCACAATGATAGAATTGATAGAAAGCATTTTATTGAATTAATAGAGGAGATAAAATGGCAACAGAACAGTTCTTTTAGTTCTTAATGCATTGACACTCGCCACATTTTCCTGCTTGCCCAAGATGGTCTGACACTGAAATGGTATGCTTTTTCAGGTCCGCCAGATAACCATCACCATAAGGTAGCTTCAATCTCTTATCTAACTTGGGCCTTGCTCTTCATTTATTGAAGCCTCTAACAGTGATCAATCAATTTTTCACAGGACAATAGTGAATGGCTTGTGCTACCTTGCGACATTTGTTTTTGGCATCAACTCAGTTGGTTTATTCCTTTATTCTGGCAAGCTTGCCATAGACTCTTTGATGGAAGGTTCAACTGAAAAGGAATCTGAAAGCAAAAGCACCGATCAGTCAAGTTTATCAAATTCATCAGTTGAGAGTCCCACAAATAACACTGAATTGAGCAGCAGCAAGGGAGAACAAAGTTCAAATGATGCACAATAATTAATAATCGAAGTATAGTGAAGTTAAAGTGCAGGAATAGGTCAGCAACTCTTATCCACTTGTAGAGCTGATATAGTCTTTAATAGTCTTTCACTTTTGAGAGTAATGTAGATGGCCAGTGATTTTTGACGCATCTACTCTATATAAACTATATTTTCCTGTTTTCTTTTTCTTTCCTTTACCTCTATCCGAAATTATGTCGCTTTTGTTTGATGAGGAGGAAGTTGAGTACTTCAGGTAACTTAATCCACTGAATGGAGCAGAAAAAAAATTAGTTTAATTTCTTAATTTGCGATCGCTGCATGCCTTTACCCAAAGTTTGTGTATTGTTATCATTGCTTATTCAAAATACACAGCAAGTTGCTTCCCCTTAGTCTATCTTTGCCATTATTAGTAGATGATTAAGCCTTATATATATATATATATATGGTTCTCCTGTGATAGTACACTGTACATTGTAGGCTTGCTGCCTCTCCTTAGCCAGCAGTTCATGTAGGGCTGTTGATTCTGACTAGAATCCCAATCATTCCCTGAGATGCAATTTTGCAGTGTATATCTTGACCCAAGCTCGCTTTCATTGTAAAATCTTAAAATAAGAACCCCAACCCTATGGATTCATGTGCCTTTAACTTGCAGTGATTGGTCACCAAGACTAACTTACATGAAAATTGAGAAAACTAGCTTTGTGTGCACTAAGGTAGAAGTGTAGAATCACAAGACACTTATGTGCATATTTGGATTTTTATCTGTAGCTTTCAAACCAACAAAAGCTGGTTTGTTTGGAACCGTGCAAGCAAAAAAGCACACAACTCACTATTGCACTCCTCAACCTGCTTATTAGTAGCCCAATCCACTGCATTACTGCAACATAAAATTGTGGGCTAGGCCAAACTAAATTGGAGAAAAGAAAAATTATGTTTCAATATGTATAAAGGAGATTAATTTCTATGCATTGACAGGATAAAGTTATTTTACACGGTCATTTAATCAAATGGTTGATTCGCATGACTTTTAAAGTAGTAGGTGTTGGAATCAAAGATGTTTGCTCATGTGGCACGATTTAATTGAATGATTATAAAAAAATTTACAATGCAAATGTATTGAAATTAAACTCTTGAAATTATATACACACACAACCAACATACATTAAATGTGTCATAAAAGATTCTAGAATAGAATTGTAAGAGGGGGTTTTAATATAGTCACAGTATCTCTCATTGCAAATGGGGGCAATGGTTTTCTCTGATTGGCCTCCCTTCATTATTGGTTCTGCAAACCATGTGCTGCCTATCAATTTTGAGGGTGCCAGAATGTCTTTCCCTTATTCCTTACACCATTTCCAAACTCTGCAAAAAATTTTGCAGCAAAAACACTTTAGTTTCTCATGGTGTTTTTCTCTGCTCGTCCTTTTTAAGTCAAGATTCCTAATCAATCCTACTTACCCTTTTTTTTTCCCACAATAATAAATCATGTGAGATTATGGAAACTGCTTAAGCAAGAAGCATCTTCTCTCTTCGTCAAAATCTCCTCAAGGAGACATTTAATATGTACTGTGCATGCATGTACTGAGTAAATTTACCTGTTATAAAGGTAAGATTGAACTGACCAAAAACAAGTCACACGTTATCACAGATAATTTGATAATTTGCTTGGTATGTGAAAAATGCCACCCACAAAACTAGTTATCCCCTTGTATCACTATCTTAATTTAAAAAAACAAACAAACCCCTTAGTCCAAACATGATTTCAGATAACTTCTCCTTCATCTTAATGTATTGTATAATTTTTTAAGAATATAATCTAATCAAAATATTAGAAGGTAAGTCTCAGTGCAACGGTAAGGTACCTTGGGCCACGAGTTCAACTCCTAGAAACAATTTCTCTCATACGGGGTAGGGCTGTGTACATCGACCCTCTCCAGATTGCACTAGGCGGGTGCCTCAAGCATGCAGGAAAAACCAAAGATGTTAATCCTAACTATCACTATTAAAAATGCAGGAAAAACTTCGAACATAGTGAGGTCAAGAGAAGCTGCCTAAAAGGCTGCGAGTCCAACTAATAAAAAATAAAGCATGATTTGTTTTATTCTGTGTTTTTCTTTATTGTCATTAGCTTTGTCTTCACTGATTGCAAAGAAAGAGGGGGTGAGATGGAGAAAAAGGCTTAGCTAGATAATCATACTTTAGTTTTTCTGCCTTGGGAATTGATTAATGCTTCAGTGTCTGTTATTGAGATCAGAGTAAACGCTTTGAAATCTTGCAAATCTATGGCAAAGGAATGGGAAACCAAAAAGAAAACCTGCAATGGAAACTGGAGAAAAGGTTCAAAGAAAGACAAAATGCTAACTTTACAGGTTTTCACAAGTGTGGTTGCTTTCAGGTCAAGCTGGTTAATGCCACTGATTTGTCCCTAAAGTCTATTAAAAAATCAAAAGTATATAAAGAAATCACTTGTCATACTTTTCATGAACTGCTTTGTTAAAGATCAAAGAGGAGATTATACTAAAAAAATCAAAAAATCAAGGAGGAGACACTGATATACAAATAATGTCCATCTTTAAAATATATCAATTATTTGTTTTCTCCACCAATTGAATTAGGTACACTTCTAAGTCTGCATCCGCTTGGTTGGTAAGAATTAGTTGATGAGAAAGAATTCTTTTATGTAGTGAAATCTTCCCTAATATTTCTCTGAGTAAAAATTTGCCTACAGTGATGAAGTTTTAAGTATGATAATAAGAAGTGAAAAATATATATTTAAAAAAATTCATAAACTTATTATTTTAAAATTTTAAGTTAATCTATAACGTTTAACCTATTTTTGCTTCTTACCTAACCCATCCATTTAAATCTCTCGATTTTGAGCTCAATAGACATAACATGATTATTTTATTTTATACATACAACTCTTCTATATTTATTGATAATTTCTTTCTGACCATAAAGTGCTAAGAAGTTCTTATTGAACCAAAAAGTTGGTGACAAGTCAGTCCTACGCTGATATATTCCATTGTGTTCTGACTAGTTTGCAACCAGGAATTCAATTCCTCATTAGTCATTGTACACTCCCTCTCTTCTAAGTTCTAACCAGCCTGTTATTATGGCACATAAAAACTTGATAATGTCATAAAGATTCTGAATCACACCACATGGCCATTTAGAGATAAGATGAAGGAGCCTTGACCAGAAAAGATTCCAACCTAATTATGGCAACAGAAGACCAGAAACGTAACAACCTTAAAACCAAAATGTCCCACCAACTTTTATTTTACTTACCCTTCAAAGCAAGGTACATAGTTCAAGTCCAAACCCCTAAGTAGCCCTTCATAATTTTAGCCTCTGGTAGAGGGCAACTTCCATTAACTCGCATACATTGATGATACTCAACAACACAAACATGGTAGTAACAATAATAGTGGTGAATCCAGTAAAAAGCTACAGAACCAAAGGACTAAGACAGAAAATTAAAATTAATTGCACTAAGATCACAATAACAATTTACACAAAGGATCCTAAACAGTGAAAAAAAACAGTAAAATTAAAATTAAAATCACTATATAACAGGCTATGATTAATCCCTAGCTTACCAAAAGTTTTTGCAAACAATCTACACACAACATTAATGGCAACAACTAATTATTCTGTCAATTAATAACAACAATTAAAGAAGATAGAAAAAAAGGAAGAAAAAAAAAAGGAGAATATATCAAAATCCAACTCCGGCAGCGGCGCCGACGCCGAGAGTAGCCGGCGGCGCGTGCGGCTTCTTCCAGAAACAGGTGTCTGCCGCGAGCTTCGCCGTAGACCTCATTGGCTCTGACTTGCAGCGAGTGAGCACGAACGGCTCGTAGCCGTTGGATTTCGGCCCCGCCGCCAGCCTCTGCTCAATCATCGCCGCCATCGACATACCGGCGGCCACCGGGAACGAGCACGATGACCTCGGCGGCTGAATTTGCGGGGGTGGCGCCGCCGCAGCCGTCAACTGTTTCTTGTCCACGCCGTTCCTTCCCACCGCGGCACCCTTTCCGCCGGTGATTTTCCCGGCGGGTCTCTCCGGCAGCCACCGTACGAAGTCGGTGCTGCAGACCCACGTCTCCTTCGAAACTTCCATCGAAAGCTTCGGCTCGCACATCATCAGAAGCAAGCATTCCGGCAACGTGTCTCCTCGCCTCTCTCTCTCCTCGCCGTTTGACCCGTTTTCTCGCTCCTCTGACCCGGGATCGTTGCTCGGGTCGGGTCCTTCGTGGGTCGGAGGTGTCACTTCAGGTGGCGGCGGCGGATCCGTGGTCTCGTTCTGTTCAAGCTGTTGATCTTCCTCTACTGAACCACCTTCTTCTGCTGAGGGTTCTTCAGCCATTGTTGACGCTGTCGTTTTAGCTGGTTCTTGGTCGTTTTGAGGTTCTGATGGGGCAAGCGTATCTGGGGTGGAAGAAAGTTCCGAGCTTTCGTCGTTTTCGTTCTCCTCTTGAGCCTCTTGTGTTTCTGGTTGTTTGAGATCTGAATGAGCTTCAAGGTTGGAACCGGGTGAGAAGGTTTCATCTTGAAGATTGTTATTATTCCCTTCTTCTTCTTCTTCTTCATCTTCATCTTTGTCTCTTTCTTCTTCTTCTGCTGTTTCTTCTTCTTCAGTGACTTGATTTGCTTCCTGAGGTTCATTGCTTTCTGGGCTTGCTCTGCTCTCTGTTTCCTCTGTTTTCTCTGTGGATGAGACTACATCCACATGGGGTTCTTCACTTTCCTCCCCTTCACAGATGTTACTGCTTTCTTCCTCGGTTTCTCTTTCCTCCGTTTCAACTTGCTCTTCTTCCTGCTGCTGCTGCTCCTCTTCCACATCAACAACACCATTTCCCTCCTCTCTTGCTTCATTATCAACTTGGCCTTTATTGTGAACAGGTGACTCCCAGAACCTGTTGGCCAAAGCCGCCATCTTTACAGGATCAGATCTACACCTCATCAACAAAAGAGCATTCTTTGGCGGAATACAAATGCTAACCCTTGCTTTCTCCTCCCCTTCTTCTCCCTCTCCCTCTCCCAAAAACCCTTCATTCTCCTTCCTCACCCCTTCCACCACATCAATGTCGATGTCCTCAAACACATGCCTCCTATAGCTTCTCCCACCATCACCATCACCATCCTCCTCACCCATCACCACCTCAATCTCCCTCCTCTTCCCATCATCACCGCCTCCTCCTTCCTGCAAAGCCACATGCAGCCACCTTGCAAATGCAGCCCCACACGAGCCCTCTCTCCCATCACCACCATGATGATATCCATGTCCAGATCCTTCACCCCCACCCTTCTCCTCTTTCTCCCTCCTCATGCAAGAAGACCTGCAAGGGAAAAAGCAGTTAAACTCCCTGAGAGCCTCACAAATCGTTAAAGGTAGATGAACCCATCTCTGGTTCCTATGCTTCAAGCACCCTCCTCCTCCTTGCTGCAAGCCCTGGTGGCTATTCTGATACTGGCAGCTGGTTGAACTGTTCTGCCTCGTGAGATCTGAACTCACCCCACCACCTTCTGCTGCTGTTTTCCTGAAGCTGGCCTCGCTCCTCCTCTTAGACCTTGCCCTCATCTTCTTCCCTTGCTTCTTGGTCTTCACCCTCACTTGTCCAATGCAGGTGACCTTAGGGGATGAGGGTTCTGGATTCTCAAACCCTCCTCCCCTTCTCTTCCCCACGCTTGTTGGGAACATTGGCGATGCTTGCCCGCCCTTCATGCTGCCATTGCTCCTGAGCCTTCTGCTCAGTGAAGATGAGAGGGAAATCTGAGGGGTGGTAGGGTCTCTGCTGCGGCTTGGGCTGAGAAGTGACTTGGAAGAGAGCCTCATGGATGATGAAGACATGCGCGAGGTGAAACAAACAAAGAGCTCACTCGTGCTGCTGCTGCTGCTCGTAGTAGTTGTGCTTCTATGGGGTCTTTCTGTGTCCATTCTTCTTGGGGTTTCAGAAAAATACCAACTTGCTAAGATGAGATGTGGCCATTGAATGAGAAAAACAAGATTTTTTTACTCTTCTTTTTTCTGGTTCGGAGTGAAATGAAGGAATGGAGGTTTGTGATATGGCCGTGTGTTGTGTTGGGGGTGGTGGTGGTGGCCTTTCTGGGTGCAGAGAGAGAGAGAGAGAGAGCTAAAGAGAGATTGCAGGGTTATGTTGTTATGTGAGTGAGTGTGGAATGGAGCATGATGGATGGGAGAAGGGAAAAGGGTTTAATGGAAGATGACGAAATGCTATTTTGTCTTTAGCAGAATGGAGCAGAGTGGCTGTGGGGTCTACAGTTTTGCCATTGCTGCATTTTTTGGTTATGTGACAACAATGCCCCTCCCTTTGCTGTGAGAATTCTTGGGCTCTGCTACCACAACTAAAAAATATATCTTTATAATATAATTTTTACATAAAGTTAATTTTCATGTATTAAAAGAGAGAATCTCCTAATTCGTACTTAACTTTATTTTTTTCTATGGTCATATTTTTTTTTAAATTAATTAATTAATTTTTTAATATTTTAAATGTTACTCTTATTAGTCTTTTTATCTAAAATACTTAGAAATTAATGAAAATAACGTTTAAAACATTTAAGAATCAATTATGAACATTTAAAAACTAATTAAAGATTTTTATCTATTGAGGAATCAATGTAAACACTAGTAAAAAGTATCAATTAGTACGTTTACCCTTCACGCGATTATATATTAAACTTGAAATATAAGATGTAGTCACTTTCAAATGCATCAAATTGATCACGATATACATTTGCAAATATGTGCATTGTTTATTGTAGCGTATTATTGGTAATGACGGCAGTGGTGTATAAATGGCTAAAATGACATTTTTGTGTAAGTTGGTGTGATATGAATCATATATAATCAAAAGCAATGGGAGGGGGGGTTGAATGATAGTAGTTGTTGATCTTGATAGTGAAGTTCATCTCCTTGTTGAGCAGGAAAAAAGGGAAAATTCATCTGCGTGCACGAGACTTCTGGCAGATCAACAACTTTGGACCTTGGTAATGACACAAAGTGGTGTGTAAAAAGAAGATACATAGGTAGGTAAGAATATAAGGAGGGAAAAAAAAAAAAAGAAAAAAAAGAGGCGTATTCTTTTGAGGCATGGATAAAGGGAACTTTGGTAAATGTCATCACAAATGTGAAGTGCGTGTGTTGGCGGATATTTCAACAAAATATTTTGGTGAAATTCATAAAAAATTATTTCTGGAAAAATTTTTGAGTTGAGCAAGACGTTTCTGATCAACAAAACACTGACCAAATTGGCCAAAAGTGCATAAACTTGGCAAACAACTAACAACCGGAACAACTAAAACTTAGAAAAGAAAACCCCATCATATATTATACTCTCATAAGATTAATTTTATCAAATTTTCTTATTAATTCCCTATCCTTTCAATTTTAAAACGAACAAAAGGTTACATTCATATTTATACATTCATATTAATATGACTACGATCATATGAATATAAATATTAGCAAATCAAGAATAGAAATGTAAACATAATTCTTTCGTCTTCATTTTAATTTTTTTTTTTTTTTAAAAATGAGAATCTTGATCTTCATATGCATTCCACAATAATAGAAGATTAAATGCCATAGTTCTAGAGAGCATGAGGCTGGAATCAAGTAGGAGAGAACCAACGTGACTGACTATATAAATGTGATCCTATATAGTGATGGGATATCTTGTAGGGATTTATTCAATCGTTACCATGCAGTAAAATAATGTACGCCACTGAGAATAGTAACGTGGCCAGATCATTGAAGGAGAGAAGATATTTCATATAGACAAAGTTTAATTCAGGCCTTGGGAATATCATCATATTTATACAAGTTTCTCACAAGAAAGGAAGAAATTAATTCACCAATCCACCCGTGTGATGTGTGACTTGTGAGAGCTGAGAAATTAAAGGCTTGCATGGTATAAGGTGACAATTAATTAATAATACTGTAAATATAATAAACAATGTACTATGTACAGTGTCTGTCTGTAACACATGGCTTTTTCGGCTTTCTCCACCTCTCTCACTCACTTCTCAGTTTTCTCAGTTTACTTTTCACAGTCACAACTCAGCAGGTGCTATTATTACTCCTTGGAGTTTTCTAAGTAAACTTTTCTTCCCTCATCCCCTGTCAGGTGAATTATTTTTTCTATTGATTAAAATAAATTAAGATCATCTCTTTTTAAAATTAACAAAAAATTAGGTTTATAATTTTATTATTGATTTAAAAAATAAAATTATGTTAATATAATATTATCATGTAAATAAATTTTTAATTTTAAAAATGAGAAAATTTAAGTTCGTTTAATTAAACATAGGTTTTGATGGAAACAATAAATGTAAAATCTTCATTGAATTTTTTCAACAACATTTTAATGAATTAAATATACCAGATCTTTAAAAAAATTTATTATTAAATTTAACAAGATTTTTAAGGATATTAACTTTTTTCTTTAAAATATAAGAATAACAGAGATAATAAGGTGTAATACTCAATTTGATCTTTGATATAATATGTTTTAGTTATTTTAATTTTTTAAATTCATTTTTTTTAAATTTTTTTAAAATTATAAGTCATAAGTTATCATTCACATTTTTCTTATTCATCACATTAAATAAAATTATGACAACAACTAAAAATATTGCAAGTGTATTGTAGCAATACCTCTTATTGCAAATAAGAATGTAAAAGCATTCGCTATTATGAATAACATTATGATAGTAACTGAGATTTGTTGTTTTAAACACAATCACAATCTCATTTTCATATTTACCTATTGTCACAACTATATTTTCAATTTCAAGTGATGATAACTAAAAACATGTAAATGATAATAAGTTAAAAGATTAATTTAACATGGGACTTATAATTTTAATAATTAAAAAGTCAAATTTTAAAAATTAAATTCCAGACCGGTTACGGCTTTTTTATAATAAAAAATGGTATTAATACTCTATAATTTTACCAATTCAGTTTTCCAACATTTATTCACAGGGAATTATTAAAAATAAAAAAGATTATTCTATGTCAAATAGAGTATTATGATGACGTATTTTAAATGTCAAAACAATTATAAAATGAAACTTTTGAGAAGATAATAGCAAAATGGTTAAAAAAAAACAAAAATCAATTTAAATTAACGTATGTGTAATGCCTATAAATAGGAGTATGTTGAAATCGACTTCCACATAATTCAAATTATCAATCTCTCTCTAGAATTTCGGTTAGGAAATTTTTTTGGTTCTAAGTGCAATGGAATATGAAAATTTGATTCGCCTAAATGATGTCGACCATATATCCAACCTCGGTTGAACATCTAGGTACGTAAATATTTTTTGTGTTTCTATTTATGCTAGTGTTACAGAAATTAAGAAAACTTTGAGTGCAAGTGAAGTGTTTGATGGAATGCCTCAAATGTTAGATTTATAGATAAAATGTTTTGTAGATTGATAAGGCAGGTGTTAGGTTAATGTAGATAAAAAATATATTGTGTTGGCATGTGAAAAATTTATATTTATAATAATGTTGTTATTGAATTGGTATTTTATTGAACTTGAATGTTAAATGTATAGAGTTTTTGTAGATTGATAAGGTGTATGTAAACTTTTTGGTAGATTTATAAGATAGGTCAATGTAGTTCGAAATATATGTTTTTGCGTGTGAAAAAATGGATATTTATAATGATGTTGTTATTGAATGAGTATTTTTTTGAACTGGAATGTAGATATAGATTTATTGTAGATTGATAAGGTATATTTAAACTTTTTGCGTAGATTGCTAAGATAGAGTAGTTAATCAATTAATTTATGAATTTCATGGTAAAAGAAACTAATTTTGTAACGTTTGTTGTTAGAAACTAATTTTATGAATTTTATAATGTTAAATAGAGTCACTTCTTATGAGCTTAGTTAGTCTAAAAATCCTTTTTATTTTATGTCATTTTGTAGTCTCGATTGTGGAGACTAAACTACAAGAAAAGCTCCACAAGCCGTATTTGTTGATGGAGCCTGAATTGCTGGCTATTCGATTATGGGATTGCACACACATTATGCTAGTATTTCAGTATGACAGGGCATTGGTCAGTGCCCTGGTAGAGAGGTGGTATCCTGGGACCCACACCTTCCATCTACCTTTTAGAGGGCGCACAGTGATACTGCAAGACACTGCAGTCATATTGCGTATTTTTGTTGATGGTTAGGTGGATCCAAAATATATACCTTCGTCTAATGGGCCCGGCAAACCCGCTGAGTATTTTGCGGTGCACGTGGACGTACATTCTCTTCATGCTCAAAGGGTTCCTTATCTGCGACAAATCGGGGAACCGGATGCACCTAAAGTTTAACTAAAAACAAATGGAAGAACATTATTTAACTAATAAAAATGTTAAAAACAGAACAATTGATAACATATAGAAGGAAAATTAAGGTGTCATCGAAAGAAAACTATTAAAGTAATTAAAAAGGTTAAAAACAAAACGATAAACATATATCATAGTAAAAACAATAACAGATAGAAGGACAGTAAATATTACATGACACGTAATGTTGTCAACCCATAAAAAATGTAGGGAGTTTATTGTAAGGTTACTCACAACTGCCATATGTCATAACAATCGTCATCTGCTTCCCAAGAGAACACTTTGATAGTTGTATCTGGATCAGCTTTGACGAAATCACTTTGAACTCCTTATAAACATCTGACTGTAGCGCTTTAACAGTTGTATCTGTATCAACTTCTACAATTGAATATATGATTGCATAGATAACCTTTGAATCCAGTTGTGGGTGACTCTTTGGTAAACTAGAAATAAACAAGTATGTTTATAAGTAAACTTCCTCACCTCCCACATTTGGGCCTTCTCCCTTAGAGTAACCTGAATTGATCAGGCACATCCTTGTTCTGCCATGGTACACTCGCACCGAGATTTTCCTTTGCTAGACTCAAGGACTTTGTGTTGTACACCTCTATGGAATCTGTAGTTGTTAACAACAAACTTTTCTTATTTGGGAAATGTTGACCAATATACAAATCATTACTTGCTCCTAATCTTGATCCCAATGTTGAACCTTCATCACAATGATGAGGTTGAGGCTGAGTGGTGTAGTAACTGGGGAGATGGTGAGACTGAGGCTGAGGTTGAGTGGTGTAGTAACTCGATATACCTCGTAGAGGTACTGGTGTTAGTTGCACCACGTCATCAACACCATCATTGTTATCACCACCATCACCATAGTCATCATTACCATAATAGTCACCACCTGATACTAGATGAACCATTGGATGAGGGACATCCCTGGCAAGATATGCAAGGCTTGGAGATGGTGCATCATAAGCAATCATATAGGAGGGGGAGGGATTGGTGTTCGACACAAACGATGAACCAGCATTGGAGACACTAGAGCTTTAGCGAACATCTTAAAGCTCAACAAGGAGCTTAATGGCGGTGAGTATGTTGCTAAACCGCTTCTGCATATGAAACATGCGCCTAATGTGGTCATCCATCTTAATTTAAAAAGAATGAAACCTTAAGCGTTGACCAACACCAATGGACATCCTATATAGCACCCTCTTACAACTCCTATAGTCCCCAAACTCTTCCACTATAATGGATTGAAGTTGTGACAAAGTAACAGTTGTGTTTACAACCACCCAAGATTTATTTGAGGAATCAAAAGTAATTTCACATTGTGTATTTTTTTTCTCACCGTTATAATACACTAAAATGTCTACTAACTCATCACTTATTTTTCTCTCTCTAACTCGCACAAAAAATCTAAATCTTGGTACACATTACAAATGAGCATGCACCTCTATTTATAAATCTGATTTTGGACATAGTACATAGAAGTTGATTTAAATAGACTTCTATAGATGTTGATTTAAATCGACTTCCAACTAAAAAAGAAAATTCGAGTTACATGGATCAACTCCCTTTATAATGAAATTAGTTTATTTTTGGAATAACTTTACAATTGGTTTATTTGGATAATGGGTATTTTTTTTTTTTGAAAATTTTTCAGTAGAAAATGATAGGGTGGCAATTGATGTGTCAAAACGAGTCAGCCCATCCCATTCGAGTTGGGCCACATCAGGCTGGGCAATTTCAGGTTGGACCACTTCAGGTTATGTTATTTTCAGGTTAGTAAAATGTTAGCCCATTTTTATTTGGTCATCTTTGGGCTGGCTCATGGGCCCATATTTTGTAAACTTAAATTTTTTTAATAAATATACTAATTTAGAGTTGGTAAAGTTTGGTAATAATGTGTAATTAAATTTTATTGATTCAAAATAAAATAACTAGCCTATATAATGTTGAAATTATTTTGGCTTAATTTTGAGTTGATTTGGATTAATTTTCAAATCTTAAATGTTTGAATATGACTATATAATAAAGGAAAATTATAAAAATGTATTTTGAGTTCAATTTAATCAATCAGGTATAACATATTAGAGCTATTTATAAAGGTTTTATAACTATCTTTTAGTTACGTAAGTTGCGTAACAAGACGATAACAATTTTTTTTACAATTAATAAAAAGCACAAACCATTTACATTAGGGGTCAAATACTTGAAATTATATGTACTAAATCTATAAAAGTAAAATTTACATAAATGTAGTTGTTATAGTATGAAACATTAGATAAATTGATTCAAAAACTCAGTAGTTATGAGTCTCCTTTATATTTAGTAACATTTTGAACTTGTTTATCTCTTTGTTAATATATTTCATATTAGAGAACTTGTTAATATTTAAACTTATTGAACAAGTGCATATGTAATTAAGAAAAAAAATAAGTGCACATCATATTATTATAATATATTAAAATAAGTGTTCAAGTCATTAGACCCAACCCACCAATTCAATTCAAATTGAGTTAAGTTGAATCAATTTAATTATTTTTTTAATAATTTTTAAACTCAACCCACTCATATTTTTTAACCATTCGAATTCGCCTGTCAAATTTAACACATTTCGGCAACTCTTTGAGTTAGGAAAATAAAGTGGTTTGAGAAAATGTCACATGGGAATTAGGAGAGGAGGATGGATGGATCAGGATAGGATCATAGGGACGACGAGGTGCACCTCACGTGACCACTCTCCAAAGCTTTGCTTTCATCTCTATCATCATCCTAGTTTCTCCCAACCCCCACCCCCCTCACGCGCCCCCTACCATCAATATTTTTTTTCATATTTTGTTACCTACATTCATTTCTTAAATCAATGTTTTAATTTTAAATTGTGATGGTTATCAATGTGGTTGCGTTGATTGCAATATCAGGTATTATGGTTCAACTTGATGGGAAATTCAACACAATAATTCGACAACTCAATCAGAGCTATATGCAGCGGATAATAATTTCCCCAACTTGCAAGAATCTATGAGGAGCAATAACAAATAATGGCAATAACAATAACACACAAACAGGAAGACACGGGAATTTTAACGTGGAAAACCTTCTCAATGTGAGAAGTAAAAACCACGGGCACAAGCCAGTCAATCAAGCTCCACTATGATCAAAATAGGGTACAAGAGAGTCTCAATCACAGCACAAATCGTGCTCAATAATCAGCCAATAGAACAAGGCAAGAATGATGAAATAGAGAATAAAAGAAACCAGAAAACCCCAACCTCGCTGTTACTGTGCGTGGCCAATTTCTCACTGCTCAGACAACTTCTCGACGATCCGACCGTCCAGATTGAAGTATCACAAGTTACGAACCTGCTGTAAAAATTTCAGCCCGATCCAACGGTGAACGAAGCGGTGGCGGCCGATCGAAATTTGCTGTGCAGACAAAAAACGGGAAAAACCTTTTTCTTCTCTTCTCCTTATTTTCTCTCTTTTCTCTGCCTCCTCTCTTAACCCTAACAACTGACCCCTCTCCACTATTAAGTGAGATTAGTGGGTTTGTAAATATTGGGCCTTTCTCCACATAGGAAGGGAGCCCAACCCAACAAATCTCCCCCTCACAACTATGTGGAGGTGATCGACAAACCGGCGATCTCACAACAAGTTTCAAACTTGCTTCTCGGTAGTGTCTTAGTCATCATATCAGCACAATTATCATCTGTATGAACTTTTGCCAACTCCAGCAACCTAGCCTCCAAAGCATCACGTATCCAATGATACCTCACATCAATATGCTTTGACCTAGAGTGAAAAGTTGAATTCTTACCAAGATGAATTGCACTCTGACTATCACAAAATAGAAAGTACTTGTCTTGAACAAAACCAAGCTCCTGCAAGAGTTTCTTCACCCAAAGCAACTCCTTGCATGCTTCTGTAATGGCAATGAATTCTGCCTCAGTAGTGGACAACGCAACACACTTCTGCAGTCTAGATTGCCATGCCACAGCTCCCCCTGCAAACTTAATCATGTAGCCTGAAGTAGACCTTCTGGAATCTATGTCTCCAGCCATATCAGAATCAGTATAGCCTACAAGGGTAGGCTTATCACCTCCAAAACAAAGCCTCAAACTAGTAGTACCACGAAGATACCTCAAAATCCATTTCACAGCATTCCAATGCTCTCTACCTGGATTAGACAAAAATCTACTGACTGTACCAACAGCATGAGCAATATCTGGTCTTGTACACACCATTGCATACATCAAACTACCCACAGCAGATGCATAAGGAACCCGTTGCATATCTGATTTTTCAGATTCATTGGAAGGACTCTGTTTAGTACTTAATTTAAAATGAGTAGCAAGAGGAGTGCTTACTGCTTTAGCATTTTCCATTTGGAACCTCTGTAGCACTCTTTCAACATAGTGTTCCTGTGACATCCAAAGCTTCTTCTCTTGCCTATCACGCATGATTCTTATACCAAGAATTTGCTTAGCAGCTCCCATGTCTTTCATGGCAAATGACTCGCCCAGTTGCTTCTTCAACCTGTCAATCATGGAAATATCTTTCCCAACAATAAGCATGTCATCAACATACAATAACAGGATAATAAAATCACTATTAGCAAACTTTTTAACAAAGACACAATGATCAGAAGTAGTCTTCTTGTAGCCTTGCTCACACATAACAGACTCAAACTTCTTGTACCACTGTCGCGGAGCCTGCTTCAAACCATATAGGCTTTTTCTTAGCCTACACACATAGTCTTCCTTGCCTTCAACAAGAAAACCCTCAGGTTGCTTCATGTAAATCTCTTCCTCCAAATCACCGTGAAGGAAAGCGGTTTTGACATCCATTTGCTCTACCTCTAAATCAAGAGTAGCAGCCAAACTCAACATAGTTCTAATGGATGACATCTTCACCACAGGAGAAAAAATCTCATTGAAGTCAACACCTTTTCTCTGTCTAAAACCTTTCACCACCAATCTGGCTTTATATCTTGGAGATGTAGAATTGCTTTCTTGCTTTACCCTGAAGATCCACCTGTTTTCCAAAGCCTTCTTGCCTTTTGGCAATTTCACCAAGTCAAAAGTGTGATTATCATGCAAAGACTTCATTTCATCTTGCATTGCATCCAGCCACTTTTTCTTTTCTTCACTCTCCATGGCCTCAAGATAACACTCAGGTTCTCCTCCATCTGTCAAGGCAACATAGTCATCAGAAGAATACCTGGTAGATGGTTTCCTCTGCCTATTAGACCTCCAAATTTGAACTTGAGGTGGTTCAGGAGCATCACCAAGATCCCTATCTTGTGACATCCCATGTTCCTCTTCAACATCATCAATAGGAACATCAAAATCATCTCCAAGTTGCTGATCACCAGCATCATCATGTTGCTCATCATTCTGAACATTATTCTCAGTAGTATCCAGATCATGTACAGGCATCCGAACTGGATCAACATTAGACAAACTATTATCTATCTCAGGTGTAGTCTTCTCTATCTTATCAATGTCTTCAATGGTTTGGTCTTCCATGAACTTCACATCACGGCTTCTAACTGCCTTCTTCTCAACAGGATCAAAGAACTTGTAGCCAAATTCATCCTGACCATAACCAATAAAGATGCATTGCCTTGTCTTCGCATCCAACTTGGATCTCTCATCCTTTGGAACATGCACATATGCTTTGCAACCGAAGACTCGCAAATGATCATACCTGACATTCTTGCCAAACCAAATCTTGTCTGGCACCTCAGCATTCAAGGCAACTGCAGGACTCAGATTAATAACATGCACTGCCGTGTACAATGCCTCACCCCAGAAATGCTTAGGCAACTTTGCTTCAGAAAGCATACATCTAACTCTTTCAATCAATGTCCTGTTCATCCTCTCTGCTAAACCATTCAGCTGAGGAGTTTTAGGAGGAGTCTTTTCATGTCTGATACCGTGCTGCTTGCAATAGACATCAAACGATCCACAATACTCACCACCATTGTCAGTACGAATGCATTTCAGCTTCTTACCTGACTGTCTCTCAACCAAGACATGGAATTCTTTGAATTTCTCCAGAACCTGGTCCTTTGTCTTCAAAGCATAGACCCAAAGCTTCCTGGAACAATCATCAATAAAGGTAACAAAATAAAGTGCACCACTAAATGACTTTACCTTCAATGGGCCACAAACATCAGAATGCACCAATTCAAGCAACTCTGACTTCTTTGAGGGAGGGTGCTTCTTGAAGGATACTCTGGTCTGCTTACCAGCCATGCAATGAGAACATTTCTCCAACTCGGCACTCTTCAATCCTGGAAGCACATCCTTTTTAGCTAAACAATTCAACCCCTTCTCACTGATATGACTAAGCCTTCGGTGCCACAAAGAAGCCTCCATATCCATGGCGTTCACACTGTCTTTAGCAACCAATGCTTTTGTCCAATACAGTTTACTGATTCTCTCCCCTTTAGCCACAATTAAGTTACCTCTGGTGAGTTTCCATTTTCCTGAGCCAAAGTGATTTCCATAACCACCATCATCAAGCATCTGCACGGAGATCAAATTAAAGCGGACATCTGGAGCATGTTTGACTCCTCTAAGTAACAACTGCACTCCCATGTTGGTCTGCAGGCAAACATCACCAATACCAACCACCTTAGACACACCATCATTACCCATCTTCAACACTCCAAAATCACCAGAAGTGTAAGATGTGAAGAACTCCTTCCTTGGTGTAACATGCAGTGTAGCACCACTATCAATTATCCACATGCTCTCATCTGATACAAGATTAACTGAATCATGGTCACGGAGAATAATAAGATCATAATCGCAAGTAGCAGTAGCAACACGATCATCATTGTCATGATGCTGCTCTTTCTGTTTCCCTTTCTTATCGTTGCTCTCCCTTTTCCATTGTAAACAATTTCTCTGTATGTGCCCCATTTTGTGACAATAATGACACTCCACATTCTTGTATCTGGACTTGGACTTACTTCTGCTTTTCTCTCTACTCCCTTTCGGTTCCTTTTTCTGACTTCTCCCCCTGTTCTCAGTGACAAGTACCTCGGAATGAGAAGAAGTACCATGAGCCTTCCTTCTCATCTCCTCATTAAGAACACTACTCTTAACATTTTCCAAAGAGACAACACCATCAGGGGATGAGTTTGTAATTGAAACCCGAAAAGTTTCCCAAGAATCTGGTAGAGTATTCAGTAGCCATAGTCCCAACACTTCATCATCAAACTTGATGCTCATTTCTGACAATTGATCTCCGAGCCCCTGAAAATCATTCAAGTGATCTGAAATAGAAGTGCCCTCCTTGTACCTCAAATTCATCAAGGAATTCAACAAATATAATTTATTATTCCCTGAACTAGAAGCATACAAAGTCTCAATCTTCTTCCACAAGGATTTTGCATTTTCCTCATTAGCAATGTGATTATAAACATTGTCTTCAACATACTGACGAATAAAACCACAAACCTGCTGATGCTCAAACTTCCATTCCTCATCAGTCTTGTCTTTCGGCTTCTCAGTAGCAAACACAGGAAGATGCAATTTCTTCACAAATAATAAATCCTTCATTTTTCCCTTCCACAAGTGATAGTTAGTGCCATTCAAACAGACCATCTTATTTGTATTTGCCTCCATCATTCAAGCAAGTCAAATAACCCCAACCAAGGAGCTCTGATACCACTCTGATCGGAAATTCAACACAATAATTCGACAACTCAATCAGAGCTATATGCAGCGGATAATAATTTTCCCAACTTGCAAGAATCTATGAGGAGCAATAACAAATAATGGCAATAACAATAACACACAAACAGGAAGACACAGGAATTTTAACGTGGAAAACCTTCTCAATGTGAGAAGTAAAAACCACGGGCACAAGCCAGTCAATCAAGCTCCACTATGATCAAAATAGGGTACAAGAGAGTCTCAATCACAGCACAAATCGTGCTCAATAATCAACCAATAGAACAAGGCAAGAATGATGAAATAGAGAATAAAAGAAACCAGAAAACCCCAACCTCACTGATACTGTGTGTGGCCAATTTCTCACTGCTCAGACAACTTCTCGACGATCCGACCGTCCAGATTGAAGTATCACAAGTTACAAACCTGCTGTAAAAATTTCAGCCCGATCCAACGGTGAACGAAGCGGTGGCGGCCGATCGAAATTTGCTGTGCAGACAAAAAACGGGAAAAACTTTTTTCTTCTCTTCTCCTTATTTTCTCTCTTTTCTCTGCCTCCTCTTTTAACCCTAACTACTGACCCCTCTCCACTATTAAGTGAGATTAGTGGGTTTGTAAATATTGGGCCTTTCTCCACATAGGAAGGGAGCCCAACCCAACACAACTATTATGACATGGAACTTTTGTATATTTTGGAGTCTGAAATAGTGGCCGTTGTGATCCGTTGCTATCTTTGATACGACGAATTGAATTACCAAAAGCAACATTCCCAGACAAGGCGTTATGATCGTTCTTCTATCAACCAAGATTATTTTGACACCACCATATTTCAACATGTTTATGATATGGACCCAACAATAAGTAAAATGGATAAAATAAAAATGAAGGTGATAACGGGACGAGAAGGAGAGGAATATTTTATTCTTAGCAAGGGCATGACTAATGAGAAAAGAGAGAGTATGCACACGCACGCGCATGAAAAGGAGAGTAGGAATAAGATTCAGAAACATGCATAGGGACCCCGTTTGCCGTGTACTATGGCTCCCCACGCATATCATTGAAATCCGCGCACATGTGGCGCGTGGCAGATATAAAAGTATGGATTACCGTTGCCGTATGTTGTATGGTATCACATTACACGCAGCTAGATTTAATTATGTTACAACAACATTGAAATGCCTGCCACGTAATCATGCACACAAGCTAGTTGCAACAGCCATATCAAAAGTTGCTTAGTTGATTGAAAATGATAAACACCCTTTAACCATATGGACTCGCATCACATGCAACTAGAGAAGAGCATTTAATATGGACACGGTAGGTTAGAGAGGTGGAATGGTCCTTGCTTCATAAAAGCCCACTACTCAATGAAAAGAGAGAAGAGCACGCAACACGTCCATCCTGGATCCCTAACTCCTAAGATGAAATGATGACCAAAATAATTAAGTGGGTCTAAGGTTACTTTAAAAGGTGTTTGACCACTCATCTACGGCCACAACTAGACAAAACTGCTACTTAAAGCGCATTATGGAAGCCACATGTACACGAAAAGCAGATTGCGTACTATTATCATTGATGAATTTTGCTTGAGGTGATACTCATTTTGATTTTTAAAATTATAAATTTAAGTTATTTTAGTCATTAAAAATTTGATGAATTTTGCTACGGAGAGATAATATTCATTTTAATTTTTAAAATTATTATTTTAATTTTTAAAATTTAAAATTTAACTTTATAATTTATTAACTAATTTAAATTATAACTTATAATTTTAAAAATTAAAATATTAAATTTTAAATTTAAAAAATTAAAGTGACTCAAACTTACACTTTTAGAGACTAAAATAAACATTTTCCTAATATGAAAAGTCTTCGTTTGGACTCAAATTCAACAACTCATTCTTTTTTAAATACACCCACTCATTTATAAATTTTGTCAACTTTTTTGTGAGTGTACCTAAAAATAAGATGTTAAATTTGTGTACATATAATATAATAGCAATAGCTAAACCCTATTTTTATGGATTTACTAAGGGCACTTACTAAAAATTTTAAAGTGAAGATTTCATTGTTTTTAAAACATATAAACATCAAAAGTTTATTATTTCAATAATACGTTTCTTTCTTAACACTGCTCATAGCTTTTCTCTATTTTTATTTAGCGAAATAATATTTAAACGTAAATTTTTGAATGTCCACTATTGAATTGAGTGATTACAAGCTGGAAGCGATAATATTGTCATCAGCTCGAAAATCATGTACGTAAATTGAAAAAAATCACATATATAGAATTAGGTGACAACATTATCAGTTATGACAAGTCACCCGACTTTCCAGTTATGAATGTAAAATCCGCAATTAGTTGTACATACTACATAGATACCCAAAATTAATGTCCAAATAAAGAGCTCTTTTAATTAATGCCACGGAACAAGTTTGAGATAAAACTGTGTCTGGCATTTTGGGCTTTTCTGCATGAGATCTGGTTGTGATGTAAAGCCAACACCAAACGGGTGGGCCAATTCGGCTTTTCATAAGGTTACCTTTATATTTTCAAAAAGATGGTAATTATTCAGCAAATAAGTGAAATATAATACAAGAGAAAAATAAAGGGTACCCCAATTTAATTATGTGGTCCATTCCTCCCTCCTATTGGTTTGGTGACCATCGCCATGGCTTGTAAAAGTGTGTCTAAACAGCCCACGTTAGATTATGCCCCACTACACCATGCATAATTGAACAGTGTATTCAATTGATATTACAACAAGCTTTTAGCATCGGCACTTTCTTTGTTAACGTATATATGAAATCACGATTGCCACACGTGATCATGAAAAGAACGGAACAAAGCTTGTTGTTGGTACAAGTTCAAATAATAAAATAAGTGAACAGACAAATGCTGTCAAACATTGTTCATAACATCTAGCCATTATATAACAAATGATGCATGGCACTACGCGTTGATAACAAGTTGTAATCCTCCTGCTAATAATTGAGCAGTGTTCTCTTTCAATGTCACAATTCAAGAGAACACATGGATTGGATATTGAAGGTGAGTGATGGGAGTTGTTCTAGAGTTATAAAATGTCATACTCGCCCATTTCACAAGTGGGCATGACTAATAAGAGAACAGCTGTAAACTTAAGCATCGCATAAACTTCTCAAATCAATTTACAGATTTTTATGAACGGATACTATGAATCAAAATTTACAAAAAGTTCCACTTTCTATCATACACGGAAAAAGAAAAGGGGAAAAAACACTATCCACTTGTCAATTAAATGTGGAACGATCCATTCAAGTGAAAAACAAAAAAAGGAGGAAAAAAAAAATTCTAGTTTAAGCACTCCTAATGTTATTGAGGACTTCAATCAAGTTCCAACACCACTTTACCTGGAACTAGATTGTTGTCTTTTGCCTCATGAGCCTCTCTTACTTGTGTAATGGGAAATGTTTTATCCACAGGTATCTTCATCTTCCCAGCTTCACATAGCTTTCGAATCTCAATGAGACCTTCGATGTCAGCCCTCATGTAGGTCCATGAGTAATCTGTATCACAAGGAAAGAGGGGAATTGGCTTCACATATTAAACAAAAAAACTTACCATTTGTTAATATGGGTTAAACTAGCTTTAGAAGGAACCAATATATATGAGGGGATGATTTAGGTGAAAATGAGCTTCTTACGTGAGAACGTGAGAATGAATTTTCAATCATTAGATTGTATTTGTATGATCAATATTGAATCTTAAAAAGTAAATATATCATAATTAATTTCAGTCCATTAATTCTTTCTCTCTTCTATATGATGTATTTCCATTTTAAGATTCAATCTTGACCATACAAATACAATCCAATGGTTGAAAATTCATTTTCACATTCTCACATAAAAAGTCCATTCTCACCTGAATCATCCCCTTTATATATTCATGTCATAACAGCGAATATCAAGCATGGATGCTAAATCATTAAAAGAGTTTCTGTTTCCATAGTTTTCTACAAGATTGGGGCAGGGTTGCAAGAGATTATTTGATTTCTGGATATTTGCAGTACTGGTTCATTTACATAGCAAGCTGGTAGAAAGCTTGCTATTTATGTCACTGTTCCTTAAATGAACATCTGAAATCTGGAAAGACACCTGAAGCCAATAGGTTTATAGGCTTAATCAGGTCATGCTTATAAAGTATATACATCATAGCACGGATCTTAAGTAGTATGATACACAACTTACCATGGAAAACATGTTATGCAAATTTTTATGCCAGTGATGATCAAAATCTATTTTCAATGTTGTGTCACAAATCATTTCTCCCAAAAGCTTGAGCTGTTTGGGCAGAGATACACTTTATATCTTAACATGACCCCTAAATCAAGAGCCCTTAGCGATTAAAGCATAAACAATGCACAAGCTCACTTACCTTGGATTGAAATTCAACTAACTTAATTAGAAGAATAGGGTCAACAAAGATCAAACTCTAAACCACTTAGTAATAGAGATTTTAATACCATGTCACAAATCATTTCTACAGCTTAAGCTATTGGGTAGAAACACATGAATGATTTTATATATTAACCGACATTGCAATTTTTTGCAAAAGGAAAACCCTTCCATAGCGATACCCAATGTCTACTTGTACAGTTAAATACTCATAGGTCATAGCTAGTCTTCTCGTTCACGTTACATCAGCCATCTCCTTCTTCATTATCAAGTTACTCAATAGCATGGTATTGGCTGGGTTATGTCTAATCAGCTACTGATCTTGATTTCATAGCTGAGAGTTCAGTTCTACAACAACATGTAATTGACCAGCATTGAAGGTTATTACAGCTTGTCCAGTGTACCCGTTTTCAAATTCCTATTTCTTTCATTCAGTTGGTTCATCGTCAGATGTTATCAATACTTTAGTTAAAACTTGTTTTTTTCCCAAGATGAGGTAGGGACAGGAAGAAATTCCTGAACCATTATTTAGGGTAGCTACTAGTATTATGTCAATTAGCACAATAGAAAATAATTTTCTCTATACCTCATTCCCTCTTTCTTTAACCTACATTGGAGAAGAGGGGACGGAGGTTCATAAAGAAAGATATATTGTGCTTAGAAAAATGACTATCTTCAAGGGAAAATAGATATTTTGTAGCAAACAAGTGACATACTTGAAGGGGATAAAGCAGAATAAGAAAATGAACTAGTGGCAATTTCTACCTATTCCATGTGTGTATCTGTATCGAATCTGTTTTTGCAATAGAACGACTGTAGATACAGGAAGCCCGATTGCCAGTCCATACCGATCAGTCAATGATGCTGCCTCACCCTTGAAGGAAAGGAAAGAAAAGAAAAGTTGAAGCACGGATATTGCTTTCAAAGGGAAACATCTAAGAGTCCGTTCTAGAAATGAGCCAAGAGGACAACTGCAATAATGTTAAGGATGACATAGGTTGTAAAACTACCTGAAGCGTCATGTAGTGTCCCCCTCGCTTCAAAAAATTAATGCCCACCCGTTCTGTCTCTGGCGCACCAATAGTGTCCAAGACAGCATCGAACTTCCCCTTTATAGCCAATTCAACATCCTGTCATTCAAGAATGAGGTTATAAGACAAAGCAAGTCTTATGCAAGATGTATGGCATCAAGAAAGTATAAGCTTAAAGATCAAATTCTGTTAATACTTTTGTCTATTTTTTATTTGGGGCTGATTGTGTTCCATAAACTAGCTGGATGACTATAATATAGGGTTATTACTTTAGTAACCTGCTAGTTATACAAATTATGTATTCTCAGCCAGAGGTATTACATTAATTTTCATGTATCCAGGTCTTGGGTATTTGGGATTGGGGTTAATGTTAATTAGGTCTTACTGGGTCATATTTTAATCTCCAAGTTTCCCTTATGGATTTAGTAGTATTAAAGGGTCTTAATCCTTGTGGGATTAGTATTTATTCCTATTTCTTGAATTGTAGTAGCTGCTTTATAAATGTATTTGAACAACTGAAACAAAATAAAACAAGTGATTTTGATGATTTAAACCCAACTGTCTCTCTCATATCCTCGCTTTCCCTTCATAATTATTTTCAATATTTTCCCACTTACCATATTTTTTCTTTATAACAAATAGTTCATATTCCCAATGCAGGCACAGTAACTCAGTAAGAGTCAATCTTTAGCCACATTCCAATATCCATTTGATTCACTCTCCTTTCTTTCATCTTACTTTTGTTTTCCATAACTAGTACGCTAAATTTTTTGTTCATTTTTCCGTTCATGAAATTCGATTTCAGAACAACAAATCTGAGGAACATTGTCAGTCATAATTGAAATATCCAAATCTGGACTAGTAGCTAGAAGTATGATCCAAGAGAAGATTCAACAAACCTCAGCAACATAATCAACAGCCTGCTCAGCACCAGCTGCCAATAGTCGATCAATGGTTTGACTTCCACAAGTGGTTGCAACATGACAACCAGCAGCTACTGCAAGCTGAATTGCAGAAAACCCTACTGCGCCTCCACCTCCCACTACTAATATCCTTTGTCTGTTTGAGATAAACTAAAGGATATTAGTGAGTGAAACAAAAGAGTTACATTTTTAGCAACCTGACATTTGGTGGGTGATAAAAAAAAATGGAAACTCCAAATGTACAAAAATGATAGGTAAGATGAAAAGTTAATTTCATCCAATGGAAATCATGATCTCACCAACATAAACATACCCCTCACTTATTCTGGCAGTACTTTTTAGAGCACGCCAAGCCGTTAGTGCAGCAAAAGGAATGGCACTTGCTTCCTATGAGATAAAATGCAAATATATATCAAAAAACACGCCTCCAATGGTCCACAGTAAACAAGGGGATCAATTGCTAAATAAGCACTAATACTATGTTAACATGTAATCATGAGTTATGGTGACACCAATGTATTGGACATACCCAGACAAACACTATTTTTATATCTCAGTTTGGAAAGTCAAAAAGGTGAGCAAGAAATAAGAAAACTTTTGTATAATATGCAGTTGCCATTTTATACAGATTAGTATCACACATAAAAGTTGAATACATTTCATCCGGTAAACATAACCTACAAGAAGTTTCTTATCTCATTCTAATGATCCCTCACCTAATTTGATTGAGAGATGAAAAGAAAGACTAGAATGCGAAATGAGCCCATAAACCAATACAAAATATTGCGTAATCTATGTAGTTCAGCACACTTTCAAACGTTTCCCTCTAGCTACAGATAATAAAATAACTACATTTTTCTATATTGGCAGGTACATAATCAAGATTCAAGTACAGTAATGAATTAAACACAACAAATCCATCATTGTTGCTAATCCTGTGCACGCACTGACTGCTATATAGCTCTGTAGTCCAACAAATTCCGACTTATGCATCAACAATTGATTCTTTAATAGATGAGCATATCATTCACTCAGTCTGCTCATCCCCAAATGATGGTGCAACAGGGGTAATGTATTATATGTTTTTCAGAAATTTGTGAAAGAAATACTAAAAATAGGAAACAAGATTTTCTTGTTTACATTATTCTCTTCACAAAATTCTGAAAAAATATGAAACTGATCGAAGACGTAAACCAAACAGACCCTAAACATCCCAAGTGTTTCGAAGTAATCAAAATGTACACCGAATAAAATACCATCAACATTATCCACAAAAGAAAGACACATACCACGTGTGTAAGTGAGCTAGGCTTTGGAGTAACCTCCTCCTCAGACAGAACCGCATAGTCAGTGTAAGTGCCCCTCACCGCAGTCGGATGCAACGCCCCAAAAACCTCTTGTCCCACACTCACCGACCTCACCGAAGCTCCGACAGCGGCCACCTCGCCGCTGACGTCACGGCCCAATATGATGGGCAAGAGCGGCTCAAAGATGGAACGGCCATACCCAGAACGCATCTGAACCAAAAATTTGCAAACTTTGAGCAATTCCAAAAACAAGCCCCATTATTTCACACCAAGAAAATCAAACACGAGTCCTCATATTCGAACCCACAAGCAGGTAAATGTTTCTTGAATAAAAGTTAATACTTAATAGCCCAAATTGATTGCGAGCGCACCTAAATACGAGTTGTTTGAGCCAAATAGATGCAAGAACCAATCAAGAAAAGCACGAAGCGATACAAATTAATCCGAAATTTCATTTTTTTAAAATTTATTAAAATAAGAATTAGAAAGAAGAGCACTGAGGGTACTGACTCGGGTGTCTAAGGGGTTGATGGAGACGGCGCGAGAGCGAACGAGGACCTCGTTGGGCTTGAGGGGAGGGACTTGGACGTTGGGGTTGAGCTGGAGGAGCTCGGGTCCGCCGAAAGAGGGGAGGAGGACGGCGCGGCAGGTGGAGACGTATGACCTGAGAGCGAGGTGGCGGCGGCGACTGGAAGCGAAGAGAGTGAGCGCGGTTCTTGCGATCCGCATCTTGTCTGGATTGGTGAAAAGTTGCGGTTTGGGGGGGTTTCAGAATTCAGGGCATTGGGATTTAGGGATTGTGAATTTGTTAGCGAGTGTGCAGAGAGTGAGTGAAAAGGGAGGAACGTGTCTCTGTTTTGGTCCGCAAAGGGAAGAGAGAAAATGAGATTCCGGTTTAAACGTTTGGTGAATAATGATGGCGCCGTTGGTCGTTGCTAATAGTCTCAGCTCATGTGGCATGATCCACAACGCAGAACGTGTCTTCTATGGGGACCTATCTCACTGAGAATTTTAGTCTTGTTTTTAAAGTTAACGTTTATTTTGTTCCTCCAAACCATAGTTATTAAATTCGACCTGGCCATGGTCCTACTTGATCGGCCACGCATTGGTATTGGTGTGACCTAATGTGATCTGCTTGTCAAATTTCAAAATATTCGCTTGATCATGCATGCTTCGTTATTTTTCTTCTCCTTTAAAAAAGATGGGAAAAGATGAAAAGAAGCTGCACACAACAGTGAAGTTTGCCATGACGTGATGATGAGGGGCCGTGAGCGATGGACAAAAATCGAGAGAGATGGAGGAAGTGAGTGAGAGAGTTCGGGTTTGTTTTTAAGAGGTGGAAGAGTGAAATCTAGAAGAAGTGAGAGAGAGAGAGAGAGAGTTGTGATTAGGGAAAGCGACACCAAGGATTATTAACTCTTGTTCATAGGACAGGGAATTACAATACTCCCCTTGAAAAAAGAGATGACTGAAGTAATAATTTACTTTTATTTCTTGATAACTATAGATTAATCTAGATATAGTGCCCTCTATAAAAACACTGCTTACTAATCATGTATGTATTTGAGATAGCTGCAACAAGAGTTAAACACTAATATATGTTAGGGTGACTTGATAAAAACTTCTACACTCATCATGTATGTACAAGCACTTTGTGCGCAGAAGATAAATTATAACTTATTTTCCTTCAGCAATGTTCTGACTGGAGACTCCAGGAACGCTGCTTGTAACAATGTTGGATGTGAATGTAGCGGCAGCGGCGACAACAGGAACGATGGAGTTTACTGCCGTGACATCAGTAGCTGTCTCGGCTTTACTTGGATTCATATTTATGCTTTGTGCTGAGATGGGAATGCTTGTGTTCTGCTGCTTCTGCGTTTCGGCGGCAGAAGTCGTAGCCCTGATAGCATGTACAGGTGCCGGATCCATGCCAGTCTTCTGCTGATGCATGGGCGCTCCCTCTGCTGTGCTGCTGCCTTGAAGTTGCTGCAACCTGAAATCAGTTTCGGGCCTGCGACAAATCTTCCTGAGTGCCACAATTTCCTGTAAAGAGCACAAGTTGGCCGATAAATTCAACAAAATGCATCAAATGAGTGAATGATAACAGTGCAGTCATATGGTTAGATATTATATGCATTCTTGTTAAGATACAAAGTCATTTAGTTTCCTCCATCCAACCGCTTAAACTTATAAGAGAGATGGTTCTTAACACGGTATCAAAGTCTTAAGCCTCTATGACCAACTGATCCTGAGTTTGATTACTATTGCCTCATTCTAAGTAAAAATAAATTAAATTTCAGCACAAGGTAGGCGAGTTTGTACATTATCCACGCTTCAAGCTCAGCGGACTCTTGCATGATGGAGGTGTAAAGATATAAACTATAAAGTCATCTATTTGACTCTACTCAAGTTAAATTCTTGGGAAGATGATTCTTGACACCTTATAAGACTTGATTTGGTAAGATCCTGTAAATAAAACAAGGAGGTCTCTCTTTTCAAATGGGACCATTCCTCAATTATTACCTTTAGCTGGAAACACTTACAGGTATCAAAATCTAGACACGAGTTATTAAATTGGCATACAAAGGTCAATAGAACTCAAGCTGAAACGACAACTGTCTTGGGCTTCAAATCTGACCATTTAGACAACCAAAGCATGATGTGTAGTACTCATTGAACAACCAAAAGTCCAAAACTTAAAAATTCATTATGAACATATAAACTAATTGCTAAGTAGCTCTACATGAGACTAATTGCCAAGTACCTCTGACTGATCATGATCATAACGAACCAAAAATCTACAACGACAGCCTCTTACATCATGCCTTCGTCTTTGAGCATCGAGGACATGGGCATCAAAATAGAGAGCCTGCTCTTTACCTTCCTGAAATGTCAAAAAATCAACACACAAAAAAACAAACACGAAAAACCAATGTCCCCATAAAGCAAAATATGATCTGCTGTGACAATGAAATGACCATAATTAAGTTTATAATGATGTCAGGCCAACGCTATTTCCACCTGAAAACAGAGTATGAGATCTCCAGGGAGGACTGCGACGCATTCTGATGATTCACATGGCAGAGAGCGAGGCCTGATATTCCTTCGAATGTTTACCCACTCATCTTCCGCAGGTCCAAAACCGGAAAATCTTACCAGCACTTCCTGAAAGTGAAACATTCAGAAAAATATTACCATTAAATGTGAATTATAAAAACAGGAGCTTCAATAAAATAAGATAAAGTGCAAGAATTGAGGACGAAACTCAAGATAGCTACATCACCATTAAACGAGTGACCTGGAAATTGAGAGCCAAGTCAATTTATTTATTTTTAAGTAAAACCTTTAAGCACAAATCAGTCATCTGTCAAAGCAAACTAATGACTAATTTTTCAATGGTTTGTTGCAGCAAAAACAAGCAGTCCATAAGAGTGCAACTGCTAAGAACGGTGTACAACATAATGAATTTGACATATTAATGAACATGCGTATGGGATAGATAAGTAGCAAATTCAGCGGAACACCAAGGAAGTATATAGAGGCAAAGGGGCAACTGAACAAAGTAAATAGAAAAGACCCACATTTCCCTTGAGAATTTAAAAAGTTTCGAATAGAATTACCGGATCGCCAGTCTCCAAATATCTGTGTGATATAAAATTAGTAACATCATACCTAAGAAAAAACTACCATAAGTCAGTTCTACAGATATAAACAATTAAGAGGGGAAATCAGCAGTAGAATATCCTAAGCATGAACAGAGGAAATATTGACCATGCTCTGTCCCTTCCAGATTTAGCTTCAAATTCCGCAGCTGGATTTTCTGGAGTTACTTTTCCTGCAGTTGAAACTAAGCAGCAGAAAATGAAAGTAATGTAGGTAAGTAAATAAAATGAGTAATAAGAACATAAAAACATAAACACTTCATACAGTAGGATATCTTTTCTGAGAAAGGTTATCTAATGAGTAATGACCATTATAGATTTCCAGTGGCAGAAAACAAAAGAATCTTTCAGCCAAGATCGTTATAACTCTTAAGCAAACTCAGAGTTGTTTTTCTATCTAGTAATGACTTCACATATTTACATCTTAGTGAGCAACACAGTATCATGACACTAAAAAGTTACAGCAACATAATGTGAAGAGACATATTTTGCAGAGGGAGATTTTCATATTAAACCCACAGTCAGACCCTAAGATATATCTAGCCAAATGTTTGAAAAAAAAAAAAAAAGCACTGATTCTGAAGAAAGATAGTTGCAGATCTATATCAAGTTCTGGACTGGACCGTTCATTTGGGCCTATAGAACTTGGCCCATTTCACCCACTACTTGGCCTGCACGAGCCGGGTCATGCAGAGTCCACACAACCCACTAAGCAATAATGAACCTGGATGAATTGACGAATCTGACTAAAAGCTTCCCCATTAAATTCAAATAGGGGATATGCACGAGCAGTTAATAGATCATGGGGAGTATCCCACGACACTCGGCCACGTCCAGGGAAGTGAGTGGGCATGCAAACCCTAATCGCACACTATATAAAGGAGTGGTAACCACTTATCTCAGGTCCTATCTACTCACACTACATACACATACAACTGTGATCTCGGGATAGCAAACATCCTCAAAGCTTGAAAGTATAACAAACATGTCAAACAAAGAAGTTTCGAGGCAAACGACCTTGGTCTTAGGAAAGTCAAGCTCTAGCGGAAGGCTTCAGATCTTACAAGGTTGCTGAATGAGATCGAGGAGCTTGGAGGAAGAAAGCTACCGTCGACATGAAATGCCATCCTCCCTTAGGAGATATTTCAGTTAAATGATTATGTACACTTAAAATATATAGATTGGTGTACCCTTTTTCCTCTTAGGTTTTGTCCCCTGGGTTTTCCCATGAGAGGTTTTAACGTGGCATGACCTATATAAGCCTAGCATTGTCAAGCCTCGATGGGATTCTGTTACGTCCCCTGAATATGTTAGAACAGAAGAGAGAATTGAGGCAAGGAAAATACCACCCTTGTCCTTCAGTTACAGCAGAAAAAAAAGGAAAAAAATTAAGGAAGATCAAGTCAAAGAGCAAGTCAAATTTTAGAAAAGGATTAGTTAGGATTGATTAGATTAGGATTAGTTAGGATTAATTAGTTAATATAAGATTTGATTGTTAGGTAATTTTAATATTAGGATAGGGAATTTAAAAGTAGATCATATCTTTTATCTTTATCTTTTATCTTGTTAGATAGGGTAGTTAGGAAACAAAAGTTATAAATAGCGGAGCTCTCAAGGGGTTCAGGGGAGAAGGAAATCACGACTAGACCAGGCTAGACACCCCCCTAAAGACTCATCTATTGCTATTTCTTTTCTTGTTCAAGGAGAGTAACCTTTCAGGGCGCTATCCATCAATAAAATTTCGTTTTATATAATTTCCCTAAGTGTGATTAATACCAGTTGTTACAGATTCTCTATTTTCAATAAATAAATTTCACTTCAAATTCATTTGTTCATTGTTACCTTTTACCTGCCTTTACTTTATTTACATCATGAGCAAACCTAATCACAGGCTCACAAGAGCATATGAGCCATAATACTAAGTCGAGAACATAAAAGACGAGCTAAAATACTTAGGCTAGAGCACTGAAATTATACCAAGGCTAAAACCTTAAACATCCAAGGGTTGATGCACCCATGGTCCCAAGTGACCCAAATTCTTCAAGGGTCAAAGAACCTGTTAAGAATAAAAATAAATATATTTAATATCTTAGATTGATCTTTATTGATTCAGTTTTTTCTAGGTTGATTTCCTTCTATTATCTCGTGATTCTCCATCTAGCCTATAAATAGGTTCATCTCTTTGTAATGAAACAAAACAACAATACACATCTATTCTCTAATTATTCTTCTCTAATCCTAGTTTATTATTTCTTCTGCTCCACCATGAAACTTAACATGGTATCAGAGTGGTACCATCCTCCGTGACCTGTCTTGTCACTCTTCCACTACTAGGGTTCTAATCTAAAATGGGAACTCCATTTTAATTCCTCTCCATTCTTCTTTGGTGCCTAATTTTCTCCCAAAGTTCTTTTTGCCCTACCACTGTTGTGCATCAATTCCAGCAAATTAGTCACTGTCCATCGTTGTTTCCTGCCGCCAGCGAAAACTTTTCCAACGTCATTTCTCTCTGGCGACCCCACCACCAAGCTCGCCATCCTCTGCCGCTGCCACCCAGGGGAGTCACGTCTCGTTCTGATGCCCCATGCGCTCACACGTGCTACTTTCGTTCTCTGACGCGAAGACCATGCTCTGTCGCTTTCCACTGCACGTGACAGCGTGTCTGCTGCCACCTCTAGCCGCCGTTTACACTGCTAAGCACGCCTTGGTCTCCTCTTTCTAGATCTATTCTCAAATCATTCATCCAGACATTATGTCACCTCGGGTACTTTTTTGGTTTATGTTTTTGCCCCTGTTGTGTGACTCATAGATGCCTCAGCCTCCATATGTCTGCCACAGGTGCGTCTACTTACTGCTATAGTGTTTAGCCTGTGAGGGGGAGACTTTCTGGTGGTTTTAGTGCTTCATTCCCACTCACCACTGTGCCTACTTTCCAATTGTTATGGTGTTTCATTCCCGTGTTTACCACTGTGCCCACTTTCCTACTTTGCAGTGGTTCTAGTGCTTCATTCCTGTGCTTACCACTGTGCCTATACCATTTGTTCCATTTCCGGCGAGTTACTCACCGCCTGGCAATCATCTCCCTCCACGTGTGCCTCTTCCTCGTTCACTTAATCGTGACAAACTTAAAGCTCCATACCCTTTAGCTTGAGGGAGAGTGTTAAGAATAAAAATAAATATATTTAATATCTTAGATTGATCTTTATTGATTCAGTTTAGTCTAGGTTGATTTCCTTCCATTATATCGCGATTCTCTTTCTAGCCTATAAATAGGATCATCTCTTTGTAATGAAACACAACAATACACATCTATTCAATAATATAACTACCTTTTTTGCTTTCTGATTATTCTTCTCTAATCCTATTTTAATATTTCTTCTACTCCACCATGAAACTTAACAGAACCCAAGGTGCAATAATAACAGTAATGGCCAAAGCGCCCTAATCTCTAAAGCGAGCTAATTGCACCGGCGTGCCAGACTAACAAAGGTACCAGGCTCATCAAAGCCTAGAGTTGCACTTAATTGAACATCCACCAATCGCGAAGCTCATTCGTTCTGTTGAGTTTCATATAAAGAAGAGGGAAAAATACAAGATTGAGAAATAATAAGGGAAATATGATAATAGTATTGCTAAATAACTAGTTATGTGTCTCACTACATAGAGATGTTCCTAATTATCGGCTAGAAAGAGAACCAATGCATAATGAAAGTAAATCAACCTAGAATAAACTAAATCAAATAAGATCAATCTAAGATATAGAATAAATATTCTTAACACTCCCCCTCAAGCTAAAACACGTGGAGCTTTAAGTTTGTTACAATTAAGCGGAGGAGGCACAGGCACACGTGGAGTAAGGCACGCACGGAAGAGGCACAATGATAAGCACGGGAATGAAGTACTGGGACCACCAGAATGATATAGGCACAGTGGTAAGCAGGAATTAAGCACCGCAACCTCCGGAAAGTAGGCACAATGGTAAGCATGGGAATGAAGCATCGCGACCACCGGAATGACTCCCCCTCATGGAGTGAACATTGTATACTTACATCCGACGCCAATTGTCGGTGTCGAGCTCAAGTCCAATGAGAGCAACAGAAGCAGTGTGTGGAACAGAAACAGTGGGCACAACAGAATTTTGACATTGCTCATACCATTTCAGGAAATCAGAGTAGTCAGCAGGAGATGGTTTCGATTGATCAGTAGGGTCTGGAATATCAGGGACAGAAACTTGAGCAAAGTTTGTTGATCATTGGGAGCATTCTTGTTGTAGAATGCGACAATCATCTAAGGTATGGCCCACAATGAGTACACTTTGAACGGCCTCCTCCCATATTGCCATAGCGAGAACAACCGCGGTTGCTATTCTGAAAGACTAAGGCAGAAGTATCAACCGAAGTCAGGGCAATGATGGACTCGTCGGGGTGTTTAGCGAGAACTCGGAGCAATGGACAACACCATAGAAAGAGTAGGCATAGTAGTTGACCCCAAAATTTGATTTCAAGTAGCAGAATAGTTAGGAGACAAGCCATACAAGGCCTTGAGCCTAAAGAAGATGTTGCGCTACTCCAATTCCTTCGTCAAAGTATCAACGGTGGGTAAAAGCTTGTTGAAATCATGGAGAGCACCGTGAATCTTCCCCAGATACGTAGACACAGGGCCATCAAACTGTTGAGCATCAAGACCTGCCTGTCATGAGGTTTTGGAAAACCCCATACAAACATTGGGTGTCATTGCTGTAAAGAGCTTTGCCTTGTTCCCAAATTGATTCACAAGTAATATGGACCGAAAAATCTACTTGATAGACGGATGACTGGTGGTTTTGATGATAATGCAAAGTTGGGCATCAATGTGAGACCACTGAGGACTCTCCGTTGCATCAATAATTTTTTTTTTCTTTTGGAGAGGTGGTTGGAGTAGTCTTGGCCGGCAAGCCAAAGTTTGATATCAAAGGTCTAGTTGCTACCATCCAATTTTTCAGTGGAGAGAGGCACACTGATATAGCTAATAAAAGTTGGAGGCTCAGTCTTTGGGCCATCTTTGGGAGAGCCTGAAGGGTCACTGGCAGACATAGGACACACACAAAGGCAAAATTGGAAATCAAAAGATACCTAACAGGACAAAGTGGCTAGATGATGAAGAGAATGACAAATATAGAACGAGCAGGATGAGGCGAGTACAACAGTACAGTAGGCGGCGTCAAATGCGCAGTCACGTGGGGCAAAAAACAGCGGCGCGTGACTGGAGCGTCAGAGAGCAGAAGTAGCGCGAGCAAACATGTGGAGCGTCGGATGGCAACCCGATTTCAGAGAGTTTGGTTCACGTGGAGGAGGCGACCTTATGGTTAGCGACGGTGGCTAAAAAAGACATCGGAACAAGTTAGCCGGCAACGGACAAAGGCTTTGACGACGGCAGATAGGGGATGGGGCTGTCGGAGAAGAAGGCACGGTAGGGATAGGTCTTTCTCAACAGACTCTAGATATCATGTTGAGTGTCATATAGACAAGAGGGAAAAATACAATAGACTGAGAAATAATAAGGGAAATATGATAATAGTATTGCTAAATAGTTGTCATTACATAAGATGTTATCAATGCATAATGAAAGTAAATCAACCTAGAATAAACTAAATTAAATAAGATCAATCTAAGATATAGCATACATTTATTTTATTCTTGACACATTCAAAGTGATACTAGGTTAAATTCTTAGCCATTACGTCCTAAGCTTATGACTACGCATACTCCGCACAAATAAGCCCGAGGTCATTCAATACGCAAAATTGCACAAGTCCAACGAGACCACGAGCAAAAATTGGATACAAAAGGGAGGAAAGTACCGATCAATTATTAATATTTAAAAGATAAATACATGGTTTCGCAAAGCAAAAATTATACAAGTCCCCAGAAATAAAGGCCAAAACATGCCCAAGAACATCTTCAAGGAAAGGTGAGGGCTCGTGATCTAGCCATGCTAGACGACTTTCTCGACATCTAGCTAGTCCACATCTAGCTTCGGCCAGAGGATCCAAGCCTGCTCCACAGCCATGTCAAACCAGTCCACAAACTTGCCCGCCGCTTTAAGGTTGAGAGCTTTCACCTTTGCAACATCTTTCTAGACAAGATCGTGAAAGGACTTTCGAAGGTCGGCATTCACCCTCGTGTGCTTAAATTTTTCTTCTACTGCAGCCTCGGCTGCCATCATAGCCTCCTCTCAGATCTTGGCCTCGCCAACCTTTATTCCCTGCATGATCTACATGACCTCTTGCTCGTAGAAGTGAGTGATCACCTGCATTAGACTCTTGCCAGAAGTAGGCCCTGTCTTTTGAAGCTCGAACATGTCCCCAAGCTCCACGACATTCGAGCCACCAAGGAGGTTGATGAGAAGAGATCTTATCTTGATATCTGAATCCAACCAGGTGGTTAGAATTGAAGAAGATGGAACAGGCTTCATCTTACAATGGAATCGAGCCTCTGGTTCCTCCTCTTCAAAGTCCTTGACTCCCCTTCTCTTGGGGTTGGGAGAGGAGGTGAGATCGATCTCCACCTCCTTCCTCTTCTCCCTCAAAGCGAGGACGGTGGAGATGGGGATTGGAGCAATAGCCTCGATCTTTAGGCTACTTGTGGCTGAGGTAGCCTTTGCCTTGGCAGAAGTTCCAGTACCTCCTTTCTCCTCTTTGTTTGCCACATTCTTCATGCAAACCAACTCCTAACACTCTTTGGCATTAATCTCATAAACCATTTCAACTGAAAAACAAAAAACGCAAACAATCATACATCCGAATAGAATATAATAAAGCCTATGTTTTGTTGTCCTAAGTGATCAACCATACATTTAGTGATGCCCTCAACATCGGCCTCATACCCGATCAATTGAATACTAAAGAAGGGCCTCTTAAGTTGCTTGCCAGATAGAAATCCAATTAGCCACTTGTCCTCATCCTTAAGGTGGCTCATCCTACAATCCATAATTTGAACTAGTTGGCGATGCCAATAGATAGGAAACAACTCATCCCCATTATCCTGGTCTAGAAAGAAGGGGGGGAGTCCTTTCCCTCCTCGTCTTTATGAGAGTTGGATTTAAAAAAAAATTCTCTTTGAAATGTTTGAAGGAGGAGGTCTAAAGTTCAAAAAGTCAATGATAAGGTCAATCTAAGAGAGACCTAGTGACCTTTGTTTACCCCTTTGGTCTAGAAGAAATAGAAAAAGACTTCGATGTTGGGCTCTCTTATGAGGAGTTCAATCAACAACTCAAAAGATCGGATAAATTCTCAGTTGTTAAGATAATTCTGGGTCAACTCTACATTCATTTGGCACATGACATCCCATTCAAAGGGTGTAAAGAGAACTCATTGTACATATATACAAAATGGGGAAGCTTTTTGTTTTGGGTTAAATGGCAAACCCTAACACTAAGAGAACATGGTTCGAGGAAGACGCATCTTTGTCATCCTCAACGTTCAGCATGACAGAGATAGAATTCTGCTTCTTGACCTAGGGGGACACCCAATCATAAGGGTCATACTCCTAACCACCCTTGGTGGCACTAAAATTCCCATTAGCCTTCTCAGTAACCAACTCTTGAGACAGTTTTGATAAAGAAGAAAAACAAAGTTGAGAAGAAAATGAGCAATAAACAAAAACCCTAATCCCAGTATTAGCTACCCTAGGGTGTGTGGTAGACAACAAAAGGGCCAGGAAAAGTAAGGAGAGACTCACTGATTTCTGGAAGAGAAAAGACTATTGAGCAAAAGGGCAATGAAAACTTAGGAGAGGAGAAAAAGGAGACACGGAGCGAAAATGGCTTCTCTGGTTCTAAAGTAAAAATGGGAACTTGCCAGCATAAATCCAACAGCCACAATTCTCTCCTCCCCAAGAATCATGTGATCTTAGCTACTAAGAAGATCAACAATTAGGGCTCACAATGGTTGGTTCCACGCTCTAGATGATGTCACATGAACAACCATCATTAACTGTCACATCATTGGAAGCGTCAAAGGGCAACACATACCACGTGTTCAAGCACATCTTTTCATGAAGTCCAATTGGCAAGCACAAATCCGAGCTCATAAGCTCGACCAAACTAGAATATCTTATGAAGTTCGACGACATCTATACAAGCTCTACACGCCACCTAAAGGCAACGGTCGGCCTTGGAGTTGTGGACTAGATCATTCATTTGGACCTAGATCTTGAACCATTTCACCCACAAAATTCAAACAAGGGATATGCATGAGCAGTTACTTGATCATGGGGAGTATCCAACAATACTCAACCACGTCGAGGAGTGCATGGGCAAGCAAACCCTAATCACAGACATAGGGTGGTAACCACTTATCTCAGGTATGCCATCTACTCAAATTACACAGACACACACAACTGTGTTCGACTTGAGCGTCAGAATCTCGAGAAAGTCCACCCCGGAGTCACCTAGAGACCGAAGAGAGCTCGGATCACAAGGGAGGAACATGAAAGCACCTAGGACACGTCATCCACGTAATCAGGTCAGAACAAGTTCCATCTCCAGACACTCTAGCATTGGTACAACACTATATCTGTTGAAGCATAAAAAAGGAGCATCGTTATACCTGAAGAAGTAGGGATTGGATTAGCTGCTGGTTGAGGGATATTCCTTACGGGGGCTGAATCATGCCGAGGCATAGGTGTGATATCTAACTTTCCAAGAGTCTTACTTAATTTTGCCCTTATAGCATACCGCTTATTTTGAAACCAGTTCCACACCTATAACAAAGATGAAAGCTAAGAAAATGGCATGTGACAGATTCCTTATCACAACAAATTATGATTGTCATACTTGCTTCATCTGCACTGTAATCTTTCCTTTACGGTCTGGTGATTCACTGCCAAAAAAGAAAAGAAAGAAACAAATAGTACAAAACTTTAATCCCACTGTTCAAGACTCAAGAGCAGACTAAGTATTAATCATACTCCTTCAAGCACTCAAGACAAGAGTTAAGAATAGAATGGCACACCTGAACTTCTCTGCAATAGCTGAAAGAACATCGCGTGCTGGCATTGCATTGTTGTGTTCATGTAAAATAGTTTCCATTTCTGCTACCTATACATTTAAACAATAGTTTATGGCAGAAAGGTTTATAGACAATCTTCCTTATGGCACTACTAGTGGAGCCCCAGTTATCTCCCCTCTTCAATTCTAATAAGATTAGTCCCTTATGATTCAAGTAGAAGCTGGGAAAGTACACTCTCCAAGGAAAACAATTAAATGGTCAGAATAGTTGAGTAGTACTAACTTGTTTTGGATAAAAAGTTAAGCAGTCTTAATGTATAATTAAATGTTCAGGTTAGTTGAGATCAACCAATGTAAGGTTTCCCTCTGTTTCGGACAGAAGTTTAACTGAATAGCAAATAGAACACGAAATACAACGTGGCATACTGGCATTTAGCTTCCAAAGTTATAAACAACGGTGAGAAGAGGCAGTCATCATCAGATCCAGTGCATAAAACATTACAAATATCTACCGCATTGACAAATGCTTGCTTTGAAGAAGAATAAATAAATGAATGAAGAAAGAAGTTTTGTTTTTGAACTAATTTTATCAATTAAGAAACGATAATGATAGTGAACTACTACAAGTGAACAACTATAACGATAGTGATATTTCATATTTGCAAGTCACGTTTACACCACTTCCAATACTTGCACGGGATTGATAACAAAATGAAGTGGACCAATCTTGTGCGACAAAAATGTGAGTAAACACTAAAAGGTGATGTAGCACAAAAATGATGTGCAACTATCATTTGCCTTAAGAAAAAAAAAAAACGAAAATAAATAGGCACAACCGTTTCCCTTACTTTAATCAATGTAGAAGCACTAGCTTCATGCATGCGTATTCAACATCCACTGCTGGCGGTATTATGTATCAACATAGATGAATATGCATTATGGTTATGCATAAACCCAATGCATGCAAGCTACTAGACATTAATGAAGACACAGCATGAAGCACAACATGAACTAGCTAAAGGTAACCCTTCACAAGAAAAATAGGATACTTTAACGAAGAAAGACAAAAACAAACACAAGCAAACGCACCAATTGAATGAACCAAAATTGGAAGAAAAAGTTAACATCCCCAAAATCAAGGAGGTGCAAGCAGCGATGAAGGATATACCCATTTCATTAATTCTTCACAAGATTCGAAATTTAGCTTCGAAATAGGCACCCAGTACCCAAAAATGAAAAGGGGTATCAGATAAAAGTGCAACGGAACAGAACTAACCCATTTGAGAACTTGAAGTTAAGATTCGAAGTTCACCATAGAAACGTGTTCATGAGCTGAAATAACAGAAATTTTAAGAGGGAAAACAACAAAGATGAGTACCTCAGGTTGAGTGAAGCGAAAGGAAGGGCCTCCATTGGTTGGTGGGCGACCCATTAGAAACTCTGCCTTGACACGATTTCTGGTCTGAAGCAAAATAGACACTTCGTGGGAAGAAGAAGAAGTGAGAGAGATTGCAAAGAAAGAAAGGGAAAAAAAAAGTGATTTTATTTTTTGGTATTGTTGATAAGGACAGTGAGATTTTCCCTTTTTATTTTGTTGATAGACTGAGGAAGGTGAGAGATTTGAGTTTATATCAGAACCAGAAAAAACGGAAGCGAAGTGAGAAAGAAGAAATTTGGAGAGAGAGAGGAAGCAGACAGAGGACATGAAAAAAGGGTTGTCTACTGCACAGAGCAGAGCCTACTGTAGTTTATATTTATTCTATACAATTGTTGAGATTTTTTGTTGTTGCTTCATGAAGATAAATAAATAGGCACTAAGGCCTAACAATGAAGGTGCCACTAGCATCTCGATTAAATACTTAGTGCTCATGGACCACATCTAATACATGTTTTATGAGTATTTATAATTATTAATTATTAATATTTCATATATTTTTTATATATTTTAAATTTAAATCAATGGTTATGAATGCTCATAGAATATGCATTAAATGTGCTACATGAGCACTTAAGTATTTCTCTTCCAAATGACACATTACAAATCCTAAGTGAGGGAGTAGCTCACAACTTTAGCCCTGATCCTCACAACCATATTTCGCCATATAATTAGTTAGGGGTGTACATGAGTTGGGTTGGTCCGGGTTTGCCTTTACTTGAACCCGGCCCTATATTTGAACTGGACCAATTTTGAAGATCCAAACCTGACCTTAGACCTTAATAGACTTAATCATCTTTGGATCAAGTTAAAACTTGGGTTTGGATCGGGCCCAAAACGGGTCAATGCTATCTCAAACCAATAAATAAAAAATGACATCCATTAAAAAATGAAGTTAAAAAATTACAAACCAACTATTTCATTTCTCATTTTGCTTCATATTTGAATAAGCATCATAGTTACTAACTAAACACCCATTAATTTCAACAACAACAACAACAAAATGACATAAAATCTCTAATTTTAGCATTCTCATTCAACTTCTATAGTTTTAGTGCACAATACAAACAACAAAAAAATAATGGGTGTATTCATTAAGATGCATAAACTAAAAAAAATTATGCATACTTCATGTGCTAGGTTTCTACTTTCTACACACTAAAATAGACATGGTTTAATTACAATAGATTATCCAAAAAATGTTACACCATAAAATGTACATGGGCCGAGTTTTCTTTTACCCAAATCCGACCCTATATTTTGACCGAACCAATTTTAAAGACTCAAACCCAGCCCTAGACCCGAATAAACCCAATCATCTTTGAGCCGATTGCTTCGGGTCGGTCTAGGTTAGCAGGCCGGACCGATTTTTGTACACCCCTGCTGTAGCACCCCTAGCTAACTACATACGCTTAAGTTGTATGCAATGCTTACTAGGTTATTAAGTAATTGGTGGGAATACTTATAGTCATTTATTAATTTCATAAATACTTAATTAGGAAAAATATGGACATTTTTAAATTTTTCGTTTCGTAGTTTATTTAACAAGATATGAGTCGTGCTTGAACAAGATATAATACAAACGATAGAGTCTTGGGCTTACGTTTATAGTTCGAACATAGTATAGTCAATTAGGGAAACAAACACATGGTCCATCATATATTTACAACCATTCACATAGGAATTATAATAATTTACATATACACAACATGTCCATCAAAATACATTTTCCATCCACAAAATAAAGGCTAGCACTAGGGGTGCACACGGGTCGGGTCGGGTCGGACCCGCCCGTGCCACTCATCCGACCCGACCATTAGCGGGTCGGGTCGGGTCGGGTAAATTCGTATTTTTTTCACCTGCACCCGCCAGACCCGCCACCCGCCTGGGTCGGGTTGGGTAAGGCGGGTCGGCGGGTGACCCGCCCCTTTTTTTTTTTTTTTTAAAAAATCAAATTTTTTTAAAAAATCCATTTTTAATAGGAAAAAAGCTATTACTATTTTAAAAAATAGACTATTATTTTATAAATTGAAAAGTCTATTTTTTTAATTTAAAACCACCATATTTTAACAATTCAAAATTAAAAGTAATATCAATGTATTATGTAATTGTTAATCCACCCTAAACAACATAATCCATAATCCACCCTAAACAACAAAATCCATAATCCATAAAGTTTTTCTGCACAAAGTCACAAATACATAACAAAAACACAATACATAACATCGGAGCTCTTTTTCAACATTTTCTTGTTGTGGTTAAGTTTGTAGATCCACTGCAAATGAGTAAATAATTGTTAGTAAGTGTTTAGATAAAATATTAAATTCAAAAGTACAAATTTAAGAATGGTAAACGCAAAGATATTTACCTCATGGATGGGCCAATAAAATTCTATCAATCTCAATCTTTTCAACTTCTGAAATTTCTACAAAAATACAATGATGCAAATTCAACATTTAATATACAAAAAAAATAAAATAAACAAAACAAAAATTAAGAAACAATTATACCTTCTTCATCTACTTGTCTACCCATCTCGGTATCGGTACGTTCATGAAGCCAATTTTGCAAGCAAATCAAGCTCTCCACTGTGGCAGGAGCTAACGTACTACGGTAAGGATCAAGCACTCTACCTCCAGTGCTAAAAGCAGACTCCGATGATACCGTAGACACCGGAATAGCCAAAATATCTCTAGCTAAGCGAGATAAAACAGGATATCTAGTGGTCTTTCCCTTCCACCATTTTAAGATATCAAAATCCTCACCATCTTCAACAATGACAAGTTCATCTTCGAAGTACCTTTCCAACTCATTCCTTTTGGTGTCACCTTGCTTTTGTTTTGCTTTCATTCTAAACCTATCTTTAAATGAGGGGATAGGTTTAGGCAATCCAGCACTACTAACATCAGCATTTCCATCAGAAGACCCAACATCAGAAGATGTAACAGAACCGCGCATTTCAGTAGTGCTTGGAGTTGTACTCTCATACTCAGCAAACAACTTATAAATCAAGTCTTTCAATTTCCCCACTATCTCCTTCGACTTGACATTGTTGCTATCATGATCATACATTTCAATCAAACAAAATTCAATATAATCCAACTTGTATCGTGGATCAAGAAAAACAGCCACTAGCAATATTAAATTCAAGCTCCCCCGTGCATCCCAATACTTATCAAACTTCAATTGCATAATATCAGCCATTTTTCGCAAGAGAGAATCCCCACTTTTAGACCATTCAACCAAAGTGGTTTGAATCTCACATAGTTTATGGAAGAATTGACATGAACTGACATGCAATGAAGTAGAAAAACAGAGTGTAGCATCATAAAAGATATGCAAAAACTGAATAAAGATGTCTGCACGCTTCCAATCATCGTGGTTAGGAGTTCCTCCCTCACCACTAAGAGCAGCCCCAAAAGCCGGATCCACATGCTCAAGACGTCTAAAAGCCTCCCGAAACTTCTGAGCGACATTCAACATCAGATATGTCGAATTCCACCTAGTTGGCACATCTAAAACTAGCTTTTGATTACTATCTACATTAACATCATCAGCACACTTTTGAAAACATGCCAACCTAGACGGTGATGATCTTACATACTTACAAGCAGCTCTAATTTTTTGGATGGCAACATCCATTTCCTTCATATTCAATCCGTCGCTAACAATCAAATTTAAGATGTGAGCAGCACACCTCATATGCATATGGACCCATCCTAGAACTGAAGTACCATTCCAATGGCTCATACCTCTCAACAAATAATTTAAAGCTGAGGTGTTTGCAGTGGCATTATCAACAGTTACGCAACCAATTTTGCAAATACCCCAATCTTTTAGGCAATTCTCTAAAGCTTGCCCTATGGTGTCACCCTTATGATCAGAAATCAATGCAAAACTCAATATTTTCTTCTGCAAAACCCATCCCTCATCAATGTAATGACCAGTCACACACATGTAATTGAAATTTTGAATTGAAGTCCATGTGTCGGTTGTTAGGGAAACAGCTTGTTGGTTTAACGACAAAATAGACTTCAATTTAATTTTTTCCAATTCAAACAATTCCTTGCAATCTCTAGCAACTGTCATACGACTAGGAATTTTAAACCGTGGTGTACTAATGCTACAGAAATTCCTAAACCCCTTGTTCTCAACAAATTTGAAGGGAAGCTCATCAATAACTATCATTGTACAAAGTGCTTCCCTACATTTTTCTTGACTGAATTCAGCAAGTTTCATAGACACAGTCCCATCATCACTTGACTTGCCGAGAACAATTGTCTTTTGCTTCTTATCAACATTATCAGGGTGTTTTGCACAGACTTTGATATGCTTATTAAGGTTAGTAGTTCCATGACTTTTACCACTAGCATAAGCATACACTTTACCACAATAATTGCAAATAGCAACACCATTTAACCTATCTAGAGTAAAATGGTCCCAACAAGCAGCAGTAGTAGAACTAGCTTTTCTTTTAGTTGAAGACTGAATAGTATCACCTGATGCACCAGCAGGTGTTGGTAAAGTCGCATCTGAAGTTGTAATTGCTTCCTCATGTTGAGGAGGATTAGGATTGCCAGCAGCTTGATTCCCACTTCCTTGAGTTTCATTCGCCATAATTTAGATCACCTAAACAAGCAGAAACAACCCAATGAGGCAATGACAATGAGTATAATAATGCAGAATCATGTCATTACATTGATGTCTTTACATAGATCACTTTATTTTACTTTTTATAACCATTGATGTCATTACATAATCTCTCTGTAAATTCTAATTAGCAAAATCATGTCAAATTGCTTGCTGAGTTTGCTCTACCAAAGAAAAAGCAAGAAAAATCATATTATGTGAGCATAACCAACCATTCACAAATCTAATTATAAAGGTTCAATCGAACAAACAAAAACATATCAAAACACAAAGCAAGGCAACCACAGCATATGATCCAATCATTCACACTTTGGGAAGAAAACTCATTTGCAGGTGTTGAAAGAACACAGGCAAACATATATATAAAAAATATATATAAAACAGCAAACAGAAAAGAAAACATATATATAAAACAGCACAGGCAAACAGCACACACACACACACATAATGAAAGAGAAGACTTTATCAAAAGGAAAAAAGAGACGTGCGTGTTGGTGCCAAGTGTTTTTCAACTATTAATTACAAGAAATTCTTAGTATAAGAAGATACTATGAATCAATTAGAACGCCAAATGCATCAGCATGCTCATGGAAATGAAAGAAAGTAAAATAGTTCAGACTGCAAAACAGAACAACTAAAGCCACAAAGACAAAGGATCACACGAATATGAAGAAGTCAAAGCGACAAAAGGCCTGAAATGTAAAGACACCCAACCCTGAGTCATCTGTTACTCAACTAAAGAAATCAATCTTAGCAGAAAATATCTCATGGGCCATAAGGCCTTGTGCGCAAAAAGAGAATCCAAGTGCATTGAGCTATGAAAGAAAATGATCATTAAGACCAGTAGAAAACTATCCAGGAATTTCACCAGTGCACCCAAAACTATAGCATCTCAATTGTGATATTTTCATCTGCAGGGTATCTTGGTAACCACATTCACTGGCTTTATCCTTCCACTAATTTTTACTCCTAAGCATTGAGAATTCATTGGAGAAGTGAATTTAATAATGGCTGATACGTGTCTTTGGTGGATTTCAAAGCACCAAGCATCATGATTATAAAGTTGGCAAAGGCTATTTGGGATTTTCTCAAGAAAGAGTATGAAGGATAATGATTTTTAAGTCTCCATTGCATAATTAAAAAATATCAACCAACAAATCTCAACACATTCGGAGATGATTTAATTTTTTAATTAACAACATGCTAAACTCACTAAACAACACTAACCAAACCAAGGAACAAATAATGGCGAGGTAAAATGAAAATGAAAATTAGGGTTAAATTAGGGAAAATGAAATCAAACCTGTGGTGGCAGCCTGGCGGAGGTCCGAGGGACACGGTGGTGGCAGGGGGAGAAGAAGGCGAAGCCGCGAAGGTGCGGAAGGGACGGGGGCGAAGCCGCGAAGGCGAGGTGGAGGGGACGAGGGCGAAGGCGAAGGCGGAGACGAAGGCGAACGAGAGACGGGGGCGAAGGCGAAGGAGAGCTGGTGCACACGGGGGCGGCGGCGTGGTCGGCGGCGGCAGACGCGCACGGGTCGGTGGAAGGAGGCGCGGGTGTGAGTTGCGCGAAGGTGAGACTTGAGAGACGGTGAGTGTGTGAGTCTGTGACTGTGAGACTTGAGAGACGGTGAGTGTGTGTGTGTGTCATTAGGGTAAAATGAAAATGTAATATATATATCTAGGCGGGTACGGGTCGGGTCGGGTTTGAAGTTTTGGACCCGAGACTCGACCCGCCAACTTAAGCGGGTAGCGCGGGTCAGACCCGCCGACCCGCCAAACCCGACCCGCGCGGATCGTCGGATTTGGCGGGTCGGCGGGTCCGACCCGACCCGTGTGCACCCCTAGCTAGCACAACTCTATTAGCATGTCCCCCTCTGTTGTCGGCTCCTTGTGACTGTCCTCTACTGCTCTTTTGGTTGCTCAGCGTAATCCTTGTTTGCCCTTGGAGTCATAAACGAGTGGGGGTGAGAACACTGGGTCCTCAGTGGTTTACCTTAGCGTAGGAATTATCTCATTATCTCGGTTATGATCCAGGTCACTCAGGAGATCTTTACGTGTACATGCATACTAGATTCCTACTGATTATTATTATTCATCCTAGTCCCAAATAGCTTTATCTAGGTTACTAGGTGACAGGGACTCTCTAGTCTTTTTATTAGTTATCGCTTCGTGCTTGTTAACTTCGTTTGCTTACTCTGCAACGTTTATATATGATGTCTCGAGTGTTCTCTTGACGGTACTTACATACTATATAGACTTACATACATATATTCATACATCACATACTCATACATCACATATCTTATGCATAAGGGGATTGGGGGGTTCTTTTACGCTTTCGGTCAACTAGGGGACCGAGGTCGCGTCCTTCTTGTTACCCCTTGTCCTTCCATATTGGTAACTGTGGCCTTCCGGTTACAGTCTGCTTCTAACTCCCATATTGATGACGACCAGACAGCGCTCTAACCTGAGTGATTGCGAACCACTAATGAATATCTCTGGTCCATTTATCGACTATCAATAGGGATAACCATCCATCTCGTGGGATAGCGAGGGGCCCATCCTCTCGACGCAACCAGGCATGGACTCGTACCTCATCGTCATCATCTCTTAGGTGTGACGTCACCCTCGTATACATTTATCTTTTCTTTCTTTTTTCTTTCTTTCTTTTCGTTACGTTCTTGACCAATCCATCTTGCTGGACTGGTGAGGGGCTTATCCGTAGACGTGCCAAGAAAGGGATTTCCTATCATATAACTCCGTACTTTTTAAGGTACACGGACCCTTCATGGCTGGAACCTTCTTAAGACATCCCTTGTTCCCTAGAGTTCAATTATGATCTTTAAGCGTTAAGTAATTACTTTCTAGTTATCTAAGGTTGTCCTAACGCTTAAGTGACAACCCTGTCCTCATGATGCACTTTAAGCGTAAAACACAACCATATTCCAGGTTACACATAAATCATAAGGATAAGTGCTTGTTGGAAACATGCGGCCCAAGATAGTTTTCATAAATGTTCATCCCCTGGCTCAGATTGACTTGGTGACCTAGAGTTTCCTCGGTTGCTCAACACCCCCGAGAACTTCCGGGTCACTTAGTCACCCCTGTCCAAGTCTCCATGGGAAAACCATGATTCAGGGCACTCAGCGGTCCCTGAAGCCACCTAGGTCACAACTCAGTTTTCAAAGCATTTGGGGAATTCAGGCTCTAGGCCACTCAGCAGTCCCTGGAGGCCGCTCAGTGCCCTGAGCGTGACCTAGGACTCCTCCTTTGTTTTCTTGCTTTTCTTTCAACCCTTTTCCATGTTCACTTCTTAAGGCTTTTTCCACAAGTTCTAACAATCACAATACAACATTATTAAGCTCAAAGAACACATCAAAATCATCCATACATCATTAACCTAGCATATCTAACATAATATACAACAGTTCACAGAATCACACACAAGCACATAAAAGTCACCAAGGAGGTGAGCAAGCTAAGTTTACCCACTTCTTTAGAGTCTTGTGGATGGTTAGGAGGGTGAGGTAAGGATTTCCCAAGTGTGTAGCTTTCCTGGTTCTGGCAGCGTGAAGGAGAAGGGGATAAACAGATAGATGAAAAGGTAAAAATAAAATAGAGACACCCATCTATAAAGAAATTATCATCTCCTCTAAAAGCAGCTCCTTACATGTAAAATCATAAAAGAGAGAACCCAAACAGACCTAAAACATCCAAGAGACCTAGAGCGTCCAATAGAGCTACAGTGACGAGTCTTCAAATCATCCTCCAGAGAGCCTTCGTGGTGGTGTTTTCCCTTCACCACTCGTGTCCATGACTCAGCATAATTCTCTCATCTCTTAACATTTTTCACATTTTTTTCTAAATTTATGAACCTAATTTTTGGTCTAAAACAATATCCAACAATTATATAAGCATTCCACAAAGGACACGAATCCTTTGGATTTAGACTTCGACGCTAACCCCCTTGGAAAAGTGGAACGGAAGCCATCAAGCAAGAGGAACAAAACTTTGTGAATGTAGATCATGTCCCTTGTCCAGGTTCCAGTCCAGTGGTTGAGCCACGTCGGAGATAGAGAAAAATAGGCTTTGACAAAAATAAAGAGAGATTTGTGAGAGAAGAGTAAAGTAATAGTGTTGACTTTTAATCTTCATTTGTGAGAGGCTTGGTACCATTTTCTTCTCATATAACAAGTTATTTTGACTATCAACATGATATAGTCAATTCCAACCGCACATGGTCTACCCTGGGACACAAGTTGCATGAGACACCAAACATATCTGGCGCATCATAGCCTTCACCCAACTTAATAGACAACATTGGCTCTCACTTGCAAACACACAGTATATACACTTTCTTCGAGATTAGCAAAACTTGAAACATAACTCTGAGTTTTCTGCCATCACTTAACCTCATAACTAAAGTCTTAAATGATTGGCAATAAGCATATCTCAATAGAAAATAATATATTGCAAATTATACTAAAAAGAAATAGCACAAAACAAAACAATAGTGAACGAACCACCTTACAAATATTGATCAAACAGTAATAATTCTGTCCAAAACTACTTTTCTTTTAAAGGGAAGCCAATGCTATGATCCAATTTCAGTGTGGTTGACATTTGAAGCATCTTCATTCTTTTGCTTCTTTTTCTTCTTCCGTTTATTTTGCTTCTTTTTAATCCTATATTGATCTTTTAAGCTCCTCTCCCATCCTTTTCTATTACTTTGGTAAAGCAGCATGGCAGCGCGAGCATCCTCTATCTGAAACAGCATGGATGTGTTAAAGGTATGTTTGCTAAAGACTACTTTGGGGGAAATCATCACTCTTTTTTTATTCTTTTCAACAGCTATCTCCGGAAGCTTTTGAATATTAGCAGCTATTTTAAACTCAGAAGAAAAAGTTAATTCAAACACACGTATCAGAATGGCAAATACAACGCCATGCAGGTTCGTAGAGATTAGTGGGAAAAAAATCTCACTTAATAAGAATGGAAACTACAAAATCTTTAAGCTAGTACAATTTTTTGGCCTAGAAACAAATTTGCCATTTACCTGACATACTATTAGCTTTATTGGTTGTAAAAACTATGACTAAGCTCCCCAAAACCTTTTCTTTCCCTCCTAAACCCAACTCGCAAACACACCCTAAGTGATCACGCAAAACGAAAGAGAGGAGAGGGGTAAAACCAAAGAGTTAGAGAGACTAACAGGGCAGTGCTCTCCCGTTTGGATCTTAGCACCAAGAAGTTCTGCAGCAAGATGGCGCAGCGCTCTTCCTCTACCTGACCTGCTTAAGAACCAAAGGCAAGTTTACCAGCATGTATTAAGGAGACATTTGGAATATGAAAAGGCAAAACAAGACAGCTAGAGGAAGCATTAAGATGAGACGGACTTTAGAAACGGTTGGTACTCGGAGGTATCTCGGATATCCTTTTTCGGATGACTTAATAATAATGCCTGCAAAAACACAGCATAAATCGTAGTTTTACACATCACAGACTGATAAATATATGCACATACATGCAAATCAAGAAGGAAAAAAAAGAGAATGACCACAAAGATGTAGACCTTTAGATCATTGGATAACGCATGACCAACAAGGATCCTTCCTTTGATCAACTCTGCCACTTTCTTCTGAGCAGCCCAAAAATCCTCCGCTACAAATTTGATCATCATGTTGAAATATGCATTTGTGTATCAACACAGGAATCATTGTGCTAATCTTATAAAATTTCAGGAAAAATCGTGACCCTCACTCAAAGCAATAAGCACGTAGCTGCTTTCAAGAATTGACACATGCTAACAGTCAACCTTAACATCTAACATGAGTATAAACAATGACTCCTTTCCAATTGCTGATCTAAATAAACTAGTTTTACATATTCACATCATGCTTAGATAGAAAATAATGCAATATTATTTAATGCTATGACTATGGCTGAAGCATTTATTCTCAATTCCACCAAATAAGATAGATAGACTACTAATAGTTAAGGAGTAACCCAGGACAGTTCTTGCAAGTTTTGTCTTTGCTGCATGAATAGGACCAACTAAAACACCAAAATATACACGTTGATAAAGAAGTCACAGAAGAACTTAGAAATCAAAGAAGAAGAAAGGAGAATCAAGAGGCTATTCAAAAAAGTCCACACTTCATAGCTAAAAGTGTGATGACATCCCAAAAGTTGAAAACTCAAAGCTACTATTGTTCAGAGGAGTCAATATCTTCATGGGCAACCTGTACCCCCTTTTCCGTTAAAAACTACCAATATAAGAGGCAGGAGGTTCTCATATAATCCATGAAGCATGCAAGAGTTTTTTAATGTGTGACCACAAGAAAATTGAAACTTTCAAAGACTAAGAAGATTGATGTTTTTACCAAGAAATTGAAAGCTGGTATAATTTCTCATTAAACTGTAGTTTTCAAATTGACCATTAAATGTTAAACTACCTTACACATTTTAGATTTTGATGTTTCAATACTTCCAATTGTAGTTTAAAATTGTAGACAAACAAATATCAAGCAAACCTTTTCTTAAATCTCGAGGTCTTATGCCACTAATTTTGGTACGGAAGTCAGTAACTCGCTCCACTGGCCGAACAAACTCATCATATACAACATTTCCCCACTTATTAACCTGCCATCAACAGAACTAATATTAGAAATAAATGAATTGACAAGGCAATGGAAGATGAAATGAGGATACTAATGATAATTGCGATAATTATTTATGTTAAAGAAATTTAGAAAACAATATTTCATCATTTGGTATTTTGGTTTTATAAAATGTGATATTAGAACTCTACTCTTTAGAATGAGAACTACTTCAGTCATAGTTAGGATTAGTCATTCTTGTAGAATTAGTCAACTAGCCAATTAGGATTAATTTGGTTTACCATATATACAGGATTTAATGTCCTCAGGGCTTTCAATCTTACTTTTCATATAGGAAAAGGTGGATTCTTTGGTGCCCCAAGGGAAACCATGCCCCTCACTCTAAAAAAGTGCAATTTAACATTGTATCAACTTAAAAATTGTCAAATAATTATAATTCATAAGAATGTTCATAATGAAACCTTAATTTATGTTTGATTACATAATTTTTCCAATTTTTACTTCCAAAAATTGAATCCCGAAATTTGAACTAAAAAAGTTAAAAGAGCCCTAAATAACTATGTAATTTGGGGATTCGATTGTTGGAAGTAAAAATTGGAGAAACTATGTAACTAAACATAAATTAAGGTTTCATTGTGGACATTCATATGATTATTTGACAATTTTAAGTTGATACAACGTTAAATTGCATTTTTTTAGAGTAAGGAACATGGTGTCCCTAGGGGCACCAAAGAATCCACCATAGGAAAATAGCAACAAAAAGAAAATCAAGGGACGGGAGAAGTTAAATGCAAATGCATTGTAATCTTCAAAACTGTCCACATTGCATTGTAGCGGGAGAAGTTAAATGCAACTTTTAACAAATATTTTAGGCAGAAATCCATAGCCGACATAAAATTAAATGGATTAGAATGAATGGCAAAAATCTACAATTAATCAGTTAACAATTTCACCAATCAGACATTCTTTTTCATGACATGGATGCGTAAACCCCAAGTAACTTGATAAAAACATATTTCAATACGTACATAGATTACAGCAAGATGAAGAGAAACAAACCAGCGTAACTCTTCCGAGGGCACTTTTGTTTCCTTCACCAACACCAACCATTTCACAATCCATGCCCACTGCATCCGTCAGACTGCCAAATGGTTAATAAGTTAAAGGACACTGAATTTTAAAACAGAGTAGAGAGGTACATAATAACATAGCAATATAGCATAAGCCATATCTTTAATGAGTTAAATGACAGTGAACTTAACAAAAGAGTAGAAAGCTGCACAATAATACAGCAGGCCTATAAATTGAACAATACAATAAAAAACAAAGTATTAAATCAATACAATACAATAACAACAACAACAACCAATTATTGTCCCATCAGGTGAAGTCAACTCTATGGACTAGACTAGACAATGTCATAGAATTATATCGTAAACCATATTTGTAATCAAATTATTAACCGCTAAATTTTTCTTAAGCATTTTGCCTATAGTTTTCTTGGTCTCCCTCTAGCTGATGGGCTATCCTCCACACTGGGCTTCTATATGCTTCTCCACATATGACCAAACGAGCTTAAAGCAAGATTCTACCATCTTTTTTACAATAGGTACTATCCCTATTTTCTCCCTAATGCAACTATTCCTAATTCTATTTTTCATGCTATCAAGCTATCCCAACTTACCGGGAAAAGAGACTAAGCAGTCAAGCATAGACAAACTTGCCTTCCCAACTGCCATATTTTCCAGAAATCAAATCGAGATCATCCTCCTAGGGTTGTAGTGTGCCTCTACCACTAACCACTAAGCCAACTTTTCCTAATTCTATATTGTCTATAGACCGCTTCTTCATAAAGACTAAAGACATAGCTCGAATTCACATATATTAGCTACTAATCAGATGTTCACTTTCTTTTGTGTGTGTGGGTGTGTGTGTGTGTGTGTTNGGGGGGGGGGGGGGGGGGGAAAGCATGGAGGCATATGGCATTATAGTATTAGTATTTACCATACACTCAAAACTATAAATTTACAGCTAACAGCCTCAACATCAAAATCAAATTGCAAATGCAGTCATATCCCAGCACCAAATCATCAACAACAAAAAAAAAAAGCAATACAAGAAAAGCCCAACTCTACAACTTATACAGTAAGACTGACACACACAACTCATAATAGTCACCTTGAATCATCATTTAGAGGTGTAAGAGGATTAATCTGACAGTCATTGGCGTCATCTGTCCTCTCTTTGCGTTTACCTGTCAAAAACAACAGCAACAAAACAAAAACTTTCACCTCAAGATCATTAAAATCTGCATAATTTTCAAGGCTTCAATCCACCACTCATTACACACAGCAAACAAGGCACACCCAGAAGGAAAAATTCAGTTTTTTTGGATACCCAGTATTGATTTCGGGGTGTCTCCTTCTTTGGTGGTCCTTGTAGACTTGGGGCCATTCAGCTTGAGCTTCTGCAAAAAACCACAAAACGCACACACATAAGTTGATGTAGAACAATGGGCGGAATGAAAAAATGAAGACGAAGAAGAAGAACAAGAAGAAGGAGAGAAGAGGCACTTGTTGGAGTTGAACCCAGTTTGGGTTGAGTTGGGTTTGTTTCGGTTTCATGTTCATGGATTCGCCGCACATGTGTGACTTCGGCGCGCTTCACTGAACCAGGGTTCTGAGTGAGTGCGGCAACTCCAAGCAGAATGAAAAGAGAAACGGCATAAACGACGTCGTTTATTGTGCCACAATTTCGACGGAGTAAAATATGTTGCGTCTTTAAATATTAAAATATTCAAATGGTCTTGAGAATTTCAGTCAGTCAAACTAGCCACCCTAAGTCCCATTTGTTAGATTATATAAGGTCTAATTAATACTATATAATTAATTTTTATAATATGTTTAATATAATGTAATATAATATAGTATTATGCGATATTATCTATTTTTATCCTATAATCATCGTATTGATTTATCAGAATTCGTAAGACATGATCAGCCACCCTCTTCTGTCACTGTCAACCGTCACTAACCATCCGTTAGGTAAGTGATTTGTTCTTGCTCTTGCTTTGATTTATCTTCGATCTCTCTTTTGCATCCCACCCCATCCATAAATTCCCTCAATCTAAATCTTGTGTTCAACTTCAGGTGATTTCAACTGCCTTTCTTTTTGTATCAGAAAATTGTATTCTTGTCACGTTGCATTTCCTTCTCTAAAGCCAAACAAACCCAAACACAGAAGGGCTAAAGAGTCACTTTTCACGTCGATCATCATCAAAAATTCCCAATCTTTCAAGTGCCCCAAGATTGATTATAGTGCTGCAAATCATGAATGTTTCTCCCCTCTTTATTTTAAGTTTTGGACCTCTTATCGCTAAATAACACTCTTCCATATATCTATGTTTTGTATTTATTTTTGTTTGGGTAGGAAATTCGCTTTTTCAGCACTACCAAATGATTTTTTTGTCCTATTAAGCAAATCTGTTTGATGATACAAGGGGAATGGAAATGGTGCTTATTCGAGACCCTATAGTTTGGGCAAAAGGGAATCCATTCCAATTTTTTACTTACTATGTTGATGACTATCTATTAGGAGAAATTGTAATATGAATTTGGATGTGGTCTTCCTTTTCTTATGATTTTGTGGAGGGCTTGTGCAGAGTTAAATATTATGCGTCGAACACATGATAGTATCAGTGTATTATTTGTACAATATTATCAAGTTTTATACTATCAGATTTAATATTATTAGGTCTTATGGTGTACCATACAAGGACTAAATTTTTTAGCAAAATTGATTTCTCTAAAAAATTTCATATCAACCATATTAATTTCCCTAAAATAATTTTGGCCTAATTAGTCCTTGCCAAATTTAAAAGTAAAACAGGTTGGTCTATCAGTTAAGATATCTGGCAGAGACTACCTATGTTGATGTTAACAAGGTGATGTTTCACTATTAAACCTATCTTACTTCCACATCATTCGTTCACCTCAAAATGATGTCAGTGGTTAATGACCAATTTGACCAAATAAATTATAGAGGGATTAATATAATCCACTTATTCTCATTTTAAAATTTACACTTGACATTTACTATTAGAAAACACAAAATAATGTTGGAATTTTTGACAAATTTTTTGTCAATAATTACCAACGGAACTGTCTCACAAAAACATCAGTACTTCCTTCGAGAGACTAACTTGTCGATGGAATTGAGTTCCACCGCTAAAACTGTCACAAAATTTTGCGCTATTCAACGCCAACTATTTACCAATGGAATATTCTAACGACAACAACATGTATTTTTGTTAGGGTTTGGTCGACGAAATATATTGTAGATATTTGAATTTTGTTTGCACGAAGAGATTATCGCGCTCTTCAAACGCGACGTTCAATTAAGGTGCTTACCGATGGCTTATTCCATCGGCAAGCACATTAATTGAATGTCACGTTTCAATAAAGCTCTCGCTCTCCTGTCCGCTCTCACACTCTACGCCCTACCGTCTTTCCTTTATGCCCCTACTACCTCACCGTCACAGCAGCCACCGTCGCCACCAAACCTTAACTGCCACCACCAATCCAACCTCTCATTGTCACCTCAAACCATAATTGCCCCTGCCAGCGAGCCAGTTACTGCACCACCAATCCAACCTCTCTTTGTTGCCACCAATCCCTCATAGTGAGCCAACCACCGCCACCATTGTAATTGATTTTCTATTTTTCGTTTTAAATTTTGTTAGTTGTTTGATCCTCTTTGGTTATTATTTTGTTAGTTTTTTGATTTTATGATTTTGATTATTATATATGTTTGCTTTTGATTTTTTTATTTTCTTGGGTTATGGTTAGGGCATCGATTTGTGGGTTAGGGTTTTGATATGTTTTGTGTTTCTTTTTTGTTTGCAACAATGGCAGACCAAAATGCACTACCACCTCCCATCAATCCACCACTGTCGTTGTTTGAAGAGGTTGACATAATGGTGGAAGATCTGCAAAATTTGGTTGCTCACCTAGAAAGATTGCACGATTTGGTGCAAATGGATGATCGTCAGACACCAAGAAATAAATCTTTCACTGTTGAAATGCAACAAGTTGTTTATAGTTTAAATTTTTTTTAGTTATACCTTTGTTACTAAGTTGGTCATTCTAGTATCAAGGATAATTCTCCCTTGCCAACAGATGACCAACATATATTTATTTATAGATTTTTAATTCGGGTTTAGGGTTTTTTACTTAGGCTACCCTAATTTAAGGTTGTTTGGAGGTAAATTTATGGCTATTATTATATACATGCATGATAGGTAGCATATTACAATATCATAAGATACAAGTAAAATAAAATAACTTGTAATAATAGTTAACAAATTAATATAGATACGTACTAAATAATTATAATTATAAGGATCAAATAAATAATAGTTAACTTTAAAATAGAGGTAATCATAATTTTACTTTGCAATTAATATAAGTGTATTTTTACTAGCTCAAAGTTCCAGGATATTACAACAAGTCACTCCCTTGGTTGATTATGAATGAATGAATGGAAGAGTAAGATAGTATTTCCTTCCTTGACCCCAATTTGGAGGGTCAAAAAAGAATGGCAAGGGAGAGACAATGTGTCTCTCCATGGCCATTCCACTCCCTCCTACCTAATTACTCCCAAACACACTTTATTTAAGTTTAATCATCCATTTCCATGTCACTCCCACCTTGACTACTCTCTCAAAAATAGCCTTAATTTTTTATACATCAAATAATAGAATGAATAAAAATTTTATACAATAAAATTACACATAAATCTCATGTATAATTTTTTCCTCCTTTTTACTCCACATAAAAAAAACACCTTCAAACAAAATATAGATGATTTGTTAAATTATATTTATTTTGTATTTAATTTATTAATGGAACTAATTTGTCCCTCAACTATATAACTATATAAGGTGTGTATTTAACTCCAGTCTAATTAATTGATCAACGGGTTAGAATTCTCCCATCCCATTTCTCTCACTATTTTTATTTGTGGGCATGTTAGAATCTCCATAAATGCTGGGTAAGTGGGAATGCTCATTAATGAATACATATTCGGTTGATCACAACTCACACTAACTTTAAAGCATCACTCTCGTCTCAATTAGAAGCCAAAAAGTGGCTTAGAAAAAAGTTGATGTCTCTTGTGTACTTCGGAACTAATTTAAGAATACTGTCACAGTTGTGTTGATACGAAGGAAATGTTTTAGCCTGAGAATGTTCTCTGCCCATGTTGTAAACTAATTGCATATCATTATTTTTCCTTGGAATACAAGGTTAAATATTTCTTTGAGCGTATGGAAGGAATATACCTTATTTTAACCCTACATCTGCGTCCCTTGTTCAATTTTGCACCATTTGAAAACTATTCCAGCAATGCATTTAAAACAAATTTACCAAAATTGGATTCAGTATTTGTCCTTAGAAGCCAAAATATGGTATATACAATTAGTAAATAACAAACTCGTTTTTTAAAGAATGTGAGGCTAATTCTCATTACCGATGTGAAAGTTCACTAATTGATAAGTGATTTACAATTATAAGTATATCTTTAAATGTTCAAAAAATTTAAAAATATATATCTTAATTTTTAATTTAGTGAAATAATTGATGTCAAATTCACTTGAGATTTTTTCTACCACCAAAAAGGATTATCCTTAAAAGCATTCTATTAATTGACCATCAATTCATGAAAATGTGAAATGTTAAAGTATCATAATCAGGTTATATTTTATTTCATATTTTATATTAATTTAATCATTAGTGTTTCATTTTTCCCTATTAAAAAAATGTTACTAGCTAAGCACACAAAAATTGAAGTGGTTTTTTGTTCTGGCATGATTCATGAATGAAGAGTCCTTGCGCGCACATGGGAATGAGCTGAAGGGAGCTAAAAGGATATAGTAGGAGAAAAAGGTGAGGGCCCACCTTAATCATTTGTTTGCGGCTTAGGGGAATAGGCCCATTAAAAAAAATGTCATGTCATCTTTCTATGTTCCATTTGAAAAGATTAAAATAAAATGAAATGAAAGAAAGAATATACTTTGGCACTTATGCAGTTATGCTATACTTTTCAGTTTTTCATCTCTCCTGCCCTTGTACAACCTTGATATCTGCTGATGTAATCTAACCATTAAGGACACCTCAATTTGTGGCCACAATTTATTGCTCTCAACCGTAACATTTTTCATGACTTCACAACGTTACATAAGAAATAAACACTGTATAAAATATACTAATTAATAATTTTTTTAAAGTGCTAATATATAATCCAAAATTCATTCAAATTATATCAAATTAAAAAGAGATCACCAACTAAGATTTAGTTCAGTGATAAAGAGATTAATCTATCACAATATGATAAATTACATTTCAAATTTATATTTAAGTGTCTCACAATACTCGAACATAATTGTCTTTATCAAAAGAATATTTGTGAATTTTTTTAAAAAAATTTAATTGTTATCTAATTTATACTATTATTTAATTAAATTATTTTATATGTATAATTTTTTTAGTAATAGATGAAGTAATCACCTTATATGATAAAATTTAATTGAAAGATAATATAAAATTAAAATCTTTGCCCTATCGGTTGCATATCAATTAAATAAAAAAAAATGAAGAAGAGATTAAAAAAAAAAAGTATGACATTATTATAAAATGAAGAAGAAGAAAACAACAGGTTGTTTTTGGGTATTGTTTAGCTTTTGCTTTAGAGTCAAAACTAATTTATAATGTAAGAAGTGGGTTGTATGTTAATCACCGCCATGCCACAATGCATGATTGGATTGGGAACCTAAAATACCTAATCCCATCCTTAGGACCTATTTCTTGCAACCTTGATATTATTTTCCATTATTTTAATATCTCTCCCAACCCATAAAGTAAACAAATAGTAGCATCAATTCATGTAATTAGAAAAAACAAATACTTCAACTTATGCTAATTGGTTTTTATTCATACATGTTCCATGAGAGATAGCAACTGCCGTATTTTTTTAGTTACTATGTTAGAGGTGTGTGTTCTTCTGATAGTTTAACCGTATCATACCTATTAAAACCCAAAATATTAAGTCGAATTAGCTGATGAATTGTTGGGCAAATATTAATTATCTATGCCATTGAATGTAACCTTTGATTTGAAAAATAACCCCAAAATGGTCCAAGTTCCAAATTATGATCATATATAATTAAGCTTTCACTGTCACACTAAAAACGAAAAACAAAAAATCAGCTTTCTTAGGTCTCCACCCACTTTGCCAAATCTAATTGTTGGTCTACTGTCATCAATTTACTTCCATTTTGTTAAAATTTTTTATTTTTACATTCATAACTGAAATTTGTCAAAAAAAGAAGGCACAATATTTTAAAAATGCAAACAACTTTTTCTTTTCATGAAGCAAAATGAGTTGCATGACATATGCCTGCCTTAATTGCTTGTGAAATCCATGTGGCTTGTCTTGCATGTCAAATAATATTTGTCTACTGATTGAAGAAAGCTACATAATTAAGAGAAAAAAACACTAGTTTATTTGCTCTAAATTCATGTCTTTTCTTTTTGGTCCTCTCTAAATTCACGTCTAACTCACTAATTAGGCTTTCTTTATTTTTATTTTATTTTACATAAGAGCGAATGTTGGCTTAATTTAGTCTTTAGTTTATTCGTTGTATTCTAAAATATTAAAAATTAATGATTTAGTCACGAAATTATAAAAGTAATTAAAGTTAAGTCTCTAAGATAATGTTTATATGGACTAGATCTAGGTCTTTGCAACTTTATGACCTAAATCGATAATTGTTTTTTTAAAATAAATTAAAGTAAAGTATGTATACAATTTCAAGGATTAACAGGAACATTCACTCATTACAATAAATAGGGGCAAATTTGTTTCATCTTACTTGAAAGGGAAAAAACATCTTTTTTGAAAAAAAATAGTTTTCATATGTTTTTTAGTTTGTATAATTTTTTAAAAAATAATTAGAATTACAAAAATCATTTTACACCCGGCAAAAGTTAAGAAGAATTGTTTTCATAAAAAAAAATCTTGCATTTTTCAATTATATGAAAAAAAATTAATATTTTTTTTTAATTCTCAAACAAACACACCTTAATATTTCTTACTTCTATAACCAATTATCGATATTTAGTTTGTTTAAGTAATTTGATTTTGATTTTGATTTTTATTGGATTACGGTCTCAAATCTCGATATTTAGTTTGTTTAAGTAATTTGATTTTTATTTTTATTCGATTGAGGTCTTAAATCTCAAGTCTTATGAAAAGATGGAAAGAAAAAAAAAGAATTAGTGCGGAAAGATTTATATACTTAAAGTAGGTTGACCCGACTTAAACCAAATCATTAGTTGAAGTTAGTGGAGGAATTATCCAAATTAAAATAATCAATACAAGATTAACAGTATTATTAATGACCAAAATTAGGAAATTCATTAAATATGTTTGAATGTTGGGATGAATTGTAGTATAGAGTTTTAAATTTAATTCCAATTTTTATAGAATTAGAATTGCCTAAGAATTTAAAGGAAAAATCAAAGCTGGTTAACACAGTTGGTAAGAAAACAACTCATATCTCAAGGTTCGATTTCTGCTGCCAATGTGAGGGCCACTTTTGAATGACTGATATCAAACTTACCTAAACTTTCGTTAATCAAAAAAAGAATTGGCTAAGAATCTTAAATTTTATGTTTGACTTTGTTCAAGAATTAGATTATGAATTGTAATTCTAAATTTACTTTTGGTTTTGTTATTTAAATATGTAATTTAAAATTTACATTGATAAAAATAATAATAAATTAATTATTTTTGTACTGCATAATTTGTTTATTATAACTTTTTTTAAAATTATTTATCTATATTTGTTATATTTCTAAATCTTCCTCACTATTCACTTTGAGAGAAATTTTTAGCTTAACAAAATTTTACTAAAACATACTAACATAAACACTTGACCCTATCAATATAATATTTTATAATTCAAATTTTAGAATTATTTCTCATCTAAAATAACACAATCCCCNAACCCCCCCCCCCCCCCAAATCCCACTAACATAATATTTTCTTATTCAAATTTTATATTATTGTGATGCATTAACATTTGAAACTTAAGTAGACTAATCTATTCTATATGAGATATAAAAAAAATAATAATAAATAATCCTATCTTATATTCTATCAACATTCTTTTGAGATGTCTGTTTTAAGTTATATTTGTTTATTCTCATAAATAAAAACTTTAATAATATTTTATTCTCATGTTTGTTTTGCGTTATATAAATTATTTTTCAAGAACAAATCATTCTGTAAAATACTGTATAGCCAAATATTTTAATAAATTTTTATTCCCAACTGACAGACAGTAAATATTTTATTCCAATGCCATGGAAATTAAATTTTTGTATAAAAGTATTAATTTATCATATAATTTTGTTTTGTTTCCTCGCCCCAAAATCATAATAATCTATACAATCTATATACAATAGATAAAGAGAATAAAACAAATAACTATCTTTTGATTTCTAAAAACTCTATTGAAACTTTTTTCAAAATCAATATGTATTAATTTAATTGATTAGTTAATAAATTTTTTTAAGTGAAAAACCACCTTCACCACCACTACACCTTGACCCACCCTACTACAGTTTTACCCACTACATCATGTGTCTATTTAATACTTGTGAGACACGGAGTGCCTCTCAAGATCCATTAGTACTAATGATTCAATAGTTAAACATGCTAAGGTTATTTTGAGAATTATCACACATATTTACAGGAATATATATTATCAATAAAACAAGTTTATGACAAACGGGAGTTAGTCCAAGTGGTAATCGGCTTGGTATCGCTTAAGCAATTAGTGTTACAATTTAAAGTATTAGTGTTATATAAAGTATACAAAAAAGAACATATTATGTACAATGTAATTGATGAGAATTCCTTAAATAATTCTTTAAATAACATGTTTTTTTACTATAAAATAAGAATGTCATTCGTAAAGCAACCAAACATCACATCTAACATTAATAAGATATGGGTATTGAAGATTTGTAGCTTTGCTCTTTGCGCAAAGACTATCGATATCTATACATATTTCATATCGATGACCGACACTATTAGTGTTACAATTTGAAGAATGCATTGTTTTTTTCATAATAAATCTAAATATCTTTTACATATGTAAAGACCTATAATCAAAATATTACAAGAAAAGAAATGAATATAACCATAAAATAGAAAGAAATTACCACAAAGGGGAACATAACTACAACTATAAAAGGGAACAAAACAACACAAAGAGCAACAAAAATACCCACAAAGGGGACCAAACACACATGAAAAATTCTAAATAATGAAAAAGAAAATGCAGTGGGGCTGCCACCAAATAAGAATGACGATAACCTCATTTTTAACACCCACAAAAGAGGAGAACATAAAAACCCTTTTAATAACATCTATGAATGATTGTTGTTTTTGAATGGATGTAATTCAATCACAAATTTAAAATAATAAGTAATTTTAATTAATGAGATCCTTGACTAAATCATTAACACTATGGTACCAATGCCCTTAAATTTATAGGGGTACAAAACAAAGCCCCTTGTTTATATCGTCATATTTTTATAAGGTTGTTTGATTTCAATAAGCAGAAAAGAGAGAACAATTAGGACTTTATTTAGGAGAGAGAATCATATGAACTTTAACGAGGATTTAATGACTAGCAAAACAATTTGACTAGTTTTGAAATTGATAATTCATATATTACAAATTTTGCTTTTTTGATAATTCATATGATATGGATAAGAATTAAGAAGAGATTTGTTTTTCAATTGCACGTAATTTCTCTTCTGTCTACTTCTACTTGCACTCTTTATTTAAAATTTTATCCACTCTTACTCGTCATTTGATTATATTAAATAGTATTAAACTTTTTATTTCAATTATATCCTTATGTGTTTTAATACAAGTGTACATTATGTATTTAATATTGTGATAAGACGAAAGAGAGAAATTATTCAGGGTTAATTTAGTTCATACATTGTAAATTTAATGCTAATTAAATATATTTTTTTAATATATGTGTATTTGTCAAAAATGACAACAACAAGTTAATAAAAGAAGTAGTTCGCAAAATTATAATTATAATAGGTTTAAATATGTTTTGGGTCAACGACAAATGTTCGAGATTTGATTTCCTAAATTATATATATATATATATATATATATATATATATATTATTTTGGTCCAAATATATCATACATGATTTTAGTCATTGTCATTAGTGAGACTTTGTGATTTTAGCCCATGTCGTTAGTGAAACTTTGTTAATTGCTGATATGACTAACAAAGTGCCACATCCGCAGTGTTATGTGAGCAAAATAAATTAATCCAGCTCATAACTTGACCTAAACTTGACTCATGACCCGTTATTTAACTTGATATTGGGTGGCTGGTGAGTCATAATTTAGAACTAAATTTGGGTCGAATAGCAATTTACAATGCATGTTATGGGTAAGATGAATTTATTTTGGTCACATGTCATTGCTAACATGATACTTCATTAGTTACATTAGTAGTTAACTCAGTCTCACTATTGCCAATGATTAAAACCATGTAATTTTCATAGGATTGAAAAAAAATAATTTTAAGAATCTAAACTAAATCTCGAATATTATTGGGAACTCAAAACATATTTAAATTATTATTATATTATTTTATTAGAATTAAGAGGTTGAATTTCAATTTTAACTTTAAGTTGCATTTTTATGCTCAATTTCAATTTCCTATCCCTTTCATATTAAAAAAATGATATATTTAAAGAGTATACATTCTAGGAAAAATTAATACTAATGAACGTTAACAAGGTTTTATTAAAAATAAAGATCAATTATACAAATATTATTAAGAATGGTCAAATAATTTTTATTTTAGAAGAAAGACCATTTAGTTTTTTTTAATTAAGTCTCATTAATGGTCCTTAATATTAATTTTTTCTAAATTCAATGAACTATCACAATAAAAAAGTTTTACACTAACGTCTAGCCATGTATTATTGCTTAAACATCTTTTATACTAACAATGCATAACAGTTAAACACATATTTAAAATAGTTTTAATACATTTTTCATCATTAAAAATATAATAACTTTTTAGTTTCAGTCAATTAAATTTTAAGTCCCTCGTTTTTTATTTTATTTTTCAATGATAAATTTACTATTTTTAAAAATGGGAACTTAGACCAAATAATTCTCCTTTAAGAAAGTACTTTATTTTCATAAATAAAAAATATATTTAACACAATAAAATCATTAGTCATTAATTGTTTTGGAAAAATATGATTTTTTAATGGATAAAAAAGTTGAATCTAAAAAAATTGAAATAATTTCATGTTTGTTTTAAGTTGACAATTTTTCATTGGACAAAGAGAAAGAAATAAGAAAATCGGTAGAAAACCCTAAAAAAAAATTAGATTATCTATACATACATTATAATTATAATAAAAAAGAAAAGGAAAGGAAAAAATAAATATACATATGAATTTTTTTCTCCAACAAAAGACACAATCCTCTCTCCCTCATATATTCATTCTCTCTTCCCTTTTCTTCATCTCTCTCTCTCTCTCTCTCTCTCTCTTACAGCGCTCTTTCTCTCTCTTCATCGTTTCTTCCTCTCTCTATCTCTGATCATTTGATCACTGATTGTGATCAAACCATCGCTTCCCTCGGGTTCTTTCTCCGGTAATTCAATTCTCTTCCCGTCAAAGTTTCAATTTTTATGTTCCAAGTTCTGTGCTTTTTTTTTTTTCCTTTTTTTTTTCTTTGGGGATATCTAGGTTTAATAATCTTGTCTTTTAAAGTTTTCCGATGAAAGGAACGAACTTGCATTCTGGGTTTGTGACCACATTCACCCGATTATAATTTCTGACAAATTTTCTTTCCACCCAATTAAAAAATTCGCAATTTTTTTTTTGCCAGAGGAAGAAAAAAAATCTGAATTTGTGTGTGAATATTCAACAGAGATAATCTTGGGGTTGCTCCTCGTGTGTTAGATTGATATCTGGTACTTGGAAGTTGCAAGCTTTTGTTTTGATGATAATAAGGTACGATTTTTATTTTGCATCTGTTCTTTTGTTGTTGTTTGGTCGGTAATGAATTTGGGATGATATGGGTGAACTATTTTTGAGTTTGGTTAAAGGAGAAAATAATTGTTTTTTTTTTTTCACTGTTTGGGGTCCCTTGATTTTATATTTATTTATGATTATATTTAATAGTTCATAGTTCCTGCAATTCATATGGCTCTGAAATTTATTACTTTAAACTTCACATAATTCAATGATTGTGAAGGATTTTAATTGTTCTAAACTTAGAATGATATCTTTGTTGCTGTTTGGATTTTGAATGCTTATACATCCTTCTTCATTCATGGTTGTACCTTATTGGTTCAAGTTTTGCTGTCTCCTGAATGATGAAGCTGCATCTTGCATGTCCATTGAACGTATCATAAGTTACTTTTTTGAATGGCTGGTTTAGCTACTGACTAATGTCTGATATAGTAGAATGTGAGAAACTGATTTTCTACTTTGTTGTTATTTTATTTATTTGGTTTGCAAATTTTTTCTGGCTGATTTTATTCAACCTGGCTGGTATATTAGGATTACTTTGCATCAACAAATACCTATATCATGGATCAGATGACAACTTCAGATATGGATCAACAGAGGCAGGGCTATTTTCATTCAGAACCCTGCGTTCTTCCGAGAGGCACCGGCATCGTGCAGCCTAATATCCGCACAGTAGTGGCAGCTTCTGGGAACACAAGCAGTCATGATTCCCACTACTTACCGCCAGATGCTTATGACAATGGTAGTGTGTATCTGGCGCAGTACAATGCCATTCAACCGCAACATAATCTCAACATGGGTGTTGCGGCTGCACCCAACTTGTATTATGCTGGCATGAATCCTTCTCCTAGTACTGGTGTGTTCCCTATGCCTCTAAATCACCGAACTGTAGACTTGCCGGGTTCAAGCACATATGCAGTCTCCGTAGTTTCTGCAGATAACTTCGGAAGAAGCGCTAGTTTCATGGATGATGTCAGGGGTCCATACAAAAGGAAAAGTGCTGAAGGGATCAGAGGAAATTACCATTATTTTAATGCTACAGGTAGTTCTTCAGCTGCTCCCCCGAATGCCAGACAGCCTGATGGGGTTCCTGTGGTGGATGCTGCAGCGTTTTCCGTGCACGTTCCGTCACTTGTGGAAGTGGGACCACATGGTGGTGCATGGAGCAGGCCAGGTGAGTCCATTATGGTGCATGATCATAATCATTTGATTCGAGGAAGCTATTTAGGGCAGCACTTTCAGCCGGCTGCTCCTCCCTGGTTGGACCAGCAGTTGAATGGTAATAACAATGATGGCCATGCAACAGCCTGGAATCAGTCTCTTCCAATGCCTTATGTTCAACGTACATATGTCTTTCTTCCTCTTTCTCTCTTTCAAGGTTCCCATTTTGTAGCTTTATAATTGTTACTTGGGTGCCCTATAAGTGAATAATAATTGGTGACAAGCATGTAAGAAGCTTTCTTTTCAGACTTCTTGATCAAAAGTGGAAACTACAGCTTCTTGGATGTGGTATCTTCGACCAAGCAATAAATTTATGCGAAGTCTTGTTTTAATAACACTCAGTTTGTGCCTACGATTTGATTAAATGCGTATATATTTTTTCTATATATGATCTACCTCCTGCGATTGCAACTAAGTGTGTAATAGTAATGCACTCAATTTTATGAGTTTGTTACGTTATTTACGAGTTTGGTTTGTCTGACTGTTCAACCCTATTATTCTCCAGCTCCCGGTGTTAACGGAAGTTCATTAGAGAGTGCAAGTATGGGTTTGCAGAGGTATCATGAAGCACCTAGCAACAGAAATGCCCTCAGGTTTCCTCATCCCCCTCCTGTCAACCACCAGCACCCTAATTATCATCATCCAGCACTGCCTATGCAAGGAGTAAGAGGTCACGGTGTCAACTTTCACCCTCAAGTGGCTGCAGCTTCATTCAGAGTTCCAGCAAATCCTTCACGCGGCCCTGCGATCCCCGCACATACTGGTTTTGAGATGGGTCCAAGGCATGTTGGCCCTGTGCCAGCAGCAGGCCTACGGATTTACCGACCTCATAGGGGGGTCATGCATGAGGCAACTATTGGTCATCGAAATCTTCCCCCAATGGGCTTTATCCATGTTGATGTAAGATTTTTTTTTCCCTTAATAACTGCTTCTTTACTCCCATAGATGCCACAATTTTCTTATATATTAATGGTTATTTATGTAGGATGTTGCTTTAATGGATGAAGTGGGAAATTTGGTTGACCATCACAGAGATATGCGCATGGACATAGAGGATATGTCTTATGAGGCAAGTACACACATATATTGATATTGTATTTTCCTATCAACGTGGACATATGTGAAGACTAGGTCGCTAAATTCTTAAGAGCTTATGAAAAGTTGTAAATTATTTACACTTGGCATTTGACTGCAGGATCTTCTTGCATTGGGTGAGCGGATTGGCAGCGTAAGCACTGGTTTATCAGAGGAAACAATTGAAACTCAATTGAAGACAAAAACATACCTGAAGCCTGCATCTGCTATTACTTCAGAGGACGCAGCCTCTGATGATCGGGAAGCCGATTCTTGCATTATATGTCAGGTACAAACTTTTAGCCACCTCTTTTTTTGTTCCCGTTAAGAATTGCTCATGCAATGTATGGGTGGTGGTTAGGTAGGTAAAGTGGTGACTCGAGAACCTGAACCCCTGACATTGTATGTAAAGTTTGCCTGGGGTTACAGTCCGCTCTCACCGTGACCAACCACTTTTAGTAACTTATTTCAGTCAATATTTCAAGCTTCTTTGGGAATAGATATTTCATTTGTCTAAATTTCTGGTGGGGTAGTTCTTCTGCCTTTGATGGTACTAATGAGTTAGTTGTTAGTTCCCAATTAATTTGACTTTATATGTGTGATATAATTTCTCAGGATGAGTACAAGAACCAAGAGATGATCGGAGTTCTTCGGTGTGAGCATGAATACCATGCGGATTGCTTGAAGAAATGGCTGCTGGTGAAAAATGTTTGCCCGGTATGCAAATCGGAAGCCCTGACTCCAGGAAGGAAGGATGTATAGAACTCTAGTCGAGTTCTCTCTTCCTAGCCAAGCCCTTTTCTTGGCTGATGATTTATTTTTGAACAGAATTCAAATATTTTGTTAAGTATTTTGTATATGTAAACTTTGCACATATATAGACAGTTTTTTACGTTGCCCAACTCAATTTATTGTTGGCACCAGAACTTTGTATGTATAAAAACCTGTACAGACTTTGTTCTGTTTGATGTATTTAACTTCGGGCTAAATTACATCATAACTGTTTTTTCTATTGGTTATGTTGATGTGTATGGTTGAAATTTTCGTGGCCAGCCGTGTTTTTTTTTTTACATGATTGAGGTTTTTTTTTTCACTTGTTGATGCTAGTAACCCGCTGAAAGGTGTCATGTTGTGTTGCGATAAGTGACAAGGTATTTATACATTTTTATATGTATAAATAACATTTTTGTTATACTCCTAGTTCATGGATGTCTAATAGTATGCTTGGTTTTAAGTTTGCAATATTTTAGAAAATGACCGGAAATAGGAAACATTTTTTGAAATTAATTTTACCCTCCAAATTTCAGTTCATTTCAAACCTCCAAATAGCTATATTTTAGCATGATTTAGGATATAAGTGCCAAAAGTTGTTTTTTCGAACGCGAAAAATTATTTTCAAGTTAGAAGACAAACATTTAAGTTTAATTTCACACAACAATTCCATGTAATTATAACTAAACTAGGCCGTTTCTAATTCCTAGTTTTTATACCTGAAAATTGGCAATTCCACACTTCAAAATTCCTTTTTATCATTTTTCTTGTTCTCTCCCTTTTCAACTGAACAACCAACCAAAAACCACCTCTTATTAGCTCTAACTAGTATTTCTTTCTCATCTCTTTATCTTTGTTAACGATCTCTTCATCCCTTCCTTTTCTTTCTCTTTTTTTTTTGTCCCTTTTTGACAGCAATTTTATGGCTAGACCTATGTTTTTATTTAAGGTGTGGTTATGAGTTTTATTTTGGAGAGAAAAGAAATGATTAAATATGCCAAATTTAATATTCTCAAATATAATTAAGTCCATGTAGACATTTTCTTTTCATCCAAAATAAAACTCATAAACACACCATTTTTCCATTTGTGCTTTCATTGCGATTTTATGGCTAGACATGCGGTTATATTGATATAGGTCGTTTGTGCGTGAATTTGAAATTGGGACTGATTGCGTTTTCTTTGTCATCCTTTTCTCATGCTAAACTGGTGCATTAAACAGTGCGGGTGCATGAGTACGATGCATAATTTAAATATAAATCATTATCTGTGTCAATTAGAAATAGATTAGAAAGAAAACAACCGACATCACAATACCATATTATTTAACTAAAACGCGCATAAAAATTAATTGACTAAAAACATGTATCCTTAAGTTAGAAGGGCTTCAAACAAACTTAGGTAGTATATGATTAGCTTGAATAGTTTGGCTTGGTTGTTAAGACATGCCAGGAATATAGAGACATGAGAATAACATAAAACATAAGAGGATCAATTTTGTATTCTGTTTGGTGACAGTGTACAAGACATGCTTATCTGTATCTATATCTTGTTTGGTTTGATAAAGACAAAATAGAAAATACATTCCAAATGACTTAAAATACCGTTATTGCATTAATTTAATAGAAAAAAACACATTATCCTAATCTGAAAGGTTGTGTCCCGTGTCCGGTGTCTTGTACCCGTGTCCTAGCAAAACGATAGTATAGGAAATACACAAATTTTTTGTCCTGCGACGCAAATTTTTGTGTCTGTCTCAGTAAACAAACATAATTTTTATCATTGTCTCTCAGTATTTCTGTCTTGTTTCAACAACCAAACGCTGCCTTAGCATGCATTGCACACAAACATGGTTATTGAACTTTTGAGTTAACTCGTAAACTCTTACGAGTTCACGATTTCACAATACAAAATAAGTTAACACTTATATAAACTCTCTTTTGGTAAACTCGTATGAGTTTAAGTAAACTCTCGATTCTACAAACTAGTTTACGAGTTAAAATCAACCCACGAGATTACGAGTTTACCTCAAAGTGTACAAATTTGGTAACTTTGTTAGATACTTAGCTAACTTTGTGTATGTTAGATAATATTTATTGAATTTATTAAGCTAATTTTATCTATTTATAATAATTGAGTTATGTTTTATCGAACTATAAAGTTAACTTTGTACAAATGGACGCGCTTCCATTTGTACAGTTGCAGTAGCACTTGAAATCCCTATGCTCAAACAACTAAGGTAAGCCTATGACTCTAATACCACTTTGTCACATCCCAACTTAAGACGTGACCGCACATACGGCTATTGCCCTACGGAAGCACTGACGTAACATACTATAACATCTAATAAATGCAAATGATAAATAAATGCTGGCTTATTCATTAATTAATAACTAAAAACTATTTTCAATTACTGAACTAAAATATAAATAAGTTACATAATAATAATGTCTAAACTGAAATACATAAAGCTATTATGGACCCTGCCCTAGGTGTCTGGATCATGACTGTAACTACTCGGTAGCCCCCCTGCAAAACGGAGCTTACCACCGAAATCTGGAATCCTCGCTCACTGGACGAGGGGATCGTTCTCACTAGCCTCAGCCAAATTTGAAAATGTTTTGACAAAGAGGTGAGTTGTCAACTAAGTGGTGGGTACCTCAGTACTACTCAAATAGCACGTACTGCATATAATGGCATATGAATACATATATACATATACTAAAGAAACAAACTGATAAATAAAAATAACTGATATATGAAAGGAACTGAAATAACTGAATGCAACTGAATGTGTTGAATACTGGAATAACTAATAAAATTGAATGCACTAGATAACTAGAATAAACTGCGCTAATAACTAGAAAGTAAAATTATACGTATGTCCACGTCCCTGGCGGAGGGGCACAATTCGAGGGAGCCGCAACTCGACCCCACTTCACAAGATAAATTCGGGTGGTTATGGTATGTACGCAACCCGAATATCTAAGAGGGTACGCATACCCTAAGTTTGAGGAGCCTGACGATCACTTAATCTGCTAAATCTAGAAGCGTACACATGCCATAATCTGAGGAGTCTAACACTCTTAGCTATCTATTACTGAATCTGGGTTACGAGGTCATTGACCCCACACTGCTCTAAGTCATCTATCTTGTGATATACTGCTTGTAAAGTCTTTTAGGGAGTTGTCTTTGATTACCCATGTTGTTAAGGCCTAAGGATACTGATTATGACAAGTTCGTCCTACTTAGATAATCTTGTTTATTAGTTTGGATTCAAGGGCTAAGGTCCCACATTTATGACAAGATTCCCAAGTAAGAGAGGTTCCTGACAACGGACATCTTAAGCATCAAGTCTTGCCTTAGTCAGCACCTGCCCCTTGTTAGGGTCCATGCCTTAACCAAAGTTTTTATTTAAAAACTTATTAAATAATCCTAATCTAGCTAATCTAAGGGATATAATGTCTAAAGGTTTAGGTCTCTGTCCTAACATAGCATAGCATAGCACATATAACATAGCATAAGTACAAACACATGGCATATATAGCATATCAGATAAGCATGACATTTACAGAGCATGTGTAAAATAACTAATTAACTACTAGCATATTATGGCATGACTGACTCTATTGATGGACCACCGAAGTGGGACCATCGACGCACTGGGACCACCATTTACCTGGAATATCACGGAACAAAGGAACGCTGGCATTGGGGCTCCTAGTGGCGTTGCGTTGGCACCTGGAAACCCATAAAATAAATCTTTTAACGGGTATGCCTCGCAGTAGCAATTCTGGCATCGCTACAGCGCTCCGGCATCGCCACAGCGTCTGTGTACCACCGTGGGCCACCACCAACACGATGGCAGTGCTAGGGCCTACTATTGAGTCATAACATGAGCAATAAACATACAATTCTTTCAAGTCTTATATTGTAGAAAATCTAAGAAGAAGCTCTACAACTCTCATGAAGAGATGGAAAACTAAATCAATTGTCTACTTAGGTGTTTTTAGCATGGAAGACAGTATAGTGATGCTGAAATTTCATATTGGAGTTGTAACGAAAATTGTGGCATTACTCCTTCATCCAAAGTTCAAACGAGGAAAAATTTATGTCTAGTTCATGTAGAGTAGAAAGATCTACAAATTTCATGAATACCTCAAGAGTTAATTCAAACGTTTTAGTCATCTCAGGAGGCTTATAATATTTTGACATTGATTGCGCTTGAAAACACAATTTTCGGCCCATTGGCCCGTTTTGAGAAGGCACAATCCGAATTTTCATCTATTTAATCATCCAATATCATATTTTTAGTCATATAGGAGTTTATCTTTAGATTTTTAGGGTTAGATTTTTATGAAAACATGGACTCTACCACTCTCTTCTATTCCAAACCTCCATAACCACCACACCTCTCATCCCAAACTCACACTCGCTCACTTCTCCTCCTGATTCTCACCATCCTCTACTCACATTCATCACATAATCCCAAAAGATATTCAATTTTGACCCCTAATCGAATAGTCTAGACATAGATCATTCTGTCAGTTCAAAATAGAGGGTACATTTGTATTTTATTAGTGTTAAAATTAACTAAATTTTTTTGTATGAATGAAATTATTTTCTCCCTTATAAAAGAAAAAAAAAACTAAATATTGAAAAATCCTCTTTTCAGAAAAAAGAAAAAGAAAGTGGTGCATGGTGAGCACGCGACTCGCAAGTTGATGGCTAGAAAATATGAATGAAATGAAATGAAATGCAGCTTGAAACTCACCACGTTGCAAAGTCTCTACCAGACTGTCTTTTTTCCCTCTCTTTATAAATAAAACCCCGATCGTCTTCATCCCGCTCACATCCATGGCAACCGGACTGCTCAGGAGGTCGCTGTCTAGGGTTCCGTCGTCCCCGGCGTCGAAGCTCGCCTTCATCCGGGCCCACGCGTCGGAAGCCCAAGCCCAGAAGGTGGAGCCCAAGGCCCGCGACACCGCCACCATCAAGACCTTCCAAATCTACCGCTGGAGCCCGGACAAGTCGTCGAAGCCGGAGCTGAAGGAGTACCAGATCAACCTGAAGGAGTGCGGCCCCATGGTCCTCGACGCACTCATCAAGATCAAGAACGAGATCGACCCCTCCCTCACCTTCCGGAGGTCCTGCCGCGAGGGCATCTGCGGCTCCTGCGCGATGAACATCGACGGCTGCAACGGCCTCGCCTGCCTCACCAAGATCCCTTCCTCCGGCGCCGCCACTGTGACGCCGCTGCCGCACATGTTCGTCATCAAGGACCTAGTGGTGGACATGACCAATTTCTACAACCAGTACAAGAGCATCGAGCCCTGGCTGAAGAGGAAGAACCCTCCATCGGAACCGGGGAAGGAGGTCCTGCAGAGCAAGAAGGACCGGGCCAAGCTCGATGGGATGTACGAGTGCATACTGTGCGCCTGCTGCAGCACCTCCTGCCCTAGTTACTGGTGGAACCCTGAGTCTTATTTGGGACCCGCCGCTTTGCTTCACGCTAATAGGTAACGCATAAAGTTTCATGCTTTTTTCTTCTTTTTTTTTTTCCTAAGTTTTTGGTTGGTTGGTTGGTGGGTGTGGAATATTTGTTTATGTTGATGGGATAGGGATTTTGGAAGTTGAAATCGAGGGGGTTGTTTGTAGTGTGGCGTGGCTCTTTATTGTAACTTATGTACGCTTGTGTTGTGGGTTTAGAGAATTAGACGGTGTTCAATGGTGAGGTGGAGGTTTGTAGTTCAGCAGCTGTGAGAGAGTCCTTATTTTTGTTCTGAAGGAGATGGGGGAGGTGCAGGAAATAGGAATATCCATCCATTTTCCTTACTTTCAGCAACAATAGGATCTTCTAAGCGGAGTTTAGCATTTTTGTTACTCTATATTTTTGCATTGAACTTTTAACTCTTGTATTCCATGCCCCTACGCCGCTTAAAGTGTAAAAACAATTTGGTTTAAAATGTTTTGAGAATTAAGATAGGGTATTCTCAAAAAGTTATGTGCGCGCCATTGTCTTGTGTGCGTTTTCCGTGTCATTATGATATGCAGTGCTGGTTCCTATTCTGTTCACAAACCTGCAATACCTTTACATTCTTAACACACCTCTTTGAACCTACTAGCTAACTTTTGTTGAATTCGTTCCTCCATATTTTCTGATATTTTCGTTTTCGGTCTAGTTCTTTGGTTTGTTCGATTATCATACATCTCTAAATACTAGCCTTATATTAAATAGCTCTTAAATTCTTTCGCAACTGTATAACACTGCATGTGAAACCAGAAGATGTTGTTATTTTTTTATTGCATGTTTTCCTCCATGCTAATAGTCAAACTTGCTTTCATGCTATTTGTTGGATTCTATGATCATTTCTGTATCTGTATCCATTATCGTTTGTTGATTAGATTGACATTTCATTATGCTGAGGTTAACTTTTTCATGTATTTTGGTTCATATTATCTAACTGCACACCACTGTCTTCTCTATTCTCCTTCTCCGCATATTGTGAATACTTTAGTGTTTCCTTAGACCCTTTTGGTTTGGATGAGAGAATTTTTGAGGTATGGTTCTTTAATATTTATCTAGAACATATTTCTCTCATTGAAAGAAGAAATGTGGGTTCTGTGGGCTTAAAGGATCAGTTACTGTGTTCATTGGTTGCTTTCTAAGGTGTTTCTGTTACACATGCTTTTATTTGTTAAGTAATTACAGTTTCCGTTCTTGCTGCTGTAAGTCTGTACGTCAGCAAGTATGGAAGGAGTTTTCAATTCAGTTCTTGAGGAAAATGATTGAGGCAAATGAGTTGGAAATTTTTGTAACAGAATATGATCTTCTAGTTGGCTTAGTTTCCCTTTTTGCTTTTTCTCTTTTTTGTTTGCTTTTTTAAGTTTTAGTTTATCTATAAGTGGGTATTGAAATCTGTGCTCTGTTGTATTTGACACTTGTTTGGGTTGATTAGTAGTATCATGGTATTTTTAGTAAGAATTTGGCACTGACACAATAATGATTCCCATCTTGTTCTTGAAGCTGCAATTTCATTCTTGTCATGCTTACGCAAGTCGGTTGGTACTTTAGATTTGTCATCTATACTTTCTAACTTATGTTTTTGCTAAGTTGTACGTTTTACTAGTAGGATTATCGTGCATAAACAATTTTTGTTTGTATCCGGTTATGATTGTAGGTCTTGCATTAGCACTAGTAGTAGTAACTAATGTGTCGAGAATTAGTAGTTCAAGTGACATCTCCCTTGATCCTATGTCAAGGGTTAAGTTCAAGGAAATGTGTTCGACATATAATGTGTCTGACCAATTCCACTATCATAGTAGCTAATGTGATAATGAGATGAGTAAATCTTAATCTTTAGATCGTGCTTTTCTAGGAATGGAGGGATTTAAGTCTCCTTGTTACTTACTAAATTGTTAATCAAACATATTGAAAGATGCTTTTTTTTCATTTATTTCATTTCACTAGATCTGCTGCTTTTTCTTTCTTGCTTGTTGAAGAGATTTAGAGGTTAATAATTTGAATGCGAACATGGTTTATGACAAGGCACTATGGCCTCGTTTGATCTATGTAGCCATCTCCACATAGTGAGACAATGCTTTGTCGTTTTGTGATTGTTGATTTAGTTGCAGTTGCAAATAGTGTGCCAGATTGAAAGACAAACACCCCACCTCCTTCCCAAAAATCTATTGTTGTTATAGTAGTTTGTGTTCAAACCTGAAATATTGGCTGTGATGGTATTTGCAGGTGGATAAGCGACAGTCGTGATGAGTACACTAAGGAGAGATTGGAGGCCATTAATGATGAATTCAAGCTCTATCGCTGCCACACCATATTGAATTGTGCTCGTGCCTGCCCAAAGGGTTTGAATCCAGGAAAACAAATCCAACATATCAAGTCGCTTCAGCCTAAAGCTTGAAGAAACTCTACTGTTATAAGCATGACGGTGTTTGCATTTGAACATCTATGCTGGGATTTTGTTTTTTCTTCATGTGCGGGGATAATATAGCTTTATTCTTAATAAATGTTGAAGCCCTTTTGTAAAACTGTGTTTTTAATTGTTTAGTTTCTATTGCATTTGAAATAGATGTTAATAGCCAATCCCAATTGGACCCAACTGGCTGTAGCCATTATACAAGCTACTGCAGGAAATTTGAAGGCATGCCTTCTTCAATTTGTCTATGTATATAATGTTTCTGTTGGTGCTTTTAACTTGAATGTCTTATGGGACATGAAATTTAATGTTATGCTACCTGGATCTGGTACGGCTTAGGAATATGGCAGTTGAACTTGCGGCTGTAAATGACCAAAAGAGAAAAGGAAAGTTCTGGCGGTACGATTTCATATGGCTGCTTTATTAAAACCCAAATCACTAAGAGCCTTGAATGGGAAACGCTGGCCTCATAGAATTGTCATGAGGGGACCTTCAATGTAAATTGGGCAATTAAAGTAACCAAAACCAGAAAGTGTGTGTATTCAAAGTTAACACAGCTTTAGAATGATCATTACATCTAATCAACGGCATACATAAAACTATGAACACGAGGAGGAGATTTAATGATTTACATCTCATAAATCAAAACAAGCTAAGCTCTCCTCTTACATAGTCGAGAACCTTATATACCACGATATGGAGAGGCTTCAATTCAAAAGCCATTGAGCTAACACCTCGTACCAAACAAAATATCGCCATCACGACCATGAAGTTGTTTGCAGTAGCTTGGTTTCTGGTTTTCATCATGATGATTTCTTTTGAGCACGGGATTAATGTCCAGGGAGGAAGAACGCGCCTTTCAATTCATTATGTGACTATAACAGGTAATGCAGTGAAAAAACATATATACAGGTTTTGTCATTAAGGGGAGCTAGTAGTAATCCACATTCTTTAATACTCCTCTGTTTTGCAATCACGTGTACAAAGATTGAATATTTCACATTGTACAAAGATACATAAACAAATTATATTCCTACAGGATGCAACAATGACTGTGACACTGCATGTTGTAACTGTGACATCACAAAACATCCACCGCTATGCGTGCTATGCTGTGAAGAAGAAGATCCTTAAAAGGCACGCACGGGTCTACATTTATAGGTCAACCACGTGTTTTTGGGTGGACCATTGGTTTAAATTGTGTTAGGTTTTGCTTTGCCATCTTGTCTTTTGTTTGGGTTAGTGCCTTAATTTGGTTGAAGGTTGGATGCTCTTTTCCTGCCCCAAAAAAACATGATTTTGTCCCTTTGAGTTTTCCCAAGGGGGTAGTCCAGGTGCCGGTGTGTGGTGTCTGTTTAAGATGGGTTCGTTTTTGTTGAGAGTGAGTTGTCTTTTCCTGGTTTGTTTTTGTTTGGTGTGGTTAGCCATGTTTCCTTTTGTATTGATGATGAGTGGATTGTTGTTTGGTTTGTTTTATACATGTGACTTTATAAAGTTTGTTTTCTTACCTAAAAAAATAGAATCCAACTCGCGTCGTCATAGTGGGTGTTTGACATTCATGTTTAGTATTTGATAATGCCCTAAGCAAAGCAAGATTGCCTTCCGCAATGACTAGTTGTAGGAGAAAAAAAAGAATACTTAGCTATCAATTAAAGGTTTATTTTATTTTTTATTTTACGAGGCTATCCAATTAAAGCTTGATACACCGTAAGTAAGCAAAATGTTTTATTATTTTTTTACTCAATAAACTCTTGTTAAACATAAGTCTCATCAAATTATTAAAACAAAAATGCTTGTGTACACCCTTAAACATATACACCCGTATGTACACCACTAAATTATACGTAATCAATGACATTTATATGGGTTACAGTAAATTTTTTGCATTTACACTATCACGCGACTCTCCGCGCGATTTTCTCAACCATATCACAAACGAAAATGCACCCTGACGCGTTTTTCTCAACAAGATCACACACAAACCTTTCAAACAATTTATTTTGAGCTACAGAATCTGCATATAGAAGCATTTTTGAAATGAATTATTTTCGTGTTGTTTATGGAGTGTATTGTTATGAAGTGTAAAGTAATATTTGCAAAATATGATCTGATTAGAGTGCACAAACTTTTAATGATTGAGTGCATAAACATTATTAGTGTCAGTGCACAAACATTATGTACTTGTGTACAACACTGTGATTTTACCCAAACATAAATAAGTTTACAATCTTTATACATTTTTAATGTACAAACTTTATAACAATTAGTTCACATACATGTGCGCACACACTTTTATACGTTCTAATGCATAAACTTTACATATATGCATATTACTTAATACTTAATGTATAGTTAAGTATTTTTGCATAATATGATATCTGATTGGAGTGTACAAACATTATCAGTGTCAGTGCACAAACATTACGTACTTGTGTACAACATTGATTTTACTCAAACATAAATAAGTTCACAAATTCTATTGTAGCAATGTCTCAACAAGTAGATTCGATCAAAGTTCCAACTCAATTTTCTATCCCACATTCCCCTGTGTTGAACTCATTCTATGAAAGAAATTAGAACAAATGAATAATGATTTACTAGTGGAATTTTTTTGTACAAGGTGGTAAGTTTTTTTTAATCACTTAGTGGATAAATTTTTAGTGCACAAACTTTATTCACAATCTCAACAATTACAGGTATATTACACAGCACAAATATTATACCACAATTTAAACCTCTAAAACCTCCTACCCTTTATTGGTAAACATTTAAACCTTTTATATTTGGATGTGTTATGTTTTAGAAATAATGAGTTGCACAGGGTTGTAAGTTTTTTTTATTACATATTGGATAAATTTTTTTAGTGCACAAACTTTATTCACAATCTCAACACCTAGAAATAAACCTTTAAACCTTTATTGAAATGAACTTAGATCTTAGATATTAGATCGTTTAATGAAAAGAACACATGATTGATGTAACATAAGCTACAACTTTTAGAACATTTAAAATCAATTGGGTTGATTAGTATTTATGTACAGAATATATACAGAGCAATTCTTTAAAAAACAATTGGTGACAAAATTATTACATGCCCCCCACCCCCTAATGCTTCCGACTCTTTTTACCCCGTTTCCCCCTTCCCCAAGGAGCTTTGCTGTGCTGACGTTCGTGTACAGACTCAATTGGAAACTTCCCTTTCGTCACTGTCGGGTGGCAGCTTCGTCTGGGCCTGACATCTCTTCGACATCCGAGCCGGATGACTCCTCGGCCGGGGCTACCCTTGCAAGCTCATTTGGCATTAAAACGAGCTACTCTCGCAAATAATTATGCGTTGACAGCATTGATGTCAACAACATATCCTTGTGCATCTTTCAGAACTGTGATGATAATTGAGCAGTGGAAACTTGCTCATTAACCAAGTCAGGAGAAGATTCAGATGAATCTTTCTTTTTATTCCATGAGATTCATCTCAGCATTATCTAAGGTTACATCAACTTCAATATGTGCTTCTTCCATAATTTCATTAGGTGGGCACGTCTCTTCACCCTGGTCCCCTTCTACCTTTTTCATTCTCAGCTGAATCATTTTTCCCTCCATAATACCTAACCTTTTTCAGCCTTCGGGGAACAATGTTCACCATTTCCTAACATATAAATAAACAATTGCACTGCTAGTAACTTAGATGAAGCCAAAAAAAGAAACACAGTCAGGTATAAATGTGCTCACCACTAAGCTGGCCTTCTCCTGCTTCACCATCTCTTTCATTTGAGCATACGTCCAATACCTGATCCACGGTGGGAGCGGATCATTGAGTAGGTCGAATGGCCCAAGCTTGTCCTTGCTTCCGTACACAACCTTGTTTAGGCAAGAGAGTGTGTTAGTGACATACATTACAACATAAAATTTAAGTGCACAAACTTTACAATCACTCATACACAAACTTTATATGATATAGTGCACAAACTTTATACATACTGTGGCCAAGTTATACCATTATTTTGCACTGCAAAAATTAAAACAATATCTGGTGTCAAGACAGTTACACACATTTAAATGGATTAGATGGATAAAGTTTAGTTTATAGATCACCTTTCTGCTCTCAGTTTCATCACGAGTGCTGTCTATTAATGCCAAAGTTTGCACCGGTGCTGGCTTGTGTGAAGCCTTTTTGTTGGCATCCTTAGCAACAGTTGTCCCGTTGAGTGATCGTGGAGGAGCCATTTCTATAGCAATGAACAATTAACATCACGAATTTAATTCAAAAACTTTGAACAAAAAATGAGTGACTATAAACCCAAACAACACAAGCAAGAGTGCACAAACATTACATGACAGATGCACAAACATTACAACAAAGATGCACAAACTTGAGAGAAGAAAGCTGGATGGGTATTAAATCCACAAACAAACCCTAATACCAACAGATGCAAAAACTTTAGAGATAAGAAGTCAGAATATAAACAACGTGGGATGCAAGAAACTCATACACAATGCACAAACTTTAGTGTGCACATTGCACAAACATTATACATATCCGGATACAAATGACTCACTAACTTTTTCGAAAAACAAAGACCGTTGTTAAATTGTTCTTTAAACCAAATGCAATCGAACAAAACTCAAAGAAAGTTAGACGGAAAGCAAATCGACGAACAAATCCTAAACAGTGAATTCAGTTCGATGTACTTATCTGTGTTTGTTTTCTTGTGGGATATTCGATTGCGTTTGGTACATCTTGTGCAGAGAGCACGATGAGTTTGCAGAAGAGAGACGAGAGTGAAGATCACAACGAGAGACGAGAGTGAAGAGAGAAAATGAAACGGTTTGTGTTTTCAATCCTTTTTTTTAAAGATAAGAAAGTAGAAGCGGGAAGGTTGCGAAACGCGTGTGTTTGACGTGCGAGTGAGTGAGAGTGAGTTGTTATTTTGTGGGGTCCACTGTATATTAATATAGGTGTATGTATGATGTATCAAATTAGAGTATACATATAGCAGAACTGTCATTATAAGACACTGATAAAATTCAATCAAGAGTATGCTCCATTTGGTCCATATACTCTCTGTAATGTTCCATAAACTAAATAATTGAATGCTTTAATTGGGTACATCTACCTAAATATGTGGATAATTAAATGAAGACCTGAATTTTAATAACGGATGATAAAAGGTTCGGGGTGATATAAGAGTCGTCTGGACGTCTCACACCTAGAGAACAAACTAGTTTAAGAGCTTTTTTTTATCTTCTTCCACCTAAATACTATAATCACAAAACACTTAAAAAGTAGGAAATAGACGAAATAATAAAATCAATTAAGACTTAAATATGTTTTTATTCTTTATAAATATAAGTTGTTTTGACTTAAAAATGTTCTAATTATTTGGGTCCCAAGTAAATCTAAAATTTGATCTTTATATAAATATTTTAAAATGTGTTTAGTGTTTATAAAAATTTTAAGAATATTTCTTTTGATTTTTATAAATTGAATCTAAACCCCTCAGAAGCCAAAAACCTAGTGATGGAAAGAAAGGACTAACACAAAGTAAAAAAGGATTATTCAAACCAAAACGACTCCAACTAAAAACATATTTAAACCAAAAATCAAATATATATGGTCGCAAAGTTCTAGAGAAAAAAAAAATTCTTCCTCCCGGAATGGTTTTAGTTTGCAAATCCTTGAGTTGGAATCTTCTTGCCATCAATAATACACAAATCATGAGTTGCCATCAATAATACACAAATCATGAGTTGGAAATAATTTAGAAACTAATTAATCTTTGTCATAACAAGAATGTTTTCAACTATATAATTAAAGCCTTTCATAAATTCTTCAAGAACACTAGAGCCAACCAAATGAAGTTTGGTTTGGCACTAGTTCACCACAACATGGTGAATCTCAGTTAGGAGAATTGCCCACATTTAAATATTCTACAGTATTCTAATAGGATTACCTTCTGAGGCAGGAGATCTGTGGGAAACCAAAGAAAAAAAGAAAACACTAGAACCGAAAGCAAGCAAAGGGAAAACTATCAGTGCGACTAAGAAAATATGAGGCATAATATCAACTAAACAAGACCTTGAATAGTGCTAATTTCTTCCATTCAAACATCAAAATCAATCCACCATATGCCCAAGGAATGGAAAGTACATGATCCTATCAGCAACAGGTGCAGCAAAGGAGGCCATTGTTGCCACTTGCCAGCAAAAAAACTTGCATGTTGGGGGAAACAATGATGAGATAACATGTTTGATTTCACAGGTAATCACTCATTACTTTTTCAGGCAGAGCAGCAGCCGACTTTCTTAACAGCCGAAACATCATCCTTGGTTCCCACATTTATGGTTTGTCCTTTAGGCAATTCCGCAGGATCGTTCGCAGCTTCAAGTGCTTTCCGACTCATCAAACGGTATATTTGAGTTAGCACTTCAGTGAATGCATCATCAACATTCATAGACTCGAGGGCAGATGTCTCCATAAAGAAAGTATTTTCCCTTTCGGCAAAAGATTTTGCATCTTCAACGGAGACCGCTCGCAAGTGACGCAGGTCCGCCTTGTTACCAACGAGCATCACAACGATATTGGAATCTGTGTGGTCTCTCAACTCCTTCAGCCATCTCTCAACATTCTCAAATGTAACATGTCGCGTGACATCATAAACCAGTAAAGCGCCAACTGCTCCTCGGTAGTATGCACTTGTGATTGCACGGTATCTGAAAAATTTAATGATACGGTGATGATTCTCAAACAAAAAGAAACTTAACAAAGAATTAAACAAATTATATGATTTGGATAACAAAAAGAATCATGATAAAATTCATAATAATACTCCTACAAAGGTTTGTCAGGATTCCCATCACTGAAAGTAGGAATAACCAAAAAAAAAAAAAAATGATGTCCAAACAATGTTCAGAGAAAATAGATAGTTTCAATTAATTAATTACATTTCTGTAGATTAAACATGCACAGCATACATGTCCTATAACACACAGCATACGACAACCAAAATATTTCACTCATCACTGATCTACTCAACGATAGCATATCGCCAATTCAGAATCAAAAGAAACAAAAGAAAGATGACGGGTCACATTGTAGTGGCACTTATAGCAAACCTCAATGTAGAAAAACTGCAAAGTACATCATTGAGGAAGTATGCACCGAAGACAAACTTCACTTCATTAAAAGCTTTTGGGTTTAGGTGAAAAGGCTAAAATATGATTATAATCACTACAATAGCTACACAGGTCCTTTTCGTATGAACTTGCCAAAACAGCTCTACGAAATCCATGTAAGCTGCTTAAAGCCATTTTTCACAAATCAGAAACTGAATCTTATGGACCCTAAAATTACAACGGGGAAGTCAAGATTGTCAAATTCGAGAGAGTTTTAGTAAACTTGTGAAGTCTCAACAAACTCGAATCGTAAAACAATGTCATAAATATAATTGATATTGAACAATGTTAACTTTATAATAAAACAAATGAAAAAAAAAATCATAAAATATACCTTAATTCATGGTTTAATTGTTATGTCATACTTTATTCTGCGTGTGTATTACATTAGATAAATATCGAAAATTAGCTTAATAAACTCACCTGATATTGTTAAACATAAACAAGTAAACTAAGTATCCAATAGAAGTAATCAAATTTGTACATTTTGAGGAAAGGGAAAAGTTTTAATTTAAAATTATAAACTCCTAAACTCACAATCGATGTTTATTGAGTTTACATAAACTCGTACAAGTGTACACAAAAAAGAGTTTATATGAGAGTCAACTCGTTTCTATGTGATAGGATTATAAACTCCTTAAAGTTTAAGAGTTAACTCAAGAGTTTAATAACCATGGGGCAGTAATTGTTACCATAATTATTTTTGTCTAAATTAACTTCAACAATTTATTAAAGGCGATGGCTTACATGCACCTGATAATTTTGGTATCTCATGCCCCTGATACGAGTAGGGTGGACCACGTACGGATGGAACCTAGAATAACCTGTGAGAAGTTTTCAGAACTGGTAATGCCACTTTTTGACACACATCGTTATTTTAACCCATCATACAAACAATTCCTAAAGCATTTGTTTCCCATTTCCCTACTAATTAGTCTTTAGTGAACGCTCTTTACTATAATTAAAAAAGCACAAATCTTTCACATTCTTAATTTATTAAAAACAGAAAAGATCGGGGCACTCTAATATGAAATTGGTGGAGAATCTGGTATGGAATAAGTTGTAGGCTTGTAGCTTTCATGTGGTGCTTGGTGGTTGAAATTGGCTAAGGGAGGAGAGGGAGGTGGAGCCAGTGACACAGTGAATCTAGAACATCAACAACATACTTGGAAGAATAATGATGAGGCAGATCAGGAAGAGTGGTGGACGGTGGCACGGCACATCTGCAAAAACGACGACATAACAGATCTGGAAGAGCAGTGGCAGAATGGATCCCCTCGCCGTTGAGTATGTGTTTAGATACTTAAGATGATGTGTTTAGGAACAAAGATATGATTTTATGGAGTTAGGTTTAGATGAGAATTGGTAGAGAATTTATGGAGTTTGAATTTGATTAGTTATATTTGGTACTGTATTTTGGGTAGTTTATCTGCTGTGATCCCATCCTTTTCAACCATCATCGGCGCCAAAAAGTTGGCAATTCCACCAACGGAAGGCTTCATCTAAAAGACCTTTTAATTATGAGAACAAAATCATATTTAAAAACAAATTAACAACTAGACATAATTATTATGTTTAAAAAATAATAAAATCTCTAAAATGCATAGTTTGACTATGTCATTTAAATTTGTCCCAAAAAAAAAAAAGGACTATGTCATTCAAACAGGTTGCCGTCTTTACGGCCATTAATGACATTTAATGACAACCCAATGGTTTCAGTATTGTATGATCACAGTACACCATATTTTAACAGCAAGGTGCATCGTGCTCACTAAAATGCAAAGAGCATGCAAGCCATCGCCTTTATTAAAATTCCATTTCTACATAAGCACTTCTCAAAGCATTTATCCGTATGCCATTCCGCTTAATGTTAGACTTCACTTATGAAAGCATAGCTTACTTAACAAGTACTTATCCAATGAGCTGAAAAAACATTACACTATCTTTACACTATTCTAGTTCAGGACAAACAGAAAACATTAAAACTGTATTAGAATATACAATTTTCTGGTTAACATCATTTAGAAAGGAGAAAAAAGATGTAAATACAGTGTAACGAAATTGATGTCAAAATAACATTACACTTATGGAACACCTACTTATTTAACCCGTTTACCACACATGGCCATAGTATATCTAGAAAAAGGAAATTCATAAAAAAAGTAGCCAACTTCAAATAAGAAGTCAAGGCTGCTAATTCTTCACCATCCATTTCCCATATAGAGGAAAGTCTTATTCTACATATCATTCAGAATAAATACTCAAATCTATCCTCAAAAAAGCAAGCAAAGCATAAAAATGAAAAATCAGCCCTTCAAAGATTTTTTTTCTGCATCAGTCTGATACTTTGCCATATAAAATAACCATAAACTTAAGGACCAAATTAATATCTAAACATACATTAGAGAACTAAATTTACGCCAACTTTAAACACAGAGATGTCAAATTTAATATCTATGGTGCGTCTGTTTCAGTTAACTTGCCCAAAAAATCACTATTATGACAAAAAATCTGTTTTGATATATGTTTTAGAATAATCGAAATTCCAAAAGAGTCTGTTTTACAGCCTTTTAAAACTGTTCCCGGCTTTTTCCAACTTCATACAAAAACCAAAATTTTTTTTCCATCACTTCTCTAAAACCCAAAACAATCGGACCCCTAAACTATTCAGAGAAAGACTAGCACGTTTGGTTTCAGGTGGGTCCCACCTAGAATCGATTCTAAGCCCCCGGCAGAAGTGAAATTTTCTCACTTCTAAGGCTCCGGAATTGATTTTAAGCCACCACAACAGAAATCTAAACACGCTACAAATTGATGTCACCTACATATTCAGAACACTAATTTCAGTATTTTACTCAACAATTCCCACACAATTAAGGTCCTAACTAGCAAATTCGAATGACCCTAAACCCTAAAAAACGCGGGGATTGAAATTCAGCGAATGAATTTAAAAAAAAAAATGGAAAAAAAAAAGAGGAACCTTTCTTGGCCAGCAGTGTCCCAAATCTGGGCCTTAAGGACCTTGTCGTCGACGTTGATGGTCCTGGTGGCGAATTCGACCCCAATGGTTGACTTTGACTCGAGGTTGAACTCGTTGCGGGTGAATCGGGAGAGGAGGTTGGATTTGCCGACGCCAGAGTCACCGATCAGAACCAGCTTGAAGAGGTAGTCGTAGTCATCGTCCCCTCTGCTGTAAGAAGCCATTGGAAAAATCAGAGTCAAAATTGGGGATTTGGAAGCATAGGAGAAGAGAAGAGAAGAAGAAGAAGAAGAAGAAGAAGAATGAAATGAAGAGGGGGTTTTTGTGTTTGTGAGATGGGGTCACTGAATTTAAGTCCTTTTTGTTTTAAGAATGTCTTTCTCTCTCTCTCTCTGACTTCACTAAGATTCATGTTTGTCTTATCTTATGCCCTCATCTCTTCCCACTTCATTCGATGGGTCCGACTCTTTTCTTTTTATTTTTTTGGAATTTCAGATATTTTCCCCCTCTTTTTGTGGTAAGGCTTTTTCTTTCTTTTTTTTTTTTTAAAAAAAAACTTAATAATGTTTAGGATTAATATCTAACTTCATCCTTTGGAGTTGCACTCATGCTCAACCTAATGCCTAAACAAAAAAAAAATGATGTGTTAGTCCTTTAACAATTGATAAACTCATTAGTCCATTAATTTGAGTTTTAGAAAACATGCTATAAGTAGTCTCTTTGGCAATTGTAAAGTTCAATGACTACTTAAGACGTATTATGTAATTCGGGGATGGAGTGATTAACAAGTCTAATGATTATTAAGTTTAGGGATTAATGAGTCATTTTTTCTTAAAAGACTAGATTAGGTGGTGTGTTAAGTCCAATGACAAAGTTGGACATTAACCCTAATGTTTATATTATTAAAAGAGTGTGTTAAAGAATTTATTTCAAATTTTAGTCAGATCTTTTTTTAAAATTTTAAATAATTTTTATTTTAAATGTAAGAGAATACTAAAATTTAAATTAAAAAAATATTTAATGAAGTTTAATGAAAAAAGTTGGTGGTATTAGCTTTGACGAAAAATCTTTCTCCAAAAGTAATGGCGGAAAATATTTCAGATATTTAGTTAATATAGATTAATACTAAATATAAAAATTAATTATTTTTAACATAAAAAATTTTAAATAAAATCAAAATATTAAATGCCTAATTTTCCTTTTTACTATTTTAAGTTGAATCAAAATATTTTTTTTTATAGAATCCAAATTGAATAAATATGAAAAAGAAGTTTTTTTTTCTTTTTTTTTTAATGTCTTTCAATTCCACAAGTAGCATCAAAAATCAAGAAAATCATTAACATTTTGGAATAAAATCATTGATGCTAAACCTTGTAGTTGTTGTTAGATTTATTACATGGTCCATTGGAAAGAAGGTGTACACAAGACAATGTTGCACTCTAACTCAACACAAAATCTTAACTTTAATCCTTGAATAGAAAACGTACAAAGTAAAATAAAATTTAAATGATGTATTTTGTTTGATCAAATAAAAACATAACGCTCTTTTGATATGGTACTTGTATGGAACTTCATCACAAAGATACTTTATTAAAAGTCGTCAAGTAATATTTTCTACTGCGACACAAAAAAATAAAATAAAAAATGATAATTAAATATTTGACTTAGTTAATTAGAAGACATAATAAATAGTATCATATAAATGTAAAATAATATTTGAATAGACAAAACTTACTTGTTTTGAAAAAGTATATATGTCCTCTAAACATTTTATGTTAATGTCATTATCATGCTTATTAATCTAACATGCAAACGAAGAAGAAACCATTTTATCATCGTCTTCTAAATGATCAAAACCATGTGCAACGGATTATTTGGAGAAGCATTTATCTCTTTATCTAAAAATTAAACAACTATAAGAGCATCTCTATAATGCGTGGTTTTAGAGCGTACTAGTTCTATTTAGGACCCACCAAGGCAATTCAATTTTCAAAATACTAATTAGAGCAAAACAAGTTGGGAATAAAAGTACCAGACAATCCCTTCTGACTAGGACAGGCCATTTTATTTAGCTTCTAATTAGCATGTGACACTTGACATGTAGTAGAGATAAAAATCCCATATTTTAAACTAAATTTGACACCTTTCAATAAGTGAAGAGTCTCATTTTTTAGATAATTTTATTTTTACGACGCATTGACTCATAAATGTTGACGTGACATATAATGAAGTTTAAAATAAAACCAAAATTAGGTCTCGTCATTGAAGATGTTCTAAGAGTTAATGTACAAAAAATCGTTATTATTTAAATTTAAAAAAATTTGAAACATTAAAAGAAAATCTTTCAAAAGATGCCAAAGACTCAAAAGACTCAAAGCCAACAAAAAGAAGTTAGATACTAATGATTAAAAGATGTACAAGAGATAGCTGTTATTTCCTTGATGCTTACTTGCTAAATAGAAAACATCGCTTTTTCATATTTATCTAATTCGGATTCTATCAAAAATATGTTGATTCAATTTTTAAAATTAATTAATTTTTATGTTTAGTATTAATTAATATAAAAATATAATGGTAATAGACTAAATATTGAATCAATTTTTAATTGAGGGAAATTTAGCAATATTAGAAGAAGGAAAAAAAAAGGACACCACGTAGGAGTGATATTAGACAAAAAAAAAAAGAGTGACAATAGTCATTCAAAAAATATGTAGTTGTTAGAAGATTAAAAACAATTTTTTCCACACGACCATGGTGCCTACCGGTGCGTGCCGGTGACCAATCCTTTCATTATTGTATAGACAACTCTAAGAGGGGAACAACTAGCCAGAAAATAAAAAATGTTGTATGAGTCTTTTGACGTAAAGAAAGCAATTAACATAAGGAAAAAGATAAAGAGTGTCCTGAAAACATTGATTAAAGAATTAAGAGTATAAATCTTTTATTGAAAAATGTAATTTTTAAATCTCCAATACATTCAAAGTTATAAAAACTCAAAAAAGAAATTATTATTTGTGGTTGTTTATCCAATGCTTACAAAACCCTTAAAACAAAATAAATAAAAAATATTATTTCTACTTATATATTTACTATTTATATTATTTCATTAACAAAATTATGAAAAACAGAAAATAAGACAAGAAACTAAATAGATCCTCGTATATTTATTGTTATAATCTATGCAATACTTTCCTTTTTATTAAGAACTTCTCACGCAATTTCGATATGGTAATTAAATAAAACCATCCTTTAAATGATAACAATTTTGACCCAAAAAAAAGGATAACAACTCGATGATTAGAGCCATTAGCATTAAAAATAAGAATTAATTTTGATTCAGAAATCGATTGTTAATGTGATCAACCACTGTTGGATAAAATTTAAGAAGTAATCAATAAGTTTTAGGAAACTTAAATAATTTAATGAGAAATAATAAAGGTTAGTTTAATCTTTAACATGTGTTGTAAAGACACTAAAATAGTAAAACTCAAAACCATAAAAATAATGTTGTAAAGAAGAGAAATACTCAATTACCCTGGCATAGTTTCTGTTAGAATTTATACATTGGTTAAGTTTTGACAATAAAGCTTATTTTTAGCTCAATTCACTAAAAGCTGAAAACCCCAAACTAGACTTGGTAAGGTAAAAACATATATAAACATGCATCCAATTAAGGCATTACTGTTATTATTACTATGCTTGGTAAATGACTACGTTGATATACAGTGGATTAACTTTTGCTCATTATGAAGAGGTTTTCAAGTATTTAAGTTGTATGGAATGTGGTATGCTTGCCTCTTGATTAGATAGGATATACAAATATTAAGTATTTTAATTTTAAAAAATGATTTTGAGAAGCTGATCATATATAGTTAGAAAGTGAAAAAAAAAAATGGTTGTTCTCTTATTAGGTTTGTGTTTCAAATAATTCATACACGGATTCAAAAATATTGGGAAAATTATTGTAATTTTGAAATTTATTTTCACTTTAGCCACTCACAGTAATTAAGAAATCCAAATAATATATTTATTAAAATATCCTTACTTAATTTTCAACATCAAATCAATTAATTATATTAGTGTTACTATATTTCTCGATTATTGGTATAGTTAGAAGGATAAAATTGAAAAGTTGGTTATAAATCAGTAGTATGTGAAAATGACATATTTTGAGACAAATTTCTCCATTCTCGCACTTAATATCGGATAGAAGAAGTAATGATTTCTCACAACTCACAATGCAATAAATAAATAAATAAATATATCATATTATATATATGTAGCTTTCTTTTGAGATCCTTGATAAAATCCAAATGAATTTCGCCTATGCTCATTCAAGATTAACAATAAATCCTCATCGTTTTCTTCTTCTAAATGAGAATAAGCCTTTGCAACATAGTTGAACTGCTGTCCATACATGTAGGATGCACATGCTGCTTTGTATGTGAGAAGTTGCAAATCACCTGCTCCATAGAAAAATTCGGCAAAACAAATTAACATGGCTAAAAAATAACACAAGTGCGCGATTATGCTGCAACATCTCTAGCAAAGTTTACGTACATAGTTAATGTAGAATTGCTTTTATACTATCATCCAATCATATGTAATCGCGTCATTAAAGGAGTATGAAACTCTTTTAATGATGGGAAAAACACATTATAATAGAGCAAAATAGTTTTGAGGGAGAAAGCTATCAAAATCAAACTCAAATTATATACCAGCTTCAATCTCTGATTCAAGCTTGCAATTGCTGAAATGTCTTGTTAGCCACCATCTACAGCGAATCCTCCAAGACTTACCTGACATTCCCTCTGTAAATATTTTTGGGGTTTCTCTAGAGGAACAATGTTGCCTGAGTTCATCTTCATTTTTGATGGGGCAATGTGGCCTGAGTTCATCTTCATTTTTGATGGGGCATGAGGACATGCAATCTTCATAGGTAGACAGTTGAGACAGTTTTAAGAAACAAGAAGAGAACACCTTCCACGTATTGTATTCTGCATCGGTAGCATCTAAATGTAAAGCAATCATTTCCAGCATAGATTCAAGACTGTAGTCGCCTGGAAAACACACATGTAGAGACCAATTAACGACATAGTGTATAAATTGAGAACATACAGGCTCGCTTTGTCTGTAGCACACAAGTTACAACTTGCATATCCACAATGAACTGTACCGAGTTGTGACAACCAATCAAAGGCAAACTTATTTGTACTTGAAGAGGCTAATACAGAAATACTCTGTATAACAGCTGAGGAAAAATAAACTGAAGATGGGAGTTCTTCAATAATTTTGGATGAAGGTCCGGTCTCTAACCGTTTCTGATAAAAGACGAAAAGATGTGATTCGGAGTGACAATACCATTTTGGTGCATCCTGATAAGTTTTGCTAAGGAATCACGACATGTTGGATCCTTCTGTAATATATCCTCGAAGCAACTAAGAAGCAAGTTAGAGTTGTTTGGATAAAAACCCTCTAAGACAGCAGCCCTTAATCTGCAAGTGTTTGCATCAGCGACTTTGTAAAGATAACAGAGAGAATTATGAGCAAAATAACACAACTTGCTTATCTCAGAAATTGCTGGTTTAATGACAATATGTCTCTTACGATAACAATTTTTTGTTTTTATCTTTAATAAAAGTCTGGGTGTTAACAATAATAAGAGAAGAGATGTGCACCTAATTGGGAATACAGAGGCTGAATTACAACATTCCTCCTCAAGCGTATTTAGAGCCTTTTCAACATGACCTCGAATCAGCCATAGCTGGAAATGAAAAAATATAAGTGAAGCAATTGTTGATATCTCAAACATTATTTCATGTAGAAAGCACTTTCCATATAAATTAATTTAATGTTTACAGCAGATGCAAAATATGTATCTGCACACGCAAACGAAAAAATAGAAACTATGATATTGCAGGTGATGGTTAAGATGGATAATTGATTTAAAAACCCGAGCAACTGTTATTTCCAGTTTAAGTGAGCGCAAGATATGCAGGTGGAAGGAGTAAGGGCAAATTCGTCATAGAATGTGCAAAAGTGCAAGGGACCAAGTATTCCTAAACCCTAAACCTAGGAACATTATTCATCTCTACAACACAACTCCATGCAAGGATAGAATAGTGGCTTGTGCTAAGGCCAGTTTAGCCTGTACTGACAAGTGAACCTCTGAAGTGAGAATCTCACTTTACGCGGAAAGGTGAGGGATTTCAGTTAGATCAATAAAGTGGGACCCATATACACAATCCTACTTTATTAATTCAAGAGTGAAATCTCTCATTTTCACATCTAAAGTGAGATTCTCATTTTCAAGGATCCAAATCCGGTCAAAGATCATGTATCCCAAAAGCATGACAGTATGTTTGTTATCGAATTTAGTAAATGCATGCTTACTGTGTTCACTGAAAGGAAATCAAGAGTTCCTTTCGCCAAAAATTTCCTCGGGATGTGCAATTTACCCGTTGGCATTCACAACCAAACGGGTACTAAGTTGTTAGGTAGAGACTAGGAACGGTTTTATATCTCTAGCAGTACCATAATTCAAAAAATATTGTGCCAGAAACTAATTTCTCAAAATTGTCTCATCTCATCATCACCTTGCGACAATACTATTATTGCTAAAAATTGGTAAAACAAAAAGTAAGAGCTTCTCACAATGTTGAAGAGGGTTTTGCAGAAGATGGTAAAGAAATCTTGAATTGACGGCTGTCTCATCTGTTTCTATACACATATAATAAGGATATCTTCTGAACTGGAAGAACTGACACTTGATTTTCCAAAAGCAACAGAATCAAGGGATACCATGTTAAATCTTTAAGGAATTCAGTCGAAGGTAAATCAGATTTCTCCAGAATAAAAAGCATTCGCAGTTATCACTCTTTTTCATTCCATTAATTTCTTGAAGTAGTTTTACAGTTTGTTACTACTCAATAGTTTATCATTGGATGAGGAGCTTGAAAATTAATCAAGAATACCAAATAGTTGTGATACCACAGGCATGGTAGAAAGACCACAATAAAGAAAATATATGACCAACAAATTGCAAGACATACATCAAAAATATGAAAAAGCAAAAGGGACTGGCTGTTGGCAGTAGCATCTAGGTTTATTGCAGTGGCCATACGTAATATTTTTCAGGAATTAAGCAAGGATGAAACGATGTTGTCGCATTAACCAAAAGTAGCATAATAAAGCTTGCTTATTTCAGGCAATTCTAGAAAATGCCTAGTGAGGTACAGTGTAGATGGTTATTAGGCATGTTTGATTTTTTTATTATTTTGGGGTAAATAGTCACCTTCTTTCGAAAGTTGTCTCAGGAAATTTTTTATTATTATGCTACGAATCCAAAATAAACTAATCATAACATACACTTGACTTGTGTCATAATCCTTGAAAGTGTGAAATATTAGAGCCTATTTGGTTTCTGTTTTTTCAAGATTTTGATAACGAAATAGTGAAAACAGAAAATGAGATCAGGAAACAAAATTTTATTGTTTTCATTATTTTCTTCAAAAAATCTTGGAAAACAGGAAACAATTTTATTTTGGTACATAAACAGAAAACATTTTGAATACAAGAAAAGAAAACAGAAACTAACAAACCCTTAGTTCTTATTTGATCAGATTTTCAAATTCACAAAAAATCCTATATACAAATGGTTGTTATCTAAAGTTTTATTTTGAACCAAATTTTTCCTTATTTTGCTCCCTTTCTAATTCTAAAATAAAGGATAGCCTAGTGCATGAGACTCCCTCTTTCTAGATTATTTGAAATTATAAAGAAAAAATCACTGGACAATAATTGATTCTAAACTAGTTCAAAACTAAAGTTAAGACAAAGTAAATTATTTCGAAACAGATTATCAATAGACAAAAAAAAAATTAGATTGGTTTTTCTGAAAATAAGGCAATACATTGATTAGATAATAGTATGAAAGATTTTACTGACAATTTTGGGTTGCAGAAATAAATCAATACTTCAACAGTTTTGAACCTGATTTTTAGTTTACCAAACAACTCCTTAAACAAAACAGAAAAAAAATATAGTTAAGTGGTTGCAAAATTATCTTAAATGTGTGCTCCATACCTGTATCAATGGAAGTAATGCTGGTGATGCTGAGGGTGCTGAGTTGTGAGCTAATTGTAAATATTTCTCTGCATTTTTATAATAGTCATCATACTGATTTTTGTTGAACGCCTCCAAATTGTTATCATCAGGTAAACGCAAGGGAAACAACCACAAATCAAGTCGCCCTAAGTAAATGCATAAGAAGATCAGAGGTTAGAGGCAAACCAAAGAGTAATCACTCTCTAAACCAGGAAATGCTGGATAGTATTTGGAATGAGAAACAAATCAGAGGTTGCCACAAAAGATCACATGCAAGACTAAAATAACAATCTAGTCTTATCTTATCATGGTAAAGAGCAAGACAAATCAATATTTTCCGTCTGAAATAAAAACGAAGTAGGAAAATCAACGCACAATAATATACAAGAACGTGCATTCTGAAAGGGGAATGTAATCACAAGAAATAGATTCTTTTTCCTTGTCATTATTCATCAACAAATAAAATGGATATGCTAAAGAAATAAAATCCTCTAATCACCAACCTACGTAAGATTTGTTCAACCATGTAGTCGACTATGAGTAGCTGCACTCATGGAATGAAACCATTTTATGAAAAAGTATGCCAATTTAAAAAGGTTTATCATCTAAGGCATAAAGATGTATTTCAATGACCCCTGCTTCTGTGAAAATGTTTTAACTACAAAGCTGTATGACAAGTTCAATGATGATTGGATCTGATCATCTGAAATCCCCTTAATTTCAAGTTCTCTGAAAAACTAGTAAAGATACAATCCGAAATCCATAACCAACAATCTAATTAATTGTACCATAAACAGAAGGGGAAAAAAGGACCCCAGAAATGTCTGCTGCTGGATGGAATTATCCAGCAAAATAAACAATGCAAGTTACCAATCCATGCAAACCAGACTCAGATTAACTCATGCAAAATGGATTCAGATATCTGGAAAAATACAGGAGTTCCTTCTAGGCCAGCAAAATATAATCCTAATTTCCTGAATCTCTACAGAGCCGAAGTGCTAAGTGCTAAACAGCACAAGACCCATGTAATTTGTTGTTGCTCGCAAGAAATGTCTACAAATAGCATTGATATTTCGAAGTTATAAACTTATATAACTAATTGAAGGATTATCTTTCCTGTACTTGTTAAAGCCTTCAATAAAAAAATTCCAAATATCACAAAGATTAGGGTTTTTCCCCAAAAAGAAAATAATGCAGCAAATAAATGTGTAGCAACAAAAGCAAGGCCAAAAAGAATTGGGACAAAAAAAAGGAGGAAAACAAAAAAAATGAGGAAACAAGTATTAAGCACTTACGAAGAGCATATAAGGTATCTAGTGTAAGATCTTCACATTCAGAAGGGTCTCCGTTGCCTTTGTGTTCTTCAGAATTCGAGTAAGAGCCTTGCGGCTGAAAGTTCTCATGTGATTTTTCTCTTTCATGGTCAAAATCAACCTCCATAGAAACTCCCACGTCTTTGTTGAACCCAACATCCCTATCATTCATGACAGAGGCATCTGAATCACATTGATTTTGGGAATTTGCCATGTAGCATTCAACTGTATGGTGCAACTCTGACTGTACAACTTCATTGCTGAATGAGGGTCCTTCCATATGTGAGTTCTCTTGCAAGTCAAACTGGTCTTCTGAATCTCTCCACCGGAATTCTTTGTTGATAAAAGAATACCACCGCTCATAGAATGTCAAGCCGATCATTATCTTTAACATAGGATCCATTTCAACTCTTTCCTGCCGAAGGCTATAGATGAAACCAAAAGAAACAATAAACAAAAAAGGAAAGAGACCGAAGGGTACAAGAGGAAGAAACAAATTTAGTCTGGTAACTCCCTGGTAAGTGGTAACACAACACTGATGGATTTTTGAAGTGAAAACCATCATTAATGAAGGGGAAAAATGCATTGCCAATGAACAATTAGCATTTAATGCCAACTTATATCACACTTACAATAGTCAAAAAACATGTCAAGGGTGTTAAATTTAGACTCAGATTTGACTCAAGTTGCATTTGAGAGGATGCCCATATGTATTAAACTATACCAGTAGGGTTATTCTTTGGCTACTCATGTATACTGCATCCAGAAGGTAGATGATAAATAAAATAACTTTAGTTGTGACTTGTGATTGTCAGAGTATTGAAACTGTTATGTTCCTTCTATGAATCTATAGGGTAAATTTATTGAGAAGTGATAAAACCCTAACAGCACAGTTATCTCTCTAAGCTAGCATACAATGTCCAGTACCTTTAGGGTGGTGAGGTGAGGTGAGCTAATCCATTGCCATGTTTTCAGATTGTGACCTATTTCAATTAGCACTGGGACAGCATCACTCAATCACGTGGAATATTAACTTTAGGCTTATGTGACCTTATTTTTTGTGATAAAGTCTCAACTAATCTAAATGCAAGTGTTTTGAAATTTCATTACATTGCCATACCAAGAGAAAAAAGAAACTTTTATCCCATTGATATTTAAAACAGCAAAACTAAGTAACATAATTTATAATTAGGCCTCCTTTCATAGCAAGTACAATAGTCTACACTTCAGAACTAACATACTATTCCAAAATATATGGAGAGTTAGAACACTAATGATAATCATTAAATACTCATCAATCATCATGAGCAATATGAGTTTCACATAATACAAGCCCTTACAAAAAAAAATATGGGCAGTTAAAACATACAACCAGTCGACAAGATTATCTGGTGATGAAAAGTTATGAAACACTCCATTCCTTGGCATCAGTGTAATTCATATTTCTCATTGCAAAGGACTTGGCACTAAAAATTAAAAATGCATACCCTATAGCATGCTGATACGCACCCTCAGCATTGCCATTCATAAGACAGGATAACATGAACTCCAAATCAACTGCATATCTGCTCTGCTCCAAAAGTAAAATTCAGTATTAAGAACTGAAGTCTTAATAGTCAAGCTAAAAGCATAAATTCATAACCAATGTCTGAATCGCAAAATATAATTTATTTATAAACTATCCAGAACTAAACCGGATTTCTTTTAAAAAAATATTTTATCGATAGAACTAAAGCAGAGCATTTGATGAAATTGTTTGCATTGGATAAAGTAGAGTTACCCAGAAGCAAGTTCCAACATAACAAAATGGGAAAAGGCATATAATCCTGGTTTCTCTCACTTAGCTTGAATGTACAATAAATTAATAAAAATGCCAAATAAATATTCCAACAAATAGATCTAGAAACTTGGAGCATCTGAAAATGCAGCTATAGCACTGAACAGAAAAAGGAAAAAAAAAATCTGCATGGAATACTCAACTAGTTTTTTCGAGAATTGAGATTATAATGCTGAAGGAGATGAAAAGTGCAAAATGCTAAACACATTAAGACATAAAGATTTAGTGGTGTCAAACACTGAACCTAGAAAGCAAATACTTGTTAGTGCTAAATCTATAACCTTTTGCAAGACAGTCAGGCCTCAACTATTCTGATTACCAAATTCCTCATAAAAACTCAACACCATTTCAATCACAATTCTTCATATTCCTCTCTGGGTGTGTGCACACAAATGGGCTTTTGTGTGTTATTGGCATAGTTAATAAGTGTTGAAAAACATACAACATTTTCTTTGGGAGGGGGAGCTTATGGAAAATACCTCTTCTGGCCAACCCTTCACTGATCCAGTCTTTTCCAACCAAAGATCATAGAGCTTCTCGATCTTTTTTGGATTGTTATAACGGTTTAACACATGCTTAACAAGCTTGAACAAAACCTACAAACAAATCAGCATACACTCTAGGGTTCAGACACTAGATGATATTGGTGATAGAAGAAATTACAGCAACAAAGTATCCACTCTTTGCCAGAACCAAAAATCCCTGTCAAAACATCAAAAGCATCCCCAAAGTCGAAAACTTGACAGAGCAATGCAGGAAACAAATAATAAATTGCAAAAGCCACCGAGTAACCAAAGCGATACCGAATACTTGAGGCGATTCCTGAAAGGAGACGTATCGTTAACCGTTCCTTTCAAGTAAGCACTGAGAACACCACTGGCGGCATCCCAGTGGTGTTGTTTGACAAGCCTACGCAGAAGGAACCGCAACCTTGTACGGTGTTCCAATATCAAAGGTTTGGGATCTAGTCTCAGAACATAGGAAGGTTTAGTGAGAGACAAGAGGATCCTCTTGGCAAGCTTTTGACGCGCTACCATGGGGCCGTCGTCGTTGGGTACGTAGACCTTTCTCTTCCGATCTTTGGAGTTGCTGACAGCATCATAGTTGTCTGGCATATCAACATCCATTGCTAACAGAACAATGTGAAATTGTAGAATGTATTATAGTGCTGAGAAAGAATCAACAACTGACAAAGGTTAAGGTCTGCACAAGGGAGAAGAAATAAAGGCGAAAATGTTTCTCAGTAAAGGCAAATAGAAGAAAGCAAAATAAATTTATGTACTCTACTTTTATCCCAATTGACATACATGATACATTCTAAAAGAATCTCTCAGGTCTAAACGAGTCATGAAACTCTAAAGCTTGGTAAGAAATGAAAAATAAAACATCAGAATAATATGCTCAGCCGTGTCCCATAGAAGCTAATGGAAAATTAAGTTAACAGTTATCCATTCAACACAACTTAACATGTATCAATTCAGTTAACACAGGTTACCAAACATCATACATAACATGTCAGTACAACATGTTATAATATTTTCAATTATCAAATAGATGGTAATCAAGAACCAGAACAGTGGAAATGTTAGACACACAACCTAGCAGTGCTAAAGGCAAATCATAGATACATGATTTAACAAAACCATCATTACAAATTTCTCAAAGCCATGACTCATTATTCCCCAGCATATCCCTATCTGTATTGAACTCTATGATGACATCAATAGTCCTAGCAGTACATATTTAAAGCAGAGAAACTATTACCACATAAACAAGGCAAAACTTTTCGGATTAAACTGACAACATAACTAAAAGGCTGTTAATCAGATTCTTTGTCCCATATTGGCTTCACATTATTCCTCACATTATTCCTTACAAGTAAATGCCTATTAATCCTTTTTGAATTTTAGTTCTAATATCACCTATCAGTAGCAAATAACCTCGGGGAAATCTGCAAATAATTTTGGTACTCTCCCTGAATTTTGTACACTTATCTAGAGCTTCTCTTCTCATGTTAATGCTAAAACACTATAAACAGTACAGAACCATGGCAGCACCAAAGATAGAACATTTCAAATAATCAACAACAACAACCCCAAAATGTGAGTAAACCCAGAAATTGATGCCAAAACCCCACTCCATATCATTCAACACCAGATCATTAACACCAGTATGAGCACAAGAGCAAAGAAAACAACGATCAAATCAAAGGCAAAATTAAAACGAAAAAAAAGAAAGAGAAAAACTAGTACCAGAGCCAAGGCCACCAGAGAGACGGCGAGCTGTGTCGTCAAGAGAGAGCAGAGACAGAATAGAGAGATTGGAAAATCAGGGCGTCAGATGAGAGATCAGAGATGGAATGAAAGAAGGCTGTGGATTTGGGCGAAGCCCAACGTGAACAGTGTTTTTGGAGGGCTAGGGCTTTTGAAGCCCATGACAAATACGGAGTAGGGCTCGGTTACTTTCTTGTTTATTAAAAAAAAAAAAAAACTAGTCACTCTTTTATTTCTTAATTTTTCTATCTATTTCATTCAAGCTTTTTTTTTTTGGTTTATTTAGATTTTTTTAATTATTAAAATCATATTTTTCTAAACTGTATGATTGCAGTTACTCTATCCGAAGCCCTTTTGTTTATTTATATATAATTTGTAGTTCTTCATTCTTCTAATAGTAACAAATTTATTAAACTAACAATGAAGAAATAAAATGAGAGCAGACAAAAATATATATACATATATATACCTACGTAGAAAAATGAGTTGTCAAGAGTATAATGCAATAGAATGTAGAGAAGAGTTTTACATGAATAAAAAAAGGGGTAAACATTTGCCACACTCCTCAATCATCATAGGACACCTATTAAATTTTGAACTTCAAACCACTAATCAAAAAATATAAAGTAGTTTTAATGCAGTTCTGTAAATGACGATCTAAATTTTAGCGTTTTTATTTTTAAATAAGTATTGCAGTAATGAACTCCAACAAGAATGAAATGTAGAGATGATAGAGAGAGTTTTAGGTGAATAAAATGGGTGAAGTAAGTGGGAGTATGAATAAACAAAATGAAAAAAAAACAAATAAAAGGAAGTGTTGAGTAAAGGTGGCTTATGAAATTAAAGTAAATTGATAAAGTGAAGAGTGCAAATAGACATATAAGACTACCTTAAATAATTACACCATAAATTTTAAGTTTTTGTATCTAATTATTGACAATCACTTTAGATTGTTGGCAAATTTTTAAGATTTGGTTTAGATCTTTAAAAAATATTATTTTTAGTTTTGATCTTAACATATTAAAGATATTTAAAACATGCTAAGCTTAAATACACAACATCCAATTTGCCTGGCAAATCCAAAATCGAAGTGTCCCTATTTGAAACAAAAATATTAAAGCAGGGTTACTTTAAAATTTTTAAAAACATGACATTTTACCATATCACCATTTTATCATATTCTAAGAGAAAATAATTAGATTGTTCAGAGACTACTTATGATAATATTATAAATGTTCATGGACTATTTAGGATAATGAACTCAACGTTTACAAAATTCAAAGACTGATATGTCACTTTTTCAGTTGAAAAATTAATTAAAATAATGATGTAACATTCAGTAACCAAATAATACACTAACCATTTTTATAAACATAACTTTCAAAAAATGTAATTGACTTCTAGTCATATCTAGAATAACCCAAAAAATAACCAGAGCCAAATCTAAAAAGGACACCAAATTAAAGTTGCCAACTTGAATTTTACCAAACAAACTTTAGGACAATTCGAGTTATGGAGGTGGTAAACACCCTCAACACCTGTTAACAAAATCTTTAAGATATTTTCTGCACAACTTCTTAGAAATGTGCATTAACATTTTTATTATTGTACATAACATGGAAAGTTGCTTATCAGTTATTTTTTTTTTTTATAGTTGGTCATTTTTCTGAAAAACTCTATATATATAAGCGTACCAACCAAACGCTGTCTTCTGAAGCCCACTAGATGTTGACAATGGAGTCATACACTTTAGAAAAACCTATTGCTACGACAGCTTCACGAGAATCATAATCCTTTTCTCTCTGTTCGATCTATCTTCAATTCGTTTCCAATCAAATCCCACTCGTCACTCCTTAATTTCTGCCACAACATTTGCCAAGAACGGGTGCTACCTAATCCCAAGCTCCTAAATATATCCAAAGATGCCTACGCGATAATTATGGATGGCAAAGTACTCTCAGATACCCACAAATATTATCCGCTATCAATATAAATATGTTTGCAATTTTTATACTTATATAGACTAAGTATTCATACTCATTTACTAATGGGTATATATAGATATGAGTATTGAGATTTGACTCATGATTACTAGCTAATTACTCATTAATATATAAAACTATCTAAATATTTTTATTTATATAAATATACAAACTAAAAAAACTTCATTTTTTATCTACAACAATATTTTATTTTTATTATATATTTTGTAATTTAATTACAATTTGTTAGTAGTAGTATTATAATATATTATATTTGATAATGATTTTTATAAATTTTTGACAAATCTCGCAAATATTTACGAATACCTACGTGGATTCAAATTCCCGTAGGCACGAATAATGGGTACCTATGATGGATATGAGTATGGGTACAGGTAATGGAATATTAAACGAAAATGAATATAGAGCAACACGTACCCCTATCTATTATCATTCCTAACAATAACATTAATGTTAATCATTAATTGAGCTAAATGTAATCAATAATAATTATATATTATAACACTTTTGGATCTAATTAAACTAAATTTTATAAATATATTATTTAAGGGTGAAGGGTTAATGATTTAGAGTTTATGGTTTACAATTTAAGTTCGATTTTGAGAAAATACACTTATTGAAATACAGAGTAAGCTTAGATGTTTTATTTTCAAAAGACTAAAATTGTAACCAACGGGGAATTGGTCCAAGTGGTAAGTGGCTTGGTATCGCTTAAGCAAGGTCTCGAGTTCGAGACATTGTGTACGACTCACCCACTATAGACAAAGGCGCGACCTAAAAAAAAGACTAAAATTGTAAGCGTAATGTCTTCCATAACTTTATTAGTGAAAATAATAATTATGCTACGTACCCTTCATTATATAATCTGACATGCAGAATATTGTTACCAATCGAAATTTTTAGATGGCAAACTACACATCCACCCAAAATTACACCAATGAGGATGGAAACTAAACAAAATGGTCCCCATCGAACGTTTTTCTTTATTGATATGTTTGCGCGTCTAACTTTTGGGGCCTTTATTATATAATATCGATCATCTCATCATATAATTATTTATACTAACATTAAAAAAGAAAAAGAAAAAAAGACAGGGAGGTAGGACATGCTTGGTCTTCCCCCCACGTGTAATTATGCTTCTTCACTTCCCAGCCCTTTTCTCCCCTCGCTACCATCGTCTGTACGGTACCAATTTGTTCTAGGGATCACAAAATTAAAGCTAAATTTCAAGACACGATGTTAGGAATAATTAGGATGTGATCTAATCCTTAATTCTCTTAGTTGTAAGCTAGTCATGGAGTGCACATGCACATCTTAACTTGTTGATCACAACATGAAGTCAAATTGAATCACATTATTGATGTCCTTTCTAGTCTAAATTGTTGGATCAAAAGCTTAATGTTATATCAAAAGAGATATCTAGCTGAGGAAGGGTGTGATTTTACTTTCTAAAAGTGGATTTTACTACGCAAGTACGGTGAAATGATCTCTTGAACGACTTTGTAGTTCTAGTTTTTTCTTGTTGGTCTCCTTAATTAGTTTTAAAGGTGATTCTCTTTTTTTTTTTTAAATAATTTAAGAGATTTATCTTATTGAATTTTATTTGGGAAGATTTTTTTTATGAGGCTTCACTTATTGCTTACCAAAATTATTAAGTTTGGATAGGATGGGAGTAAAATTTTCTTATTGCACTTCTTTCTCTGTATTATGGTGTTTGATAATACAAGAAGTTGTTCTATTTATCTAAAAAAACAACTTAGTATAAAGGAAGGTGTACACTCATTATGGACATAGTAATTAAATAAAGCTAATAATCTTTCCCATGCAAAAGAAATTCTTGTATCCTCTAATAAAATATTTCTCTTCCTCCACCATATATACACATATCTATCCAATCGTCTTATGATTTTCCTCTTCTTTACTTAAAATTTTAAGAGTAAAAAGCTCGTCCTCCATAGAAACTGAAAGAATGACTTCCCAGTTAGAGTTATAGTTTAAGTTGGGGATTTCGAACTTACGACATTATTCTACTATTTATTAGATCAAGTATTTAATACTATACCAAAAGTTATAATTATTAATATTTATTAATGCAGCTTTTTTTTTTTTAAGTTCTTAGAAGCGCATCTGACTCAAGAGACTGCAATTTTACTAACATCATGGCTCGGATGTTAAGCCATCAAGTGTACCTACTTCTATTCATGCATTACTTAATCACCCTAATTAAGTTTGATTGAATATTTCTGTTGGATTCATTGAAGAGTTAGATTTCTATAAATCATTTTTTTTGGGTGAAATATCTGAATTATTGATTATTGTTGAAAAGAAAAAGTAAAAGTAATGAAGTGAAAGAAAAAAAATCAAGAATAGAGATTAGATTATAGAGGAAGAATTATCGATTTATTCCCGGTACAAGAGAATTTTCGTTCATTGATCACTGAGAGGGATAATTAACAACATGGTAGGAATATTGAGGTCACATTATATATACTCTAGCTATCCTGAGAATGTATCAAAGAAAGTCCTAATAATCATTGGACTAAACAATTCATTTTATAGTTTCACAAGGAATCTCAATTTCATTTTTTTTTTCCTCTTACTATTACTCATCTAGAAACGAATTCACAAAAATATGTTTTAATATAATGGAACGTTTCCAAAAGTGGGTGATGTTTGTATAAGTACTAGATAAATATAAAGACAGGCCATTAAACAATGGTTGCACTTAACATGCATTCCAACTTTTCCCCTAATCAATCATTATTAGTGTCTTCTAAGTACTTTCACTTTTTTTTTTTAAAAAAGAAGGTATGAAATAGATGCCGGCATGAAATGATGGAGCCACCAAAAAGAAATATATTATTTAAATTTATTTGATATGATACTTCACAATTTATTTATTATTAAATGAGGTTTTAACAAAATTCGTATCTATATTTTATTGAAATCTTACACAATAATAAATAAATTATGAATTAATACAGTATTTCATGTCAAATATATATAAATACATTTTCTCTCCCAAAATTTCAGAGGAGATAGGGGGAAGGAGGGAGGAACATGAAGCCCCCCATGTGAGTCTGATTTGGAGACAAAGCAAAAGAAAGGTATATAGACTCTCTTGCAAAAGAATTTCACATGGGGGTAGAGGAGAGGACATGATTCTTACATACATAACTCTGTTCTCTTCACAGCTCATCATTACCCCCAAAGTCATCCATTTAATTCCCACCATACCTTCTCATAAATAATTAATTAATCTGCCCAAGAGATCTTCTCCTTATTATGTAACTGCACCATGGAAAAAATTGAATGATCCCACACTGCATGTCCTTCTCTCTAGGTAATTTATATTAATTTATTAATCAAACAGCGTCTCTTCCGTTAATGCAATTTTAATACTTTATATTTAAACATATTCGTGATAAAAGCGGATTGTATTAACTTTGTTGAAAATACAATTACTTATTTTTGAGTCACATTAACATTATTTTGATTGTATTTAAATGTGAGAGGTTAAAGTTGTATCAACAATACAGTGTTTCTTATTTAAATGATGTAAATCACAAACTTGGGGAATACTCAAAACCCATTTGCACGCTCTTAGATTAATATAATAAGGACAATTGAAAAAAAGATGTCAACATATATATCTGATCCAAACCAGAGAACAACTGAACAAATATCGGTGTACCACCCATTGTCCATTAATTTCAGATCCAAAAATGGCAATAAAGATACACAGAAAAATGATCAAAACATAAAAACTTTATTGACACAATAGCAACGCAGATTCAATGCGGACTGGACACACATGTTTGAGAAATAAAATAGGGAGAGAGAGAGAGAGAGAGAGAGAGAAGCTGCAAATTAAAAGCGAATGGATGAAATGAAGCACATTAATGAGATTTTTCTATGTGAAATTTTTTGCTATATACAGAAAGATAATTAAATGAACGGTGTTGTGATGACACACCGACCATGTGAGCACCAGAAGACCAAGGCATTGTTGAAGGTAGTAGTGGTCCCATTATCCCAGTGCATGTGCTACATATAGTTACTATTACTACTGCCAAAGCCACAAATATATGAATACAAGGTTTTATCATGTTTACTTGTTGATTTTAAAACACTGTATTAACTCATAATTTATTTATTATATATTAGACGCGTTTATAATAAGATCTAGATTTTAATATAATCTCGTCTACTGTAATATAAATTATGAGTCTGAATTTTTAAAGATTGAAATATACGTTTCTCGTGAATTTATATAATATGGTGTAGTGTATGGGATAATGGATGGCAAGTGAAGGTGTCACATCTGCACGTGGTTGATGATTCCTATAGTTATTAAACTACACTAAAAATTATCCCACTAAAACCGTTGAGTCTTTCACCACCTAGCTGTTGCTAGCTGTCTCTCTAATCCTCCCCCTCCCATGTGATCCACCCCTCCTCTCTCCCTCAAGAAAACATAGAAAAACCAAGACATAAATCACACATACCAAAATCTAAGACAAGAAAGCAGCCCAAAAAAAAAAAAAAGAGAAAGAAAGAAAGAAAGAAACCACCACACCATCATACCATCATGGGGTTTGTGCATGATGACACAATGCCATTCCCTCACATCATCATCAGCATCATCTCTTTAACTACACCTCATTCTCTCTCCCACTGGGTTTAGAACTCCTAGAAAGCACAACATTTCTAACTAAGATTTTGCCGTTGTTAGTTGTTGTGTGTTGGGATTGGGATTGGCATATCATTGTTCTATTTTTTCTTTACCTCTTTCTATTTTCCCTAGGCACAAAAACACACACACATTATAACAAAGAGAGAGTCAAACTTAGTACACAAAAAATTCGGGTGGGGGGGGGGTATCCCTCTATATTTAGGGGTCACACAAATTAAGGGAAGGGGGAGGGAATGGCACAGTTACCTCCTAAAATACCAACCATACCCCAAAATTGGCCACCTTTCCCTCCTCACCAAAGGGTAACCCCATCATCATCCACAATGTCATCAAATTTCATGCCCACAACAGCAAACACTTGTAATTCTTCTCAACAACAGCAACAACAATTGGCACCATCATCCTCTTCATGGGTTGATGAGTTCCTCGACTTCTCGTCGGCGAGGCGGGGGGCCCACCGCCGCTCCGCCAGCGACTCTGTCGCCTTCCTGGAGTCCCCCATGATGTTCTTTGACAGGCTGGACGACGACCAGCTCATGTCCATGTTCTCTGACGAGGGGGCTGACCCCGCTGCGGCGGCGCAAGCAGGGGCTAGGCTTGCGCCGTCATCTTCGATGTCAGACCCCTCGTCGCCGTCTTCAGATCAGAATAGCAACAACGACGAGAAGCCGGCGGCAATGACGCTGGACGTCGTTGTTGCACCGCAGCCCGTGGAGGACCACCGTGTTCATGATGGTGATCGCGTGAAGCCTAAGAGCGAGGCGGACGAGGAGGAAGGCTTGTGTAAGGATGAGGCGGCGGTGGCGGCGGCGTTCTCCGCTGGCACCGGCTGCGTTGAAACTGTTGTTGATCCCAAGAGGGTTAAAAGGTAAATCTTCCTCAATCACACTATTTAGCATCATTAGCATATGTTATTTTCTTGTTAACAAAAGAATAATGCCAAATGGGCATAATTTTGGTCATATTTATAGCAGATAAAATTTTAGATCAAGTTTTATACCTTCATTTTAATCAATTTTCTAATTAAATGATGGATTTTCTAATTAAATGATGGTGTATAGATATTTTTTTTGAGATTAATGTATATTTTTTAATTTTAAATTATTCATTCTAAAAAACTGTCCACATAATTTTATTTAAATAAAAAAAATAAATATAAGAAACTTAACCTAAATCTTGTCCTTTTAGTGTAATGACGTGATAATTGTGAAATTATGCTCACGGAATTAGTCTAAATAGTTAGAGGTTGTAGATTTTTTCTTTCTTCAAAAAATCAGTTTTGTGGCTATCACTGTCTTTTTTTTTCTCTCCATAAATTTCTCTTATAATTTTTACTACTACATGCAAACAAAAGTCGGTAGATGCAAATCTAATTATATATATATTTGTTTTATTATTATTAGAATTTTGGCTAACCGCCAATCAGCTCAGAGGTCAAGGGTGAGAAAGCTACAATACATTTCTGAGCTTGAAAGGAGCGTAACATCTTTGCAGGTGATTTATTTTTCATCGCATTTATAGTTAGTTACACACACATATGCATATACATACATACATACATACATATATACATACATACATATATATATATATATATGTATATATATATATATGTGTGTATATATATATATATATAGCTATGCCTGAATAAAGATATACTTACACATTAGTTTTTCTTATTGTGTTATCATATACATTAGTTGTTCAAAATCAAGAATATTTGTGTTATCCTAATTCCATAATTATAAGATTCGTAATGATTGTGAAAATTGTTAAAATTGTGAAGACGGAGGTATCGGCACTGTCACCACGAGTAGCGTTCTTGGACCACCAACGCTTGATTCTTAATGTCGACAATAGTGCCTTGAAGCAACGGATTGCTGCTTTGGCCCAAGACAAGATTTTCAAAGACGGTAACACCTTTTTTTTTTTTTTCTTCTTTCTCTTATATATTCAAATAGTACTTTCACTTCAGCTTTAATTTTATAAAATTCATATTTTGGGACTGATTTCTCTTTTTCATACAAATATCATACACAAGATGGCAGGATATATGATATAATCATGGCAGAAGTCCGAATAATATTTTAGTGTGTACCAATCTAGATATGATTCGTATTCTAAGGAATTGTTAGGTGTTCTTAAGGAAGAGAAAGACTTATTTATACGCCATTTTATAATTCAGTTTTGTGGGCCATCCTTCACAAAATATTTAGTAAGATAACTAAGTTATCAAATTATAAATGAAATGTAATAAGATAAAACTAACTAATATTTAATCAATTCAAGTGGTTCGACATTTATTTTTCTTAAGCAAGGTTTCGAGAACAAGTAAATTTGAGTTTTGTAAATGAAAGAAAAAAAAATTAGTACTCCCATGATGAATATTGATCTAAGTTCAAGTCAAATTAGACGAAGTCCATTGAATTACACATACTGCGATTTTGATCAAAATAAATATAACAGAATATTTTTTCTTATGTGTAGAGTTCCAAATAATTTTTCAAGAATAATGTTGATGTCTAGATCTTGAAATCTATGAGAGGGGCATACCCTTTTTGCAGAAAAGCACATTTTTGAAGCACAGAGAATTAAGTTCTTTTGTGGATTAGTATAATTTATAGTGACCTTTTGGAACTTGTATAAAATTGCACCATTATTAAGATAGTGAGAATATGTGTTTGTTTGAATCTCCCAGCTCATCAAGAAGCACTGAAGAAGGAAATAGAAAGATTGAGGCAAATCTACCACCAGCAGAACCTAAATAAGATGGGCAATAACAACAACAATAATGGCCATAATTCTCTTCAATCGACACCAACATCGCAGCCACAACAACAGCACTCTTTTCATCAGCAGCTAGCAGCAGCCCCTCAACACTTGGCATGTAGGGAAAAGGAGCAGATCCTCAGTTGATGAGAGGGAAAGATCAAGAGACAAAGAGAGAATAGTGATGTCACTGATGTGGATTGATGTGTACATCCCTTTTTGTGCTTATTAACTTGAAACTTTCACATGATGTGGGTGTGGGGGCTCTTGACATTGTTATGGGGTTGGAGGGTATAGGATGTTGACAAGTGGATTGCTTTAATAGATTGAAGAATTCTTTTTATACTTTCGTTTTCTTTTTCTCCAATTTTTTTTTTTAAGGTGATTGTTTGGGATTGTTTTGGAATTTTTAAGATTTAATTTCTTGTGAATTGTGATTACTTTGTTTTCCTCTTTAAAAGAAAATAATTATTCTCAATGACAACATGGCATGTACTACATACTAGCAATTTCATTTGCCAAAGTTAGCAAACCAATCAAAGATACTTAGCATTGAGTTGATCAACCTAGTGATCACCATATCTTTGATTAGGAGAAATGTTACGGCAACAATTAATTGGGACAATTATATTCATAAAGGTATGAGGTCTCATAGGAGATCCCGCACTTTTGTGAATGCATCCTATATATATCATTTCTCTTTGTTTAAACATAAGTTAGCATATCATGTGTGTCAAACAAGAGATTTTCAGATGCAGTTAGAGCAAAATCTTTTTCTTACTATCAATTTCATTAGATGTTTCGGACATCAACATCATAACTCACAATGTCGACGTGTGAAACATCTAATGGAGCAAAAATAAAAAACTCTTGTTTGAAGAGCACTTAAGAATATCTTGTTTGTTTAAACATGAGTTAGCATATATGTGTGCGTGTATTTGGAGGGTTGATAACACTCTCTTCAACACCACTAACTCTTCTTGATATTCTTCTATTTGCATTATACCCCCAACCCTTGAATAATCATCAGCATTAGCCTCCGGATTCTTTTCTGATGTAACTGTTTGAGTAACTCATCCGAACAATGTAGAACAAAAGAGCAATGGTTGATGTGCCTACTGTGAGTGCAAAGAGGGGATAGAAGCTGCTGGGGCTAAGACTAACAGCGTCTCCATCTGTTTCTCTGTCCAAACATTCCTTCTTCATTTTTAGAGAAACCATAGTTGTAGCTATATTGCTTCCATACTTTCTTTCTTTTTCTTCTCTTCCTTCCTTTTCCAAAATGATTCTTGCAGTTTTGCAGCATAACTTCTTTCTTTATTTCCTTTTTGACTGTGGGAAGGGTGATTTTGCTTCCCAAAGTTATCTTTTTGTAGACATGTCATTGTCAATCTCTTTCTTTGATTGACTTCCCTTTCATTATTTTCTTTCCTCTTTGCTTGGAGACTTCACGTCATCTTTTCTTTCCTTTTTTAATTCTTCCAAATTTTGTCCTATCCAATGCTTTCCTTTCTTCGTACAACTTTGGACTTTTCTTTCTTTTTTTTTGCAACTCACGTCCCACTTCTTCATTTTAGCCCTCTTATTTTCCTTTCTTTATTTAAAGCGTCTGGACTTTTCCTTTTTGGGCTCATATTTCTTGGGTTAAAGACAAAGTAATTACAATTTGTTTCTATTTATACATTTGGGCCTTTTGTCTTTTTGCAGCTTATAGAACACGGAAGGGCTTGGTCCTTGCCTTTTTATTTTTACTGAATCACTTAATACACACATTAGTAAAGTTCACATAATGTTTGTCATCAAATATAATATTTGCAAATTCTAAATCAATAGAAATAGTGAAAACGAAAACAAGAAATGGATATCAAACAGACCCTAAACATGCATGTATAGTGGTTTTAAATAGACGTTGTTTCTATATCTAAAAAACCGGTAAAATTACTTTTTATCTAAATCAATTAGCATTAAACTAGTTTGTAGAAGAAACAATTTTTAGTTGATTTTACATATTACCTAGTGCTTTCTTAACAGCTTGAGGAACTGATATGTAACTTACAGATTATGGCCAAACAAAACATTATAACAAACCAGTCCACTTTGAAACCGTTTTAAGATAGCTAATTCTATTTTGTACCACAAAAATTACCAAACATTAGAAAATGACTGTTCAGTGAAGATTTTGAAGCATACAAATCCAAATCCTCCAATTTTATACACAGGCCCGGCTTGAATAAACTCCTTGCAGTACTTTGCAAGGAAGATCTTGGCCACAGGAACTTCAAGAAAGGCAGCACCTATTTCTCCCCTTCTGAAAGCTGCAGCATAATCTTCAAGGGAACCAAAATGCCTCATGTTTGCACGGTTGAAGTGCAGCACTTGATGCAGATAGCTCTTCAAGAAGGATCCTGCAACATTTCCAACCATGGCATTGCTGTTCCTTAGTTGATCAACATCATCCACCCGGTTCAAGCCTTTCGACAGTTAGTGTGTTATGATGAGTGCCACAAACAGCCACACCACCATAGCTACCCTTGATAAATTGTTCTGTAACTTGTCCCCTAAAAGTTCATTCAAGTAATTCCAAAGTTCAGCCAACATCGTGTTCAACACTTGCACTTATTTCAACTGCGATCAACACATGTCAACAACAACATGTACAAATAACATTTTTCATGAAATGATAACAAGTAAGTGTACAAAATCTCAAATAGTTACCACTTAAGTTGAGGAGAGGGGTCAATGCCAACCAAGCAATGGTCCCAGTTTGGTTCAGCATGGAAAGTTCAGTGCAATGTTGCCTTTCTAACACCCACCGGACAAAGCCATTGTAGATGATCATGGCCACTATCAGAATTCACATGGTCTTTGTGAAAGGCTTCACAAATATCCAAGCTCTATGTCCTGATTTTGATTTGATGGGGACCACCATCACCACTCCTGGATCAGTGTATGGCTGATTGAATTCAGCATAATCATATCGGTATGAAATTATTGTTGCCTCAATTACTGCATCAAAGTTCTGCTTCAGGAACAAGTTTCATTAGCCAATGATTTGAGAAAATATGAATTCATGCTAATGAAGAAGCTACTACAGACAGTCTATACATAGTTATACACTGATATTGCATATCACACATAAACCAAATGATTTAGACACTTTATTCGTCGAATGGTGATAGATTTTTAAATAAGTGTGGATTTCAATTATATATGAAACCATCGAATTGATGCAATTTACATTCATTATCAATTAACATCACGTTCAACACTTACATAATTGAAATCCACCTTTGGCTGCACACGGGCTCACCACATGTCAATTTGGGGTCTAAGGGCCACGACGTAACAGAAAAAAGAAAATATTTCTCAATAATAATAAAGAGTAAGACAAGATATGATGAGATAATGCATGCATGAATTCCAACTCTTGTACCTTCAAATAAATCTGCTTCACCAAATTATCACACGTGTCATTGAAAGCATAGAATTTGTAGGGCAAATGGTAGGACAACAACCCCACAGTTGACATAGAAAGATCAATTGTGAATCCATGAAAGGAGGTAGTATTGTCAGATGGATTCTGAACTATGTTTATGAATTGCTTCAAAGTGGCCAAAGCAGGAACCCCAATCCTCAGTGGCCTATCAGTTGTAGGCAGGGCCCACCCCCTTGGAGTCTCCAAGGGCCTCCCTGGCCACAAAACTTGTCCCAGTTTCCCTCATTGAAGAATTGTAATAAGTAGCATTTTGGTCAATACTTGTTGAGAAGCCTAACCCTTCTGACCAGAACCCAATTTCCTTGTAACCTTTTCCAATCACATTGATGATTTGAAAAGTGCGAGAAGGAACTAGCCTTTGGTCAATGAAATGAATTCTCCCACTCAAGCCAGTGAAATTGTTGACCAAAATCATATCTAGCAACGCTTGGCCTCTTTCACTCTTGGTTTTGTTCATGGCTTGTGCCAAACTCAAAGAAACATCGTAGGCATGTGCTGCAAATATCCCTGGCTCATTGTTGTACTCTTCGGGGTTCTCAGAGCCGAATTTACAGCGAAATTCAAGGTAGAATTCCTCAAATTGGTGACCTGTTTCCTTGATGTAGCTCTTGAGTCCGATGACCCCTTGCATTGAGGAGAGGGTGGAAGCATTCAAGGGATGGACAAGGCTTGTCGAAGGGTCATTGATGATCCACACATAGCCTTTCTCCAACATTCCCATTTTGTTTGCAGTTCCAAACAGGTTTATGGCCAAAGGGAGGGAAAGATTCACAACAAAAAACTCTGCATTGTTCTTCCCTAAGCTTCTCTAGCTTTTGAGACATTAATAATGAAGAGGGAATTGACAATAAAGGAGGGATGGCTAGAACATTGCTTACTTGTACACTTGCTTTGGTGAGTTCTCTATAGAGATGAGACAAGAATGATGTAGATGAAGCATCCTTGTCTTCATGTACGATGTTGACATTGTACCAATCATAGGAACGAACAACATCAGCTATTGTTTTCAACTGTTTTAGTTGGCTTGGTTTGGTTTGCAACAACAAGGGCCACTTCAAAGTTGCCCAATTTGGAGCTGCATCAGCTAGAGACAGAAGTGGTGTCATATTTTGGCTGCAAATCTCAGCAACTAGGATTGTCTCTTCCCATGTTTGTGGCCCTATGATTGCTTGCACTTGGCCTTTGTCAATCTGGCTGCAAAAGTGTTTTGGAAATTAAGAGTTAGTTAGATGAGTTTGATAGTTAATTCCTTGCTATTCTCCCCTCACCGAGCAAAAGAAAGAAGGGAAATGACTTTTGTACAGCTTTGAAATTGTAGACACCTAACACCTAAGGAAAAAAAAGAGATGAAGAAATATGAAGAGAGAGAAGAAGTTGGGGAAGAATTGAGGTATTAGGACTCATTTTGTACGAGACATGGTGTCGATCCACTCTTTATTCATCATTAGACAACACAAATCACGCTGACACACACACTCTTCATTCACGCATCTAGCCACAATTGCAATTAGTTAACCGTACTTCACATAGGTAGAATCTTCAATTTGACTAGCTTTTAACTGCCTTTATGAAGTGTAACTAAGTACTGAGTAACTGATTTAATCCGTGTTTTAAAATGACATAGACTAAGATGATATTTTTTTTTATTAGAGACTAAATTAACCTATCAGTTATTTGACAGTAACCAAATTGGACCTTTATTCTATAACTAAAAGTGCTTTGTTCTAATTAAAGCTGAGTATATATGTAAGCTTAAATTCTGAAGAACCAATAATGAAAAAATATCTGTATAAACTTTTGTTCATGCATTTCGATAGTAATTAAGTCTTAAAACACTTCAAATTATAATGAACTAAATTTCCAAAAAATGTATACCACATGGGGAAAAAAAGTGATGTATACAGAAGTGTTATTAATGAGTACCATAGATTAAGATTGGGAAATTAATATAAACCTGCAAGAGCTGCTTGAAGGGGATCCCCTTGAGAGTTCCTTATCTGTAGACTAATTCTTTGATTGATGTGATGATAGAAATCATCCAATGCCATCTTAATAGCCACTAAATACCACTTCGAGAATTAGTGTTTGTTATAACTTCTATTATGCCCTTCACATGCCTGCCATTATTAACTGCTCCATGTCCTAATGAAATTCGTATAGATAGCATGGTTATAAAACAAAGGATATGAGCGAACTTATGCATGTTTTCCAAAATACTAGCAAATATTATCACCATTCAGATTCCTTTATTTATATGCACAATAAATTAAGCTAACCAACAATATTAAAGTCATCCAGAGAAAGGTCTCCCTCACTTGTTAGATCTTGATTCAAATTCAAATTCCAAACGTCTCTTGACTGAGAAGTTTTCAGGTAATGACCGGAGGCCTTTTAAGATAGTCTAAGATATATGCTTTCTTTTNATATATATATCATGATAATTCGAAAATCATCGTCTAAGAAAAAAATTCTCGAAAGTGAGAGATTCAATTTATAAAGTAAATTATGTGATCTCACTATTTAATCAATAAAGTGAGATTATGTTCTATTTTTTTATTTAATTGATCTAATAGTGAGAATTTCATTTTATCCTTTAAAGCGAATCTCTGACTTTAGAGAATCCATGCTCATCGTCTTATTACCATGTATCGATTAAATAGAGCCACAAGAAAATTCTTGATTTAAATTTCACATCTTTACCCTCACTGCATTATACAAAACAAGAGTATAATTGGAAGGGAAAAAAAAGGTAAATGTTAAAATTCTCAAAAAGAGATAATGTTGAGCAGTTTTTTTTAAATAGAAAAAAAAGGAAAATAGATGGAGGGAGTATTTTATAACCAACAGCTTTCCAAATTCTTCATTGCGTATCCTTTGATGTAAAGTATATATTCCATCCAATGCTTTTTATATTTCTCAAGAAGTGTTTATTGTTGACAATGATTAATCTTTTTTCGAAGTTTTGAGATCACTAAAGTAGTACCTCTCTTAACAAAGTCTTTTCTATGCACGTCTTCAAGAATCGAATTACTAATCAAATGTTTTAAGAACTCAATCATCTACCAATTGTGTTGGACTTTGTTAGTAATATCCAATTGTCTGTCTTTCAAAATGTGTATAACTTGTTTTTTTCTTCATTTATTAAAGCGTGTCTATTATAAGAAAATATAAATACTTGACAAATATAGCTTATGCGGTTTGCTAGTGGGGACGTGGCTATTCTATTTCTGGTGGCGTGTTGGTGGATTTGGTATTAATGGGAGAGTGTGGGAACCAACCTTTCACGGTGTTGTGCAAGATCAGTGTGATGGTGACAGACATACAGTGAGACATTCAAATTAGGTAGTCCTGCTCGCTAAGCTTAAAGCATTGGATGTGGGGTTGCGTCTCGCGATTGAGAATGATATGCAACGTGTTCTTTGCCACTCGGATTTTTTGTTGGCGGCCAAGTTAATTGGAAGAGTGGTAGCTTGGTTTCATCATTTTGCTGGGATGGTTAGTGGCATTCAAGCTATTATGCGTGATCATCAGGGATTTATGATCGAGAAGGGAATTTTGTGGCGAAATGGTTGGCCAAAAAAGGGTGTGTGTGAGGAGCATATTCCTTTCCACGTTTAGTGGAATCCGCCACTAGGAAGCTCGTGTGTTTTTAGGAAATGCTTGTGGTTCGTTGTTTGTAAGGCCTTAGCGCCGTTTTCTTTCTTTTCTAACGCACCAAAAAAATAGACAACATGAATTATCATTGAAAAGAGACACTCACTCGTTTTTAATTATTATTCAAGCTTAAAATACATTAATGCCTCTATGAATTAATACAGATGTGTTCCATTAATTGAAATGAATGGATTGTAGTACTTAAATGCCTCTATGCATGCATGAAATGTCCAAAATGCTTATGAGGATATCACAACATCAGTACAAAGCAGACCATTGTCAATATATGACACAATTTGTAAATGCACAATCGAACCTGACATAAATTCATGTGCAAAACAATTAATAACATATAGAAGGTATAAGGATAATTAAAACTAATATGTAGAAGGACAATTAGTTACTATTATACTAAAGACACATGGAAGAATACAAAATCACATAACTAACAAAAAGGTTAAGAACAAAGCAACTAATAACATATAGAAGGCCAATTAAGGCGTCAATGAAAGAAAACTATTAAAGTGATTAAAAAGGTTAATAACAAACCGATAAACATATATCATAGCATAAGCAATAACAAATACAAGGACAATAAATATTACCTGGCACGTAATGTTGTAAATCCTCCAAAAATGTAGGGAGTTTATTATATGATTCCTCCCAATTGTCATATATAATAGCAATCGCCCTCTGCTTCCCAAGCCAACACCTCTTGTATGCTGGCATCAAGTTCAACTCCTTATGAACATCTGTCTGCAGCGCTTTGATAACTATATCTGGATCAAATTCTACAATCGAGTATATGATTGTACAGATAACCTTTGAATCCAGTTGTAGGTGACTCTTTGGTAAACTAGAAAAAAGACAAGTATGTTCATCAGTAAATTTTCTCACCTCCACATTTGGGACTTCTCCCTTAGAGTCACTCGAATTGACTAGGCACATCCTTGTTCTACCATGGTGTACCCACACCGAAATTCCCCTTTGCCAGACTCAAGGACTTTGTGTTGCTCGCGTCTGCGGAGGCTATAATTTTTAACAGCAAACAACACGGTTTCCTTGTTTGGGAACTGTTGACCAATATACAATCATTACTTGCTCATGATCTTGATCCTAATCTCGATGCTGATGTTGATGCTAAAACTTCGTCACGATGCTAAGGTTGAGTAGTGTAGTAACTAGGGAAATGGTGTGGTTGCGGTTGAGGTTAAGGCTGAGGTTGAGCCTGATCGTAACTTGGTATACCTCGTAGAGGTACTAGTGTCGGTTGCACCACGTCATCATCACCATCGTCGTCATCACCACCATCACCATAGTCATCATTACCATAGTAGTCACTGCCCAACACTGGATGAGGGACATCTCTGGCAAGATATTCAAGGCTCGGAGACCATGCATGATAAGTAATCGGAGGAGGGGGGATTGGTGTTTGACACAAATGACAGACCAACATTGGAGACACTATAGCTTGAGTGAACATCTTCAAGATTAACAAGGAGCTCAATAGCGGTGAATACGTTGCTAAACTATTTTTGCATATAAAACATGCACCTAACGTGGTCGCACTTAATTTCAAAAGAATGAAACCTTAACCGTTGACCAACTCCAATGGGTATCCTATATAGCACTCTCTTAATGCTTCTACACTCCCCAAACTTTTCCACTATAATGGATTGGAGTTGTGGCAAAATAATACTTGGGTATACCCCAAGATTGATTTGAGGACTAAAAAGTAATTCCGTCTAGTTCTTTTTTTCCTCACCCTTGTAATATACTAAAATGTCTACTAACCCATCACTCATTTTTTTTTCCTTCTAACTCACACAAAAAAATCTAAACCTTGGTATACACTACAAATGAGCAATCACCTCTATTTATAGATATGATTTTGGACATAATACACACAAGTCGATTTAAATCAACTTTTATTTTTAAAAAAATTGAAATTCAATTTTAAATTGACTTCCAAATACAAAAATAATAATAAAATATGAGTTACATGGAAGTCGATTTAAAATTGACTTCCTTTATAAGAAAAATGGTTCATTTTGGAGAACAACTTTGTAATTGGATAAGGAATTGCTTATTTTTTTTTATTTTATTTTGGTAAAAAAATACCCCCTTTTAATAATTTAAATGTATTTGGTCCCTTTTAACCAACACAAATCACAAAACCGTAAGAATAGCATACGGTTGCCTTGTAGCATACAATTAAAGATAATTCATTTGTTAGTTAGTGTTGTCATAGTGTTGAATCCCATAGCAACAATACTTGTTTCTTTTTCCAATTTCTCTTTCTCTCTCTCTCTCTCTCTCTCTCTCTCTCTCTCTCTCTCTGATTTATATTCGCTACACAATGTAACTAATTCTAATAACTAACATGGTGCTGGCAAATTCGGATAGATTTCAATAAGAAATTGTTGCAGGCCTAAATAAGAGATTTTGAGAGCAGTATCACTGTTCTGTTATAATAGGAACCTTCACAACGGAGGATTTCCATTTGTATGATACAGTTAGCAAGAGCTATAGTCAAGCATGCACAAACTGCTTCAATAGGTTTGAACAAATGGGTCTCCATTGATTTTTCCTTCCCCTTCAATATTAATCTAGTGAATTCATTTTTCCATCAATGTCATCATTAGAATCCATAACATCATAACACATAATATACACTAATTCCAACGGCTCGTTATTTCAGCTGGTCTAAGCTAGACCTCCACTTTAGTTCCTAGGATGTTAATCTCCGGGTTATGGAAATGCACTCCACGACTTCTGAAATTATCAAAAGTCAGTCAGATTAGTTCTTCAAAACCAATCAAATTAGTTTCTCCTTAGAACTAGTTTGATCAAATTTTGGCAACTTAGCGACCATATATATATATATATATATATAGGGTCCATGTCTATAACCTGGGGACCGACATCATCAATGCTCGGACTAAAGTGAAGCATTGCTCGTCTCACTGTCTAATTAGTGACTAAACATAATGGAGGACATCTTTGAGAACAAAGACCAGAAGCAATGATACGAGGTACAAGAGGTATGCAGGGATGGCTGTCCAAAGAGGGAAAGTGGGCCTAAAACTAGCAGCCAGGCCCATCACGGCACAGACAATTGCCACAACAAGTACATCGGCTGAGAATTCCCAAGCGATGTCTCTCACATATATAAGAACAGAGATCACCACAAAGCCAAGGATGTTGTTCATGAACACTGCTCCATAAATCTGCATTCACCCAAAATTTTCATCAATATATCTTACATGTTTGGTGACATATTGTTTCACTTAAATAACTGCTTTTATTTATTTATTTATATATTTCAAAGCCTTTAATTATGAGGAATTCAACGTTGACAAAATTATCATTTGCTATAAGCCTGTAATAGTTGCCAGAATTTGCAAAAATTCAAATCAATGACACATCACCCCGACAAGAATTTTAGCATAATTTTATCTCGTCTTATTAGTATTTCCCGTTTATTAGTTGTTTCGAGGAGAAAGTCTAAACAAGCCCCAGGTAGAAATAATAGATTAGATGAAGGGTAATTCATCAGTTAAATGTGGAGGGAATCTAAAAACAATAATTATAGATGAAACTATTAGAAGACATATAATGATAAATGATTTTAATGTGAGCATGTGAGCATGGTTAATGGTAGACTGCCACGATATTGTGATGTCGTCTGATCCATATTGTTGATCCTATTTCTTAAGACAAGACTTAGTTATTGTTGTATAAGCTAATTTGAGCGCAAAATAAGTTCATCCAGATCCACATTTACAAATTACAATAGTAGTTAAGTGGAAAACTGGGAAAGGAAGATTACTAACCTCATACATGGTATGAGAAGTATTGCTGCTCTTCTTATGGCTAGCTTCTTTGATTGCTGAGGTTGCTTCTCTAAAATTTGTAGCCAGAGGGACTATAATAAATGAGATGAAGAAGGAAGAGAGTCCTGCTTCTTCAGAGAAGTTCTGAACACTTGCTATTAGGGGCTCTGCAAGAAGGGACAACATAGTAATCCCCAACACCACATATGCTATAGCCTCCAGCCATGCAGATAGCCCTCTGGTTTGGTTCTCTTCCATAACCTTTTCAACTTCTTCCCATGTCTACATTTCAGAGTGCTTGTGTAAATTTTATGTTATTGATCAAGTGCTTGGCCAATTAAAAAAGAGAAAGATAAGGGTATGTTAGATTTGTATTTCTATTTCTTATTTCTTGACATTATTCTGTTTTTTAAAATTTTGTAAAGAAAATACTAAAATTTGGAAATGAAAACAAGAAAATTTTATTTTCTTCTTTTTTCACTGTTTCCTTCACAAAACCCTAAAAAATAGGAAACAAAATGAAAACATGAAATGAAAACAAGAAATAGAAACACAAATCAAACAGTAATTTTTGTGAACTATAAGTGTAAAAAGGTTTTCCATTGTCATCTAATTATGTGTTGCCGCATCAGTAAAAAATAATTAATTCTCACATTTACTGTCTCAAAAGGAAACCACTTCTGCTAACGTGACAACATACGATTAGATGACAGTGTAAAACCATTACACGAAGAATGCATAGAAATTAAACTCGAAAGAAAATTAGAAGATAAATTGAAAATTGTAAAGTTGTTTTGAGTAAACGAGTAGCTGCAAATACTCGATGATTTCCATGAGATGGAGATTTTGAGGGAGGAGCTTTGTGGGAATTTGAGTTTATCCATTTTGTGAAACCATCTATAAATTCCTTCTCACTAATCTCATTGTCCCTGTTGACATCAAGTTCTTGAACTAGCTTTGTAAGTGCCTCCTCTGCATCCACAACTCTACTGAAGTGGATGTCCTTCACTATTCTTTCCAACTCGGATCTTGAAACATGGTTGTCACTATTGATATCCATTTCCTCAAACAACCTGTTTCAGTTTGCATCACATGGCTATGAGGATATGAAAAAATTACTCAAAAGCATGTAGGATTTTGTAGTGTCATTTAAGGTTCTATACTTATTGATATTTGGATCAAGCGTCTTGTTTGATCTTGAGAAATAATATACTATAGAGTACGTAGTTGTAGATATGAGAAATAAGTCAAGATGTTGGACCTTCTAACAGCGGCTGCATCAGCCGTGCCATCCTCCTTGAGCAGCTTCCCAACCACATCATTCTGAACATGCCTCAACACTTCTGATATAAGATGTCCCTTCAGTTCGCGCTCTTTCCTCACATGCTCAATCCATGGCTTTATAAAAGTCTGTGTTCACAACATAACAAGGAATCTGCATGGTTAGCAAAGCGAGAATCGAAAAGATACAAGGATGAAACCCTGCATTGTATGGGGAAATCGTCATCATTTGATATAATAATGTGTGGCAATCGTGTTACCTGATACACTTTGTTCAGAGATTCTTTTGGCAGGTACTTGTTGTCAAGAGCATGTTTTGTTTGGTTAATGTATTCTGTTAGGCCCGTCACAAATTCTTCCTTGGTTATAATCTGGTCACCGTTTCGGTCGAAAATCTTCAACATGTCTGCTATTTGTTCCTCCTTGATATTTGTGTCACTTAATCTGTTCTTTAGCAGAAGCTCTTTTACTTCGGAAGCTGATAAGTCCTTCCCCCCATGTCGACTGATTTCATGGTAAAGCCTGCATAGATGAACAAGTATAGCGTGGTTATGTAGAGAGTAAAGCTAGCCAAATGAGAAGTCCTTGAGCGGTCCTGACCAGACAATACAATGAATGACATTTCAGCTATGCTGTTTACGACCACACACGAATTTGTCCTTGCGAAATCGGGCCATTTAATATTTTGAGAAATGCTTTATTGGATCCTTTCACTCACCCACTTATCGCAGATATATTTGGAGTTCCATCCTCTGCCAGGATCTTCTGCAGGGTTTGCTTTTCAACACGTTGCAAGATTCTTAGTATTAGATCATCATGTTTTATGTATTCTAGTCTTGTTTTCTCTATATGTGGTTTAAAGACCTGCAGATTCGTTAGCAAAAGTAAGAGTCAATTTTTGGCATTAAAAATAAGTATGAGAAGCCAAAAGCCTAAACATCCTAACGAGTGGTTGATGGATTTTGGAGGTGTATTCTTCACCTTTAACCACTCTACACTTTTAAAATATCCAACAAATTTCACTTCTTTTGTTAAGATCACCGGTATTCTGAGACTCACTATACTCTAACTAATTTGGTTCAAGTCATACTCACCCAGTTCATGTAATCTCAAGACTAGTGTTTTCATTCAAATGGCTCAAATATGAGACCTTGTTTCAGGGAAACAATTAAGTATCGAACCACTTGAATCGACTAAGAGTTGATTCTAACAAATTTCACTTTAAGTAGAACAGTCATGCTTATTTCTGAAACTCCCTTTAGTTTTTCAGGTAGGACTCAATTAGCCCAATTAGACAATAAATTTCAAACAATTTACTATATGTTGTTTTTTTCTTATTAAACAATTAGGCAAACTGATTTTAAGGATCAACTGAAAAGGCTTTATAGAAAGTGGTGGATGAGAAACCTGGTAAATGAAGTATGAGATGAGGAAAATGAGAGCTACAATAAGAGCAACCATCAAGGTCACATAGTGTGGTGTAGAGGAGTTCGGGAAAAAATTCGAAATCTGCATTATGATGAGTGGTGTAACTGAGAAAACCATGATTCTTGCCATCTTCCTTGTCTCTACATCCATAGAAATTCCATAACCTACAAATCCATCAAAAAAACAAAGAGATGAAAATGAAAGGGCATCGAGCTGCACTTTTCAATAAACATAAAAGAAACAAGAGTCAAATGCAAAGTTTCTTAGGCAACATTTGATTCCAGTCCTCAAACAGAAAGGACATAGACAGTAAGACAATGGAGACATGCCTTTAATGTTTCGTTTTCTTTTAAGGGACATAAATTAGCTTAAAAATTGTCTAAAGACAAAGACAACTTTTGAGTTTTTTTTGTCTCTGTTATCTCTTCTAAATATGTTTTAATTCTCAATGTACCAAATGTTAAACTGTTAAACCGCTACAAGTATATTGAGTTGCCCATAAACCATGCACTTGCTTAAAATGGAAAATGAAGTAAGGGACTACAAAACTCAGTGGAAATTAAGAGCAAGGAATACAGACCAGTCAATGATTCTTTTATCCTTCTTCCCCTTGATGAATTTGTACCATCAGAGTCAGAGTCATTTTTCAACTTTTGCTTGCCAATGATGACACATGTTCCCCAAACCACTGTCAGAAGCAAAATGGATGATCCAGCCAACAATCCAACACCAGTGGAAGCATACTCTTGTGCACTTTCCTTATCACTAGAAAGCCCAGTCACTGATTTTGATGACAAATAAAAACCATCGAAAAAAAGTATATATATATTAGTTAAGGCTAGGATAGAGCTAAGGAAGATGCCGTGGCCAGAAAATTTGCCAAAATCCTGTCTATGACCGAAGCCCATATTATGTCATAAGATATCCCTCATTATTTTTGGCCCCTCCTCCACTCATCATTAATTTGCTGCATGTTTCTGGCAATAATATTTTTGGCAAACTATTCCGGCCTTGTAGAATCAATGTATAGTTAGTAAGCTCTATATATAAGAAGGGTATAACTTAACAAATTCTAAAAATGCTATGAAGGTAGGTAGATAGAAACATTAATGAAACAGAGAGAAAATTTGTTATAGTAGCAAATGCATATATACCTACCAACAAGAATTAAAGACTCGGGAAGGGCACCAAGAATATCAAAGGCACTAGCACCAAAGACGCCGGGGCCAAGAATCTTGAAGATCTTCTCACCCCCAGCGGCAAGATACGACTCTCCATGGAACAGCAGGTACTCGTACACCAGGATGAGGAACAAGTGGCCAAGAATGTTGTTGGAGCATGGCAAGAACCCGTACATTTGCTTGCAGTACTTCCCCCCACCAGAAGAAGAAGGCTCTTGGCCATTGAGGAGTAGGTAAGTAGTAGTGGCGTTTCCAGGTTGCGCGACTCCATCAGAAACCAAACCATAGGAGCTAGCGCTCTGAGTTTTTAGAGAGCGGCACTCAACACGTGGCGGCGCTGCTGCTGCTGCAAGGAGAACAAGAGTGAAGCATGCTGCTGCTTTTGAAATGCTTCCCATTTTTTCTGAGGTTGTGAAGCAATGAGAAAATTGAGGTTGGAGGGATAATGAATGGCCTCATCAACTCCTTCATTAAGGCAAGCCCTTTGGTTACTGTCCAGAGACGACAGAAATGGTCACGTCAGAGATATGTCTTCATTCGCTCTTTTTTTTTTAAAATGACGTGAAATAATTTTAAAATAATGACATGAATAATTTTTTTTATTTTTTATTTTTTTTTGTTATCCTCATCTTCTCTTTTTAAAATTTATTCGCATTCTTAAAATGTTGTCTCTTTTGTCGCATGAGAGAAATAAGGAACGAAGATGCTATCTAACTCTTCATGGCCTTTAATTTTCTTACTTGTATGCAACAGCACGTGGTTTGGTGATCCGCATTAATTGGCAACGGTATCCTGTGAATTATTTATTTTATCTGAACTCAAAAATTGGGAACCCTGCAAAATATTTCAGAAAATGTTTTATGCATGGACCACATGGTGATGATCGCTCATTCGATAAATTCGATAATGAATATCAAGCAATCCTTTTCATTGATCCAAAGACAATCGATGTCCATAAAATATGTAAATAGAAAAGTCCGAGACATCAGGTTGACGCATATAAAATATACACGTGTGAATTGAAATACCAATATTGCCAGGTGTGGATTTTTAATTTAATATATTATTTGTGTATTACATTATCGTTAAAAGTATTTTACTGCTGCCATAATTATTTCAAAATTATACATTAAGAGACGTCTCGTACCTGTACAAGTGGAGGTTATATCTCATGTTGTTACTGGTAGATTTAAGGGTATAAATTTATGGGTGTTACTCCTCAAGAGTTTTAAAACTATGCTATTCTAAATGAAAGATCCTCATTGTTGAGACCTAGTTATAAAATCTCGTCGTTGAAGATATTTATGCATGCCTGAGAACTTGGATATATCCACATATTGTTATCATCTTTATCAATACTCCAAGCGAGCGAGCTTTCCCAATAAGGTCATGTTAGCCATATGAGCATCACGAATACGAAGCCCCCAATATGTTTAGGAGTAATAAGCTTGTGCTAGCTAACAAGGTTTAAACTACGGGATCCACCTCTCCCGTTCCGAATAAATTAAATTGGTGAGTTAACTTATCAATCTCTTGACACACAAATTTGGCTAAGCAAACTCAGCCCGCCCTATTAAGAAAACAAGATTTCCAAGCAGCGAGGTGGCCTTGAATCTTCTCAAGCACACCATTAAGGGTAGCACAAGTGACACGATCATGAAGAAGAGACACCTAGATGCTTCTCCAAATTACAAGTGAACCAAATAGAAGAAATGCATGGGAAGATGTCGTCTGTCATGACTCGAAAGTCAAAGCTGACACGCAAGGGGTTGGTTCTCTTGCGGAATTCTCTAGGCTTGCTAAAGCGTGAACATGAATAGAAATATAACTAATTTAAACTGCAATTTAAAACTGATTTCATTTATTCTTTATAACAGAAAATGTAAGATGTTATAACCGAAATAAATACTTTAACTGAAATGCATTACTGCCAAGGTTGGGAAATCAAACTCACCTCGAACCCTCGTATGGAGGTGGACAGATCTAGTTGTGCCATTGTGCTTCTAGTAGTGCATGTTTTCTCTATAATTTGTGTACATGTTGCTCCATTATTACTTTACTATTATTATTATTGCTATATGAGTATCTATGGTTCAGTTATGTTTTGTGGTATGGTACCGTTGTACCCATTCACTGAGTGATGAACTCACCCCTCATCTATTTGTTTCAGATCCAATTGAGGACCATGGAGTTGATCCTCTAGTATAGTGGCAGTACCAGTCTCCGAGTCAGTAGAGAAATCCACTTTGTAGTGGAGTAATGGGTACACTATCAGTTAGTAGTTGCTCCAGCAGGTCACAGCCATGGTCTTTGGGCGTTGCACTTAGATAGGCTTAGTAGTTTAATTTCATTTCACTTATGCATCTCAATTAAACAGTTATTTCAGTTGTAATATCCTATGTTATAAAGAAAAAAAAATCTGTTTTTGAAATATAATTTATCAGTTATATTTTATGCATAATCACGTTTTAGCACATTTAGAGGCTTTCACAAGAAAACCAGTCCCTTTTGTGCCGATCACGATTTTTTTTGGGTTGTGACATATAGCGATAAAGGATCTCCTTAGTGCAGCACCCTCGTAGGAGTCAAGCTCTCCAACTTAGAACCGTTCCAAAGAATGGATAAAAAAAGATAACCAAACATAGCCCATAATGAACGCCATGACAGTGGGAGGAAAGCCAAAGGAGCATAACACAAACTCAAGGAAACCTAGTGCACCCTGTTATAAGCCTTCTCAATATCCACTTTGAAAGCCAAGACCCCATTCCTCACATTTGTCTTCTTCAAGTAATGAATCACTTCCTGCGTAATCAACTCATCAAGAAAAGGACACATCCTGGTGGTGTCCACCTTAGTAACAGTTTTGTATAGGACATTGCATAAACTTATTGGCTTGAATTCCTTCATGTGCACCGGTTGCTCAGTTTTAGAAATAAGAACAATAAGAGTATCCACTAGCCGCAGATTAATAGATCTCATCATGAAAGCATGTTGAACCACCTACCATGCCTCATCTCGCACTACATCCCAGTATTGTGTAAAGACGAAAGGTTGGAACCCATCAAGCCCAAAGGCTTTAAACAAGCCCATTTGCATCACAGCCACACACACCTCTTCTTTCAACACAAGGGCAATTGATTCAATGCACCTTTCTGCACCCAGACAAGGAAGTTGAATATCCTTAGTACAGCACCCTCGTAGTGTTATAATATTTGTTTATTTGTGGTGTAATGTTTATTTATAAGAGAGTGAGTGAGGGAATAGGAGAGGGAATGTTTTCGCTCTTTAGTTTGTGTGAGGTCTCATTTTATTTTATTTTTTTGTGTTTCATAATATTTTTTATTTGTTATTTAACGTTTGTTTATCTATTTTGTAACGTTTGTACAAACAATTACTTTTCATCATTTAATGTGTCGCAAGTCTCGTTTTATCTCACTTCCTTATGCGAAAATGTTTGTTTATTAATTTTGCAATGTTTATTCATATGCTTTTGAAATATTTATTCACTCATCTATAATATTAATAAATACTTGGTAGATATTTTTTTTACGCATAACATTGCTTATTGCACTCATAGTTATTAAAAACGCGTGTAAACTCGTAAAATCGGACGATTTTACGAGTTTAGGTTGTAAAATCGAGCTAACTCGCATGTAAACTCGTTTCTGGGTAAAATCGGGTAAACTCGGGTAAACTCGCATAAAATCGCGAGTTTACTCCCGATTTTACGAGTTTACCCACAAGGCGGTTTTTTTTTTTTTTTTTAAGAAACAAAACAAGTTTGATATTGTTTTCCATAACTATGAGTTTTTAGATTTAGGTCATTTAAGTATTTTAGAGTTATCATTTACAGTTGCGCCTACAATCGTGCTCCGTCGTTGCTTGTCGTATGTATTTCATCCTTTGCTCAGGGATCTTTCCCACCAGGGTGCGTGACCTCTGCATTGCTATTTGTGCTTTAGTGTTCTATATTGAAGACATCATCGTCACAAATTCGCTTCTTGTGATGTTCCGTAGTCAATACTATGTATTATGTTATATGTATTATGTATGAATTGAACTTAGAACTCATATATTTCATCTTTATTTGTGCTTTGTTATGGATATAAATGTATTTATGAATTTCAAGTTTTATTAAATATATTTTTGTAGCATAATAATTTTTTTAAATATTTTTTTAATATTTTTTTAATAATAGGTAAACTCGTACGAGTTTACGATCCTAGTTTACGATCCGAGTTTACGGAGGCTCCACGAGTTTACTTAAACTCGCGAGTTTGATAACCATGATTGCACTTATAAAATTTTGCATTACGATGTAACATTATTTCAATGGAAAACACGTGTATTTTTCAAAGATTGGTCTTCTGGAAAAAAAAATTATTTTTAATTTTTTTGCATTTCAAACATATTATTAACTTTCTAAGATTTGAAATGATTCTTATGCATGCATATATCATATAAATCTGATATCGTATTCATAATATGTGAAAGGAATAAGAGCCTCTCCCACCCTATCCAGAGAGTGATCCTCCTTAAGAGTAAGGTCCTCATCATGTTTTGTCCGTACTATTGTTCTATCAGCAACGCCTCTATACATGTCACTTTATGTCTTTGTCCAATTCTAAAGAAACAAAACAAGTAAAGAAGATTAAGGTATATATGACAATTTAGATATTTTATGTGCATCACAATTATTATTTTGTTTTTTTTTTTTAAGAAGTGTCACCGTCGACGGCAACTAGTCCCCCTTCAAGGATTGAAAATCATTGAAGTGAATTTGTCGTTTCCAACAAACTCTTTTTTATGGACACCACTAAAACTCAAATCTTTGACAAAATACTTAAGAAATTCAATCATCTATTAACTTTAATTATAATACATGCCATATATTTAAATATAATTAAAATTTATTTAAAAGATTATACATAGAGCCAGTAATTTTTAATTGAGGTTACAGAATATAATTCTTTAGAGGCTTATTACTTTTGATATTAATGTAGGTTCAAGTTATTATTAACTTAATTTTATCAAGACTTATAAATATTAAAATATAATTAATTTTTTAATAAAATAAAAATTCAAGTACCTTTTAATAAGAAATAATAACCTAATATTACATAATAAAAATAATAATTAACCCGTACGACAACACGAATATTGTGCTAGGTTTTTTAATAAATAAAATACGGAATGATTTTATCACAGGGTTTAAAATTTCCAAATAAGGGCCAAAAAATGGATTTCTTTAACTTTTTATTTTCTATCATTGTTAAACAAAATTTTGGAATCTTCAAAACTCATCTTGCTTTGACTACATCCAAAACTGAATACTCGCAATTCAAATATTTGGTCTGGATTGTGACATTTCTATGTAAATGACCCAAAATGTTACGATGGGCCAACCAATGAATATGGCCCAAATTGATGTTCTGGGCCTAGTGGGCCCAAGTAACAATACTCAAGCAATAGATGTTAGACATACCCAAGAAAAAATATAAAGCTAGCCAACTACCGCTTTCTTTTATTTATTTATTTATTTTTTGATACATTCGTTATCACGAAGCATCAATATGATGCGCATTATGTTATTATGAATTTGTGATGAAAATAAGTGAAAAAAGACCCCTTAGTCTCTTCTATTCGTCTCACATTGGGTGAATTTTACTTACAAGGTCAAAGTTCAATTCTTGATTCCTGAAGTCATCATTTTAGTAAGGATGTTACCTAACAACTATTTCTAACCCAAAATTGTGTGAATACTTGGAAAAAAAAAAATTGCTTTACCATACATATATTTACTATAGTAAACATTAGCTTACAAGTTGTATTTTCCTAATGAGTTTCATTGTTTTGCTTTCGCAGTGTAAATTTTTTTATATTATCATCTAGTTAAATAATATTATTTGTAGGACTTTTTAAGTAGTAAGTGAGAGAGTCGTCTATTTTTATTTATGTGACAATATTTAATTAAATGACACTGTAAAAAAACCTTTACATTGTACTAAATGCTCTATCTGTTTCAAAATAGTTGTTCACTTTCTATTTTACATGGGTATTAAAAAAATGATTGGAAAATATGAAAATAAGAAAAAAATTGATAATATATTACCTAATTTTCTTTATTTATAATGGGTAGTAAGAGTTATTATAATGGATAAGTATGAGACAAAATTTATTTAATAAAGATATGTTAAGAAATGAAATAATTAATAATGTTTAAATTTAGTAAATAGATAATTATTTTAAAACAAAAAAATTAGGAAGGTGGATAACTATTTTAAAACAGAAAAAATAACAATTAAGTATTGAGTTTTGGTTCTCAATCCTTGCTTCCACCTTGCAAGTGAGAGCATTTTGACATTATTAAATTTAGTATAAAAAAATGTGAAGCCAAATTTTAAAAATGTTAAAAAAATAATTTTTTCATGCGCTTCAAAAGTTGCAAAGAATTCATATACTCTAAAATAAAGATATCACTTTAAAAAAAAATTAAGAATTTAGCTTTTTTGGATCAATAAAATATGATCTATACACAATCTTACTTTATTAATATTAGAGTGTAAATCATTCATTATTTTTTTTTAAAGTGAGATTCTCACTTTACATAATGCTTATCCAAAATCCTAAAACTAAAAGCCACCAAGCAACTCTTTTGCTAGTACACATAAATGTGAGTAAACATTTAAATTTGTTTATGAGATTGACGGTGTTGGTCAAGTTCATCTCTTAAATTATAAAAATTGTTATATTAATCCTCAAGATTGTCAAAAGTTATAGTAAGTTAATTCTCGAGGGAATTAATTTAACCAATATCAAATAATTAACTTGACCAATTTTTGATAACTTCAAAAATTAACATGACCATTTTTGTAACTTAAAGACAAACTTAAATGATATTAGTACTTCAGAATTTGAAGGTTTATCGCAAAAAAATGCATACCATGATTCTTCTGTTTATTGACAAGTGTATGCATTGCACAATAGATATGAAGAACTAGACCATTATCCTGATAACAATGAGTCAAGCCAGTACTTGAAGTCAATACACCCCTCTTTATCATTTCTTCCTAGGGATTTGATTGATGTCTAAGATTTTACACTAATGAAAGCATATCTTACTGGTATTTCCCATAACCTGGTTGGAGAAATAACCAATCTATAACAAGAAAATGGATTCATTCAAGGCTAACTTTTCCTGCAACATCAATTGCAATATCGCCTTCCCATTTTATCAAAAGGAAGGCACAAGTATGAAAACGATGGAATGTTGAGGTGAATAGAATCTTTCTCTTGTAAATTAAATAAATTTTATATTGTAAGCTGCCATTTATTAGTACGGGTTAATGAACGGTTCTTTTTAGGATTATGATATGCATAAATAATTTATTTATCACACTTTATTAAATTCATATGTCAAACAGCTTAGCATAAGTCCAGCTATTGATAACCTGTGATTAGTGTGATAGGAAGCCTCATTAAAGTTATGTTACTATCTCCATCCACTCTATGACAATGTATTTTAGGGAGCCGCTCAACAATTTAATTTTAATAATTTTTCTAAAATGCCCTTCCTTACTTTTCTTAGTTAAACTAACGAAAAGGTTTAACTTCACTAATCTTTATAAAATATATTAGATTAAATTCTAATTAAAATCAATAAAATAATTTAAATTCACCTTAAACTCAATGTCATGATAATAAAATATAGTTTGAATGATGAATTTAATATTAATTTTCGTTATAAAATATTTGGTGAATGTCCTTATTTTAATTTTAGATAGGATTTGATTAAATAGAGTTCATTATTTTATCTTATTATTTTATCCCTTACACACCTCACCATGTACTCTACAAATAGACCCTTTAATCCTTTATGCGTCACACATTTCGTTGAGACTCAAAAATATAATTATCTATTCCATCTCTTCGTCTATATTAATCTTTTCTCATTATTATTCACAACACGTTATCAACATGAAAGTTATGTCATTTGTGTTAAGGAGAAAGTTTGAGGTAAGACATTCTAATCATGTCAAACATTTCCCATCTTGAATTTGTTGCTCTTAACATTTCGAGAAATAATTATTTGTCTTGGATTCTTGATGCTGAAATCCACCTTGATTCAAGGGATCTTGGAGACACCATTGAACAAGGAAATGTTGTATAATTGGAGGATCGCGCAAGATCTATGATTTTCCTTCATCGTCACATTCACGAAAGATTAAAATCTGAATATCTTACTCTAAAAGATCTTGAAGATTTTTGGAGGAGCTTAAATGATAGATATGATCACCAAAAATGGTGATCCTTCCAAAAGTTCGTTATGATTGGATGCATATGCAATTACAAGATTTTAAATCTATAATTAAATATAATTTCATAGTATTCAGAATCACCTCACAATTGAAATTGTGCATGAAGATATTATTGAAAATATATGTTAGAGAAAACATTCTTGACCTTTCATGCCTTGCATGTGCTCCTACAACGACATTATCGAGAAAAAGGATTTATAAAATATTCTAATTTGATTTGATGCATTGGTGAGTTACTCATGAAAAATCATGAAACCTAGTCAATTGACTCTATTCCATTCCCTTAAATGAACGAAACAAATTATAACCCTGAAAGTGGTAAAGGTCGTGGCTCCAATCAAAGGCAAGATTATGGCAAGAAAAAATGCCATTTTAATGGCACTCCTCACTCTTCTTATAAGAACGAATCCACATTTGAAGTGGAAAAAGAAATAAGACAAGAATAAGGGACAAGGTAGGAATTAAGAGAATAAATGCTATTGGAGTGGCGCGAAAGGCCATTGGGCATGTACCTATCATATGCCAAGACATTTGGTTGATCTTTATCTCGCATCAATGCATCCACCCCATATGCTTTCTAAGATACAACAAAATATCTCAGCACAAATATTGAGACTGGGTCCAATATGTCTCAATTATATGTCATTACACAAAATTGTGCCAATAATTAAGTTGGCTAAACTTAAATATCATTCACAATAATATGAGGTCATAATGAACCTACAAAACAAACCCCTACTAACCCAAAACACCAAAATGACCTCAATATACACTTATAGGTTGCTAGCCATTGGTTAGGAGATCAACAACAAGTTCTATAATAACTTAATTGATAAGAGCCTACCACAGTATGTCATATACAAAATGAAAGGACACAAAATAATATATGGCAAAATATTATTTTTTCTTAAGACAATAATGACAATACATATATATATATATACACACACACACACACACATCACTCCCACTAATCCAACATATTAAAACAAACACAAAATTTTCAGTAGAGATCACGATTTCAAAATACTCTAATGGTTCAACAAGTGATAATGAGATTTACGAAAAACTCTATGGTAGAATACTCAATGTGAGTCCAATAACTCACTGTTATTCTATTTGACAACAAAATTATGAAATAGATAGAAACACCAAAGTGCAAAATCACAAAAACTGTGTTTATCACATAATTTTTTAAAAAAATAACTTCACACACTCTGCCTATAAAATTCAAGGAAATCATTAGTATCTATTTGACACCTTATAACAAATATCTTATTTCTATCATCGAAAACTCATACAGCAACAAGTCAATATTTGTCTGGGCATAAAATTAGCTTACTAATAGCATAAGCAACTTTTGAACCTATAATTAACAATAATTAAGGACATAATACAATATAAAGTCTCTAACTTCCACTAAACAAAATTTCAATATGTTAGGGAGTAACAATACAATCAAAAAGACTTAATGGTGTCTTTAATTAAGGTCCTACAATTTAAAGCAATGACAAACCAAAATGTAGAGAAAATCATAAACCAAAATAACATTTGCTAACATATCAGTAATTTTCTTATGTTCAATTAATTGGGAAATTAATTGAATTAGAGCACTTGTATCATTGCAATCCCATCGAATGGTCCCAAATCATAATATACAAGTCTTTCACTTAATAAAGAAAAATAATATTATCAACATTGTAAAAAAAATTACTTTCAATATATATAAAATATAATTAAATTATTTTTCTCTATCACACAATGAATGTGTCAAATAATGTCATACACAAGGGATACCATTATCTACACAATCCAACAATACTCACAATCCATTAAAATAAATTAATAAAATAATTTTATTTAACAAGGATAAATTTTACCAAAACGAAAACATAATTCATAAAATTTTCATTTTACTACAAAATGCCTAATGAAGCTCTCTCATGCAGTGTAATTCCTTTGGGATCTCACTATTATAATGCATGAGTAGTCTTCCCAATGTCCCTAGAGCTGGTATCGAGAAGATACTGAAAACTCTAAAAAAACATAATTATCAAATCATTAATAATTATATTAGTAAAGATCAACTGAAGGGTAACTTCATTATTAATACAATTTTCAATGCTACACAAGTAACAAAATTGAAATATTTATAGTGGGTAAATATTCAGCCAAAAAAGGAGCATACAAAATTATTTAATAAATAATAATTAGTGAGCAAAGCTCCATTTAAATAAACAACACAATGTAACTGATCAAACAAAACATTGAGATATTGTCAAAATTAAAATCATTTCTCCATGACAAATAATATTTTACCAAAAAAAGAATAGCAGTTTGACGATAACAGAATTTTACTATAAGCAGTGGAGGCTTAAATAATTTCACAAATATTGTAAACAACATTTTATCACAATTGTCAAAGTGCTATAAAATATATATCAATATCACAATAATCACCAACAAAAATCAATATTTTCAAAATCAAAATATGTTTTAAAGCATTTTAGTTAATCCGAAATTAACCTTAAATTTGATAGTGATTTATGCAGGTCACGCAATAATTCAACATTTTCCCACTTGGACGGCATAAATCAATATAGCTAGACATAATCCCAAATTCATACGAAATAGTTTAACTCTGATTATAGCATGTGCAATAACAATAATAATCATGAAATAGGTAATTGGAATACCTAGAATCGTCAAGAAAGACGAATCCATAATCAAGAGAAAAATCCAAATAAGGATTTGAGGAGAGGTTAATACTACTCCTATTTCATATTAGTTTTTTTTATGTTAATGTCAATGGGGCAACCAACACCCTATATATAACTAGGAATATGACACTCTTCCTGTCTAAAATAGACTGATGGGTCAAGCATTCTCGTTATGGCAAGCCCAAACACAGAGACTCATAATCAAACCCACTAACAAGCAATGCTTAACAATAATAAGTCCAATAACAATAATGTTTACAAAGTAATTGAACTTAAAATAACACTAATTACTTTGACATCAAATTTATCTAAGTTATTAATTAACTTATGCTAGTTCACACAAAATTTTCAACAAAAAAAAAAAGGCCAATAATGGATGCAATTACGTTTTGATATTTGATTAGCTTATCAACACATAATAAGCTAAATATGCATCTAAAGGATGTAGTCACAACCTGCCTATATGGTTCATTAGATAATGGTATCTGCATGAAAGTCCTTGAAGGATTAAAGATATCAACATCATTCAATGATTGTTCATAAGTAGCCTATTTAATCAAGTTTCAAAGACCTTTAAATGGGCTAAAGCAATCTGGACAAATGTGGTATAACGGTCTCAATGAGTATTTGATTAAGAAAGGGTTTAATAATGATGCTATTTGTCCTTGTGTTTATATAAAGAAAACTAAACCTAAATTCATTACAATTGGTATGTATGTTGATGACTTAAACATCATTGGAACTCTTGAAGCAATTTCGATGGTCACAGAGGATCTAAAGAAAGAGTTTGAGATGAAAGAGTTTCGAAAGACAAAATTAGATGAAAGAGTTTGGAAAGACAAAATTTAGTCTGGGCCTGCAAATCGAGCATTTGACAAATGAAATATTTGTCCATCAATTAAATCACACAGAAAATATCATTATGAGATTTTATATGGATAAATCACATCCATTAAGTACCGCAATATATGGTTGTAAGATCTTTGGATGTGGAAAAGGATCAATTTCATCCTCAAGAAGATAATGAAGAAGTTCTTGGTCCTAAAGTACCATACCTTAGTGCAATAGGAGCAATTACGTATCTTGCTAAATAATACATGACCTGGGATAACATTCTCTGCTTTAGCAAAGTACAACTCCTCTCCAACCAAAAGGCATTGGAATGGAATTAAACATATTCTTCAATACTTTCGTGGAACAATGAGTATAGGATTGTTTTATTCATATGAATCTAAATCACAACTAGTTGGCTATGCAGATGCAAGATATTTGTCAAATCCACACAAATCTAGATGTCAAACAGGTTATTTGTTTACATATGGAGGCACAACCATATTATGGAGATTAACAAAGTGAACTATAGTTGTCACCTCTTCAAATCATGCATAAATTATTGTTATACACGAAGTAAGCTGTGAATGTTTTTGGCTAAGGCCGATCAATCAACATGCTAGAATATCTTGTGGATTATCTCATGAAGAAAAAACTCTGACATCATATGAAGACAATGCGACATGCATATGTTAGTTGAAAGGAGGATATATCAAAGGAGATAAAAACAAAACATATTTCCGCATAAATCTTCTTCACTTATGATCTTCAAAAGCAAGAAAAAATTGATGTCCAACAGATTCAATCAAGTGACAATTTGACAAATTTATTTACTAAGTCACTACCTACTTCATATTTTGAGAAATTGGTGCACAATATCATAAAGTGCGAATTTTGAAACATTAAATGATGCTCTTAAGAGGGGGAGAAAATACTATACTCTTTTTTTCTTAATCAAAGTTTTTAACCCAATGAGTTTTTCTTTTATAAGGTTTCTAATGAAGCAGTTCCCTTTATGAGGATATTGTACTCTTTTCCTTTACTAAGATTTTTTTCCCAAGTTTGTTTTTTCTTAGTAAAGTTTTAATAAGGTATATCCCTAATGGACATCAAAGGGGGGTGTTATAAAATATTCGGTGGATGTTATTATCTTGATTCAGTTAAGATTTGATTAGATAAAGTTTATTATCTTATCTTATCATTTCTTCTCTTGTACACCTCACCATATACTCTATAAATAGACAATTTTGTACTCTATATAGGGGTGTCAAAACGGGCGGGCCCGGCCCATTTAGGCCCGCCCATTAAAGCCCGGCTCGTTAAGGCCCGTGAGACTAAACGGGCCGGGCAAAAAATATGCATATTTTTCAAGCCCGGCTCGTTTATGGTCGATCTGTGGACCTAAATGGGCCGCCCGCCAGCCCATTTATTTTTTAAAAAATATTTAAAAATTTAAAAAAATTCAAAAAAGTCTAAAAAAAATTCAAAAAATTCAAAAAATTAAAAAAAAATTATTTTTAAAAAATTCACGGGTAAACGGCCCAGCCCGCGGGCCAAACAGGTCGGGCCTAAACGGGCCGGACTTAAACGAGCCGGTCCAATTTTTTTTCAAATTTTCGTGGGCCTATTTTTTGCATGTAAAGCCCGTCCATTTAACCGAGTAAACGGGCCGGGTAAACGGGCCAGACCCATTTTGATATCCCTAACTCTATATATCACATATCTTTCTAAGACTCACTAATAAAATTATCTATTCCATCTCTTCTTCTCCTTTAACCCCTTCTCCTTATTATTATTCACAACAATTTTAAATATTTTTAAAATATAATATTTCTTAAACTTTTAAGAAGATTCTGTTGCCATTCATTTCTAATTAAATAATTTTTCTCCTTTCCTCAATCAAGCAAATTGTTTTTTTTTAAATATAACTCCTATTTTTTAGTTTCTTTAACAAATTTAATTTAATTTATTATCACTATTGCCTTTTATTTTTCCATAACAATTAAGTATTTTCTAATTTATAATATTAATTATTTAATATAAAAAAGTATGTCTTAAAAAATATGAAAATAAAAATTTAATTTAACCTCTAATCCAATTTTTCTATCATAATAATAAACATAATTCGTGTTTAAATTATTTTGCTTAATTTTTTATTCAGTAAAACCTTAAGTAGATAAATATTTTTATTAATTGTCTAAGATATCCTTTACTTTTGTAATTAAATTAAGACAAGTTTAACTCCATGAGATTTAAATAATAATTATTAAATTTATTATTATGATAGAAAAAGTAGTATAATGATTAAATTCAATTTTTAGTTCTCATATTTTTAAGGCATACTAATTTTTATATTAAATAAGTAATTTTTAAATTCATAAAATATTTAGTTTTTATAGAAAAATAAACCATTAACCTTGGTGATAAAAAAATTAAAACATTAATAAATTAAAAAAATTAGGAGTTATAAAAAATTTTAACATGAATTTAATTACTATGCACTATTAATATAAAAAAATTACATTGTCATTTAATTATTTGTTGTTATTTAAAAAAATTTTGATGTAGTGATTCAAAGACTTAATTATTTTAGATTATGTAGCACTATATGAGTGGATGATAGCATAAAACCATTTAACACCCACATTCAATAGCAATTAAACTTTTCAAATAGTTAGTTTTTTGTTTTGGTAATGATTCAAATAGTTAGTTTCGGAAGAAAAATATCTTAGATAATTTAAATAAATTTTAATTATATAGAAGTAAGAAAATATAAAAACTACTTAAAAGTATAAGTAATATGATATTTAAGAAAATATGTAAAATAATTTTTTTGTGCTCTTAAATAAAAGATTAAATTTATTATTTAAACTATTTTTATTATGATTACAATAAATATAAGTTGCATTTTAGAGATCTTATTAAACAAAAATAGTGAGCGAGAGTAGCAATAGACTAAAAGGAGTGACAATAACCACTCCCTCCATTTTAAATGTATATTTACCATTGAACATTACTCTATTTGTTTCGTTTTAATTGTCAAAAATCAAATAATACACACATCAAGTTAAATAAAAAAATATATTGGTAAATGTATAAAATAGTATGATTTAACAAAATTGTCCTTATGTAAAAAAACAAACTTCTATTTTCAATACAATAATTATTTTCTTCACATCTACTATGCTAATAAATGCCCCACTATAATTAGCAGTATGAATGGAAAAAAATACTCCTTCCATCCATTTTTTGTTATCATTTTTTAAGCAAAAATTTCTTAAAGATTAATTGTCATTTGATTAGATTAAGAATGTATTAAATGCATTTTTTATACACTTATATCCTTATTATCTCTCATACTTTTCATAACACTTAATAACTATAACATTTGTTGCTCAAGGTTAATTTTGTCTATACACTCTAGATTTTTTATCTTACTTAGTGTCAATTAAATGATTTCTTAAAATGTGTATTTTTGTTAAAAATGATAACAAAAAGTTGACGAAGGGAGTAAAAAATTACACTGAGATATTGTAAATTGAGAGATAGTTTGAAATCCTAAAAGTAAAAAATAGACAGTTAAAACGGAACTAGGAAAAAAGTACACCAATGTCACTACTCCCTCCATTCTCAAATAATTTTTCACATTCCCATTTTGATATTTTTTAAAATAATTGTCTACCTCCTAAATTTAGATAACATTTATTATTATTTTTTCTTAATATACCATTATTTAATGAGAGTAGTAGAAGAAAGTTATAATAATTAGATGAAAAAAATTAATAGAGACAATTTTGTAAAATACTATTAAATTTTATTAATTTTAATATTTTTTTAATATTTGTTTAATATTTTTGTAAAATAGAAAATGAATAATTACTTAAAAATGGTGAGAGTAATTGCATGGGGATAAGAATCCATGCCTTCACCATTATGGCAATACTACTAATGAAGGAAAAAACAAGACCTCGGAATTAATGAAAGGAAAAAAGAAAACCATGAATTTAATAGCATTAATTATTTTTGAGCTATATAATAACCATAATTAATGGTCTTTTTTTACAGTTTTGCTAACCCTCCCCTAAAGAAAAAAACCGTTTTTCTTTGGGAATAAAAGAGATGGCAAATACCTTTTGGTTTCTTCTGTGGAAAAAGATGCCGCTAAAAGACAATGCAATGACCTAGATAACCTCAAATAATTATTTCAAAAAACAGACAAAAAAAAGGTTAAACTTATGTAGTCTCTCAAGTCAAAGCCAAATTTAAGGGCAATATTGATGTGCAATGCATCATCTAACCACATTGCATGATCCAAAATCCAAATGACTTTTAACCCTAGAGGTTACTAATTCTAATAAAAGATATTTATAGTTATTTGATATAATACAACATGAAAAATAATTTTTTTTACGTCCATTTTTAACATGATAAAATTATGTTTAATTTATCACTATTAATTTTTTAGTTATGTTATGTACAAGTATTATATTTCCAATTAATAATAAAAAATTAAATATAACTTTGTAATATTAAAAAGCAATACAAAAACATCTATTTCTTGTAATAAATTTCTTTATAGGCCACCATTAAATTAAATCTTAATTTAACTCTCTCATTAAAATCTCATTCGACAATCATAAATAATATTTATAATGGGTCGACGTAGTGTCTCATGCAAAAACATGTTTAAATAACAGCTACTATTGCAATTGTAGTAATGAAGTAAATTACATAGCATGAAAATGAGGAACAAGACCACAGTGAAAAAAGAAGCGTCACGCTCACACCCAAAAGTCACAAACACAACAAAACACACACTCTCTACGCCCTCCTCTCCCGTGGCCCCTTCTCTTCTCACTTCTTCTCTTTCAAAGGACCGTGAACGGGAAAAAAATAAATAAAAATAAAACCTTTTTAGGGTTCCTCTGTTCTTCTTCTTCTTCGTCGTCCCGAAAAAGGAAAATAGCACAAGCTCAAAGGAAAAAAATTAGGGTTCAGATTAGAAAACAAAAATTCCAGCCATTTTAGCCATTGCCGAAGCTCCAAGCCCTCGGCATTCTCAACAACCCCACCATCATCCACCATTCAACCATTTCCCTCCCAGAAAAACAGAGCTCGGAGCTGCTCTTCACGCATGGCGAAAACGAGGCCAGGCAAAAGAGACATCGACTCATACACCATCAGAGGCACCAACAAGATCGTAAGAGGTAAAACCACACACAAAAAAAAAAGAAGAAATAGAAATGGAAAATGTAAATTTTATCCTCCTCTCACCTACCCAGTTGCGTAAACGCCCTCAAAATCGTTCCTTTTGATGATTGAGCTCAAAGTAACGGTTAAGTATCATGTGGGTATCTCTCTGATTGCTGAAAGGTTTCGTTTTTTTTTTTTTTGTTTTTGGTTTTTTGGTTTTTTTTTTGTTGTGGTTTTTTTGGCAGTTGGTGACTGTGTTCTGATGCGGCCTTCGGACACGGGGAAGCCGCCGTACGTGGCGCGCGTGGAGAAGCTGGAGTCGGATAACAGGAACCACGTGAAGGTGCGTGTGAGGTGGTACTACAGGCCTGAGGAGTCCATTGGTGGGAGGAGGCAGTTCCATGGGGCCAAGGAGCTCTTCCTGTCCGATCACTACGATATCCAGAGCGCTCACTGCATCGAAGGGAAGTGCGTGGTTCACTCCTTCAAGAACTACACCAAGCTTGAGAATGTGGGTGCTGAGGATTACTATTGTAGGTTTGAGTACAAGGCTGCTACTGGGGCTTTCACACCTGACCGTGTTGCTGTGTGAGTTCACTTTTTTCCCTTTTAATTTGGTTTATTATTAGGCTTTTTTGGTTTTAATATTGGGATAGTGATAAAGATAATGATGGTGCTTTGTGTGTTCGAGGTTTGAGGTAGTGTGGTTTTGTTGTTGATTTTTGTCTTTTTTTGTGTGTTCTGCAGTTATTGCAAGTGTGAGATGCCTTATAACCCGGATGACCTCATGGTGCAGTGTGAGGGGTGCAAGGATTGGTAAAACCCGCGCATTTTTGGCTTTATTTTGTTTACTTTTTTTTTTTCTTTTTTTACTTTTGTGTGTTTTTCGGTTTTTCGGGTTTCTAATTTGAGGATTGGATGTGTTATTTGCTTGGATTTAAGACCAGCACATGCAGAGCCAGCCTAAAGGTTCTTGACCATAAACAAAATGGAGAATGATCGAGAGAATAAAGAGGATTTCAAGAAGCCCTATGAAGATGTTTTTGATTTCCTAAGTTCAATTGTTTTAATGAACTTGTTAGGTTTTTTGTATTGAAACTCTGTCGTGGCATACACATGGATTTTGCATGTTACCCATTCTTCTTGTTCAGTCGAAGGAAAAACAATAGAAATCGGTTCATTCAATTGAGAAAACACAGTGTTTTTTTTGTTAATTAGTGCGCTACTCATGTGTAAAAATTAAAAATTCAATGGCAGTTTAACTTTGTAATGGATTGAAATTATTGATGTGTCTTTTTCATTCTTTTGTTATGCTCAAATCCTGACTCTTGGTTCGCTTGTTTCTTTTCTCCAATATGTATGTCAGTCAATATAAATTGAATGATGCAGAGTCTTATTCCTTTTGTGCATTTGTTGACTCTGACCTTTGTTCTTTGTCTCTATGTACCTAATGGTTATGCAAGAAATATAACAACATATCTTTCAATTTTTATGGGTTTCTTGCAGGTACCATCCTGCTTGCGTTGGAATGACTATTGAAGAAGCAAAGAAGTTGGAGCATTTTGTATGCTCTGAATGCATGTCTGACGATGACATGAAGAAACCCCAGACGACGTTTCCTGTGTCACCAGGTTCTGATGTCAAGGTGAGACTTCTTGCATCCAGTTCCAAATAATTGTACATGCATTTTTGCTTTTGTTCCTAGCGGGTGTTTTTGAGACATTATTATAAGGTGTAGCGTTTAGTGATTCATGTACTAATGGGTGTTTTTCCTTCCCAAAAATGAATGCACCCTTCACAGATAGGTTTGAAATTGGCCATGTATTGCAGATTTGCTATTAGTCTGCATATTGCTAGTATGGAAGATTGTTTCTTGTTCAGAAGGTGGAAAGTTCAAGCGGTTTTTGTTATATTAGGAACTGTAGAATGGGTGTTTCTAATTGAGATATGAACAATTACCAGGCATGCAGACTATTTTATATGTGCTAATCAGATTGTGTTAATATGTCTTTCTCTCTCTCATGTATGCTATTTCATATATGCTAATCAGAGTTTGTATTAGCTGTGGCTTTTCTTTTCTGACAGCCATGGATTGCATTTGCTTTTATCTTGTTTGTGAAATTATTTGTATATGAATGAATTTAATTAATTAAACTATTGTTTTATGTGTAGGTACATGAATGATGTTTATTCTTATGCTTTTTGCCTTGATATTTCTTCTGTTTAGCATACTTGTTCTTCACTTTGTTCTAGTGGTTCCTTCATTCATTTAATCTGTGTTCTTTTTCCATACCTAACTTCTTATTTGTCCATTTGTAACTAAATTGTGGTTTTTTTTNTTTTTTTGGTTTCAGCAGTAGAGATATAGATGTTGATGTGTTTATTTTTTCACGTTGACAATGGTTGCTTTACAATAAAGATTAGCATGGGATTAAGAATAAAGATTAATGATTTTCATATATTCTCGTAAATTTTGGGTCACTGATCTTTTTCTTCATTTAGGTTTGTTGATGATTATTTTATAACATGTTTGCGTGGCTCTACTAGCCCAGGAAGAGCGTAGAAGAAATTATCTTTAAAATCAATACCCATGATTCATCATTTAGTCACTGGTTGATGTTTTCTAGTACCGTTATATCATTACGACTTAAGAGTGGTCCATTGTTGAAGGGGTTTATAAAAAGAAATTGGCATTTCACATTTGGACCACTATTTCAAGCTATGCATACAGGTTTACAGGAAATAAAGACAGTGCATATAAAAGTTCATTATCTGTCTTTATCTTTCTGTGTGTGTCTGTATAGAAGAAAGTGCAGTGCTACTTGTTACTTTGCTGGCATTTTCTTATAAAAGTCATTAAGCTTGATCTACCAACTTGGTCCTTCCTTTTTATGCTTTTTGTTACTGAAGGACAATCTCTACTTACAAACGGCATGTATAAGTTTGGATTTTTTATTTCTCTTGTTTTTATTTTTTATAATTTTGTAATTTTATTTTTTAAATGTTACACTATAGGGGTTTGGAATTGAGCTTTGTAAGTGATGGTTATGACATAGAACTGGAAAACATTATGAATAGCTTGTAGCCTACATAGAGGGATGTTGCATTGTGAGCATCGAGTTTTGCTTATCATGTACTATGATGACAAATTTATGAACCGTTCATGGATTTGTAGGTGGAACCCAAGCGGCGGAAGAGATGACCATCAAGTAGGAATTAACTCGCTGGTGCTCGCCAAACGTTGCTGGCTATGTGGTAGTTGTTGTGTGTTGTACAGCTTCGATCAGAGGCTATAAAACCGTTTTTATGTATTTGACTCAGCAGCTTATGTATCTATTGGTGTTAGATTTATTATGGCTTTGATCTGTTTCCTTTTGATGTCCAGGAAGATTAAGTGTTAATGCCTTGAGGTAACCATCAAACTATGGAGTAAAAATGAAATTATCAGCTTTTCTGAAAATCTCGGTTACTGTTTGATCATGGTGTTTGGATTTTCACATATGCCATTTTGTTGTGTTTATTTATGGCAACCATCATTGGATGAGGAAAATGGTTGCACACACCATGTTATGACACCCTTTCCCTCGTACCATTCTTGTTGATGGGAAAATAAGGATATGGAGGAAGTGTGTTGAAATGTGTCTTGTTTGGTGTAATAAGCATGGTGTGAAAATATCATTGCTTGAGCAAGCCTAGTGGATGGAAAAATCTTCTTGTATACATTAATTTAAGAATTTACTATATTTGTCAAATAATGGGTGTTCTAGAATGGATGGAGAATATTATTCTTGAGTAGCACATAGCTCTCACATAAGGCAATGAACGGTTTGAACTTTAGAATATTCTTAAGCTTAAGCGATGCCAATCTTTTGATAGTAATTCTAGAGTTTTGACAATAACTTGGGAAAATCTTTTTTAATTTAAAATGATTGAAATGAAAATTGGTTTCAGTGAGGAAGATATATTATGTATATAGATGCATTAGCTTAGGACTAACGAGCTGTGCACTTTAGGAAAATTTACCACTTCAATCACTGGAATGGATTTTTTTTTTTATGTTAAAAATTGTCATGTTAAATAGGAACATATAAAAAATTTGGATAAGTACAATTTTCTTAAAATTAATATGATTCAATTTAAATGTTTGTTTGTTTTTAACATGATTAAACATGATAATTTTTAATATGAGATGGTCCATTTTCTTTCTTACACCAATGAGAAATCAGCAATGTTACAATATTTTATAAGACATAATTAACCATTACATCGTTGATTTTCTTATGAACTGTTTAGGTCGTGTATTTTAGTTAGTTTTGAAAAGGTTTGACTAGTTTCAAGTTTGAGTATATCATACGGTCAAATTTGATTACCGATAAAACTTTTATTGAGATTTTAGCAAAACATTAATTATGTTATTTACATGTAATTGTTTTAATTGAACTTATGAACTTCTCACACAAAATATAAAATAATGAAGCATTATCAAATACTTTTTAACCATTAGATGTAACTTGCATTCTTTATGGGGGTTTTTGTGCAGCTATTGTGTGTGTACTTGCATTCTTAAGTCATAGAGATGGCAAGAGACCAAGCTAGGATCACATCCATGCACAATGACGTAAAACGCAACCCTTATCTATATATATAGGCTTGCATGATTATAATCAAGCAAGCTTACGTTAAAACTGTTCTTAAGTATCCCCCATTGTGACAAGCATGTAAGAAAAGAATATGGCATCATCAATGAGTTTGCATGTTTACCATCGAGCCCATCAGCTTGCTAATCCAAAAAATAGTAAGCATATTGATTATTTGTGAGACATCATGTAGTGACTCATCTTTTATTTATTATTATATAAGATTTTAATAAAATTTACGCTCTGTTACAATCTCATCAAAATAATAAATAAGAAGTGAATTGATGTCTCACAAGTAATAAATTCAAATAATATAACTTTGATCCATCTTGGTTCGAAATAACAATCAATTTAGTAAGTAGGCTTGTCGGTGGAGGGATATGCACGATTGCATGCTTTCCATGCATATACACACATATAAAAACGGGTCAAACCCTGATAAAGATTCAACAAGAATTGGTTGATATATANATATATATATCACGTGTTACTCTACTTCAAAAGGAAGTATCTCCCACCACACTAATAAGTCCAATATCACTAACTGAAGGTAGGTTTGGATCCTTTGACTTTTTGTTGCAACAACTTATTAATTCGAACCGAAAAAATTGTACAATTTTATTTGACCCTTTAAATTTAAGAAGAATGGTTCGTGTCTATTACATTTGAGGACAATAAGAGACACCTCTTTTATAAAAATATGAGTCTCTTGCTCACATTTTTTTTCTCTCCATAATAGAATTAATACTTTTGTAAGAGAATTATTTTTGATACGTTGTCTATAAATATATTGTGCACATAACATTATTGTAAATTTAAACCTATAATATCGTATGCTTAATTAATATTCATTTATGTTTCAATGACACGTTTTTCTTTTATTCATATGGAAACTTGTTTCAAGTTACCTGCTTAATTGTGATATGAAAACAGCTTTTCTTTTCTTGCGAGCGTGCACGTGCAGAAGGCTCGAGGCACATGCTGCAAATTTCATCAATCACTCTACTCTCAAAGTTTTAACTTCTAGGGTTATGAATGGAAACATATACGCACGCAGCTTTATCGAATATCCAAGCTTTGCTTATGGCTATGGTATCTTTTGCATCTGTCAATCTATTAGTTAGATGGATTTGAAACTGGCAGTTAGTTAATTAGTTATTGCAATCGAGCTACTACTACTCGTTGATGATCATAGTCGTCATTGTATCAAATTAAAAATTAAACGTATTTTATGAGATTGACTTTAATATTTGGAACATCAAATTGTTTCAGTGACGTATTCATATATACTATTCGATAATTAGATGAATACAGTTAGATGGCTGTATAAAAGACTCTTGCAAGGATAATATATCAAAAGTAAATTAAACTCTTATTTTGTTTTCATTTTTCTTGATCTTTATATATCCAGCATCTTTGATTAATTGATTATGCTCATCAAACTTTCTTAACTAGCGCACGCCTATAAGATAAACCCTAAACCATGACAGGCGTTAATTGTTAGTTAATTGATGGTATGTGTTTTTTTTATTTTTTATTTTTATTTTTTGTAACGTACGGTGGTGATTATATCAATGTATCTAATTAGCTAATGACCATTTTACATAGATGCATGGGTGGCGTTATTTTGGCGGTGATATGTGGCATGGCTGGCTGCTGCAAGAGGTGGGCCAACCAGCGGAATGACAACTCATTGAAGGCATAAGCCTGCAGGCCTGTAATATGTAAAATATTTATTATTCTAATAAATAAGCGTGACGAAAAATAAATATCGCTTCCCATCTTAAATAAATAAATGTTGATATTTTCATTTCGATTTTTTTCACAAATTATTGTTCACTTGATAATATTAATTATTTTTTGGTTTAAATATGTATCAAGTTTTAGCTAAATTTTTAAGATTTGATTTGAGTTTTTAATTTTTGTTATAAAAAAAAACTTGACCCATATATATTAGAAATATTTAATTTTAGTCGCTAATATATTATAAATTATTTGTATTTAATCCTTATCATTAGTGAGATTTTGTTAATAATTGATATAATTAACAAAGTGTTACTTCAACAGTGTCATGTATAGCAAAATAAAGTTTCCTAATCTAAACTTGACTCATTACTTGCTTTTTGACTCAAATTGGGGTCGTGTGTTAGTCATAATTTAAGGATAAATTTAAGTAAAATAATGAGTTAAGGACGAATTTGGACTAATCATGGGTTGAGTTATGTTCACATACTATTGACAAGATAGTTTATTAGGAACGTCAATTAAAAGAGCTTTACTGATGGTAGAAATTAAAATTTAGTATTTCTAATATGTTTGTACCAAAACTTAAAAACATATTTTTTAGAGACCTAAATCAAATCTCCAAAATTTGTGAGGACCTGAAACATATTTAAGTTTAACTTTTTTCTTGACATGCCTCTATTAAATTAAAGTAATGGAAGATAGACTATTAAGAAATGAGAGATAATAAATAAAAATGAATAGATTAATATAATTTTTTTTTATAAAATACTATTAAACTTTCATAACTTGGATACTTACAATAAACCATAATCCTTAGTTTATATCTCCTCTTCTTCTGATCTTCGTTTCTCTGAGTGTTTCTAGGGGGTTGCCATATTTTTTTCTTTGATGGCAACTTGATCCCTTATTTTTTTTTTTTTGTTATTTAGGATTTTTCATTTAATAAATAGCTTAGACCGTAGATATGGAGTATCACTACAACAAAAATGTTAATTCGCATTAATTTAATCGCCACTAAAAGAAATTTGTAGCAATTTGCGCATTGCTGTCAAATAGAGCGTCAAGAATTGTTTTGCAGTTGGTATAACTAACTTATACCAACGGCTGGCATGAATTAAACCATTTTCTATTTGCAGTTGTTCCAAACCACCGCAAAAGAACTTAATAAAAGCATCTTAATATTTGTGGTGGTTTGGAACTGCCACTAAATACCATCAAAGGGAAAGAAAAATCATATCAAATCTATTCTATAACACCCCTCCCTCTCCCATGCCAATTTCCTAACAAATCATTTTCATCCAAATCCTCTGGTTGGTTGGCCAATCACCTGAAAAATAGAGCACAATTAACATAAAACATTACATATAAATTTTATGAAATTGCAATTTAGTTACCAACTAACCTACACACTCAAAAATAAACAGTTTGGTGTTTTTTTTGATACATTATACTTTATAAAACTGGAATGTATATGTAAAAGGTCAACAAAATTCATTAGAACATCAAGATATGCATATCAACTAAAAGAGTTGCTATTGCAATAATCTAATCTAAAATCAAATAAATGAGCACCCAACTAATAGAAGTGGAGGGTTTAAAAAGTAACTTACCTTACCTATTCTACGATTTGAAAATTCAGTGGCAAATAATTCAACCATTGTGCCATTTACCTTAGAATATAAACAACAAATTACACAGTAGAAATCTCTTATAACTTGAGTGCTAAATAATCAGCACAAATTGATTTGAAAAATTGAGGAAGAAGGACAAAACTAGTCCAATCGCTCTAAAAATTGAAGTCAAAGTAATGGACAACACAGACGGAATCGGTCTTACATATCTCAAGTTGCTCTTGAACTACACATAGATTTATCCTCCTCCAAATAATCAAAGATTTATCCCCCTCTTACATATTTATGCAAACAAAATAGTAAGCATAATAGTTCATGGCTATACCAAACTTTCATTGTCTACAAACAATTGAAAATGACTCTTGGGAAAAACACGAAGCGGATTGGCCCCAAACAATAACGGACGATTACTGCGAAAATATAAAGTACAAACAATGGAAAAAAAAGTTGAAGATAAACAGAAAAGTATACACAGAGATTAACGTGATTTGACAAAATTCTATCTACGTCTACCAAGAGGAACCTATTTCACTATGAGAGAAATAATTTTACCGTGCAAGAATATTGAAAGTTTGAACACAAATCCAACTCAAATTTGTACACCCTCTTTTATAAATAGAAATAATCTCTCTTTCACATAGCACATCGCAATGCTATCTGTGTGTATAACATTGACCCTTGGCCTTAATCTTATGTATAACCACTTACTTAATCATTGGCCTCCAAGTTGCTAGACTTGCCCATCAAGTAAACTTAGTCTCCAAGCAAACTTGTTCACCAAGCCAACTTGTCCACCCAGTAATAGCTAATAAAATATAATCAATAATTTTCTAACTAAAGAATTTTTACATAAGTCAAAAATACCAACAATGAGAAGGAAAAAAGAAAAAATCAAACCAGAATGGGAAACAAATCAAATCATAGATATCTTTCAGCATTGGGTAGATAAGAACTTAAGAATGAAGCCGCTTTAATTTGTACCTTTAACAAGTAGGAAACCAAGAAATAAAAAAGGTTATAAAGGAACAGAAGCTGAGCCTCAAAATCTAATAGCTGTGATTTTATGTTTTTAAACTATAGAAAGCCAACGAAGTTTTCTTTTGGTTTCTTTCTGTAGGCTGGAAACACCCTCTATAAATAATGCACTTAGCTACTATTCCAAGTGCATCTCCATGCACAAGCAACCCTACTTTTCCCTCTATACCTTAACACCACTAATCAATTGGCTGAATTACCTTCAATCAAGTTCAAGACATGAGAAACACACTACTTTTATGGGTCTTTATATATGTTGTTCAACATCATCACATATGGGAGCAGACAAAAATGAGCATAAACGTAACCAATTTCAAACTTGTTGTGCAGTCCTCAAAATTAATCTATTCCCTGATTTTGAAGTGAATTCCCAAAGTTTAGGTGGCTGTTCCATTCCTTACTAAAATTTGCACAATGATTAGGTTGGTCAATGCTCACATGTTCAATCGTTATGATTTATACATTCTAATTCATGACGACGTGAACTAAGTATGTAAGCCTTTTGTGATTCATGAACTGCTTTGATTTGACCGTACCATGTTCGCTTGTTTTCTCACATCATGATGTGCATGGTTTAGGGTTGTTAAAAGGTTGTTTATCAACCTTGAAACAACCAACAATTTTATGTTTTTAAGACAAGGAAAAGAGTGCTTTTACACACAGTAGAATTTTGATGGCTCATTTTATCAATTCTCAATTTTACTGGGTAAATAAATCCTTTTGACTTTGTGGTGTTGATTAAAGTTTGGTTAGATTTTGTGCTTCGTTGTTGAGAAGATGATTTTCGGTGGTACGAATTTCGTACACTAGCAAGTGCGCTAGTCCATACAAGTGATAATAGAGTGTTAAACTCAAGTTATCGAACCGACGATGATAATATTACACTAAAATTTAATCAACAATTATTCGATTGAATTGATTATACTAACAAAAAAGAATTGAGTTTGATTTCAATACAAGAAAATGCCTTAGCAGGGACTTACTTCATAATGGAAGATGAAGAAAATTAAGAAAACAAAATCAGAAAATAAGGATTCCATGGAGAGACGGTGGAGCTCTCCTAAGGTTACCCCCTTCTCTAATTTATGAATTCCGGTGGCCTTGATTCCTTTGAAGTGCTTATAGATATTTTATTTATAGATAATAGACCCAAATTGAGTAGAAAAAACTAATTTTACGTTTTGATCACTATTCACACATGTTTGACAGTTTTGCACTACGTGATAAAGCATCATAAACTTTTGCTATAGACGTTCAATTTAGGCCATTGAAGTCTCTAATTAAATATAAGAAAGAGATATATAACTTTGTAGTTAAAGCCAAGTCAAAATTCATCCTGGGTGAAAAATAGGTAACAAAGTCATCGTGAAAACCATTTAGCATTTGATTTCCTTTAAATCTAATCCAATCTCCTTTCAAATTGATATCAAATCTGATTAAATCCCCTCTTCAAGTATTATCTTCTACTTTCTTTAAATCTTCAAATAGCCACTTTCAAATCTTAAATATCCTCTTTGATTTATTTACCACAAAATAATTAAAATCTACAAAAAAAAGAAGATAAAAATAACAAGATCTAATAAAATAAACATCATTTTATATTTTAAGACTAACAAAATACCAAACATCATTCTTATGACTTCTATTTATTGAGAGCAATTTTTATATTATTGCACTAAACAATACTAGTATAGTTTTTCAAGAACAACTTTTAAAAAATTCAAAGAATTCAGCCGCTTTTAGATAGCCACAACATTACCAAATCAAACCTACATACATGAATCCATTTTAAGCTCGTCAAAATAAGGTTGATGGAGTAGACATGAGTTTAGGTCCCTTAATGGAGTTTGATTTGTAGTAATCTTCTACCTCAGGTAGCCTAATTGTATCAAATATGTGAATACAAAAGTGCAATCCAATAGGTAATGAAATAGAACAATTGTTTTGAACTTGTTAGCACGCGTTATTTAACAGTTTACCAATTCAATAAGTAGCAAGTAAATGTTTCTTAATCACGATGATGTCATAAGACACTCGTCTTCATAACAATAANTTGTTATAAGACATTGTTGAGCACATGTCCGCTTCACATATGGCGTACGTGGCCAAGCATAAATATAAAACTGGGCACTGAATATTATTTCCTCTTGTAAGAGGACCACTGGAGTGTAGCACCCAAAAAATGGACCACTGGAATGGGTAGGAACTAATTGACAAATGACATTATTGTTATCCAAAATGGCCGCGTTTGCTACACGTTGACATTGCCATTGTGCGACGCTGTTTGCCGACCCCTTCCATCCTTGGATGCCGGCCTCCCATCCCAGCTGACCCATCACAATCATTTAATGCTACTTTACTACCAATTACTCTACTGCTTAACATCAACATGATTTTATTTCTTTTTTTTAAATAATTTCTCAGTTTCTTTTGGTAAAGTTATAAATTCTCAGTTTAGTTTGATTTTTTTTTTTAATTTGGACAATTTATTCCTTTTAAACCTTTTGATAAAGTTAGTATGTACTGACGCTAAGAGTTCCCGACACCCTATGTGGATGCATTGCTTCACTACAAATAAAAATATTAACTAGAGCGAAAGTCTACACTAAAAGCAGAACCTTTTAAGCTCTTAAGCGAATTAGCAAGTAAAAACATTCAGGGAAGTGTTCTATTTATAGGAGGCTTAACACCCCCTCGTGAAGCTGCAAGCAATGTGAGACTACTTTAGTACCGTTGCAATGCAATGTAGCGGTACACACACATCGCCTTCCTCGAACAATCACAATGGTTCGATACTTCCTCTCTTTTTTTTTTCTTTTCTTAGAGACTGTTCATTACATGTGCGTCCAAGATGAAAACATACATACATTGGTGAAGATATGTTTGCAAAAGATGAAATTTGGGTGTTTGGATATTTATATGGAAAATTAAATAAGTTTTCATTAACATAAATTAAAGTGGTCAAAAAAAATAATAGAGATAAAATTGATTGATTTAAAAATAACAATGACTAACTTGACTGAAAAAAATTTAAGAAACATTAAATTGTTCGAGTTGAAAAATTACAATGACTAAATCGAAGGTTTTTATTTTTTTATGGTTGTAGACATGAAAGAAAATTGAGTAAAATATCATTTTCTTTTTTAAAGTTGACAACATATTTTTCTTAATTTTGTCTCTAAACCTTTAAAATTATCAAAATTATTTTTAAAGTTGTTAAACATTTATCAAATTTGTCTACAAAGTTAAGAGATATTTTGGACATATTAAGAGAAAATGCGATGAATGCACTACATTTACATTTATGTCTAAGTATGTTTTAAGATGAGAAAGATTTATGTACAAGTATTATTTGTCAATCAAAATAAACATAAAAGTTATAATAACGACTAACGACATGTGCCGCTCATTGCTTGCAAATAGGGGTGTTCAGTGGGTGGGTCTGACCCATCGACTTGTCGACCTGACCCGACTCAAAATGGGTCGGGTTATATATGTCGAGTTGGCGAGTCACTTGTGTTGGGTCGAGTGCTGGGTCCAACTTGTCAAAACCGACCCAACTCGCCAACCTGCAATTTATTTTATTATTTTATATATATATATATATTAAAAAATAAAAGTATTTTTTTTTGTTATAAGATTTTTTTTTGGGCCTAAGATCAGCATCAAAACATAATATATATTTTTTAATTAAAAAATATATTTTTATTATAAAAAATTAATTTTTTTATAAAAATGGTGAGTCACCTGCCAATCCGACCTAACCCAACCCAACCCAAACGGGTTTTAGATCCAACAGATATCCACCCAAAAAATAAAATTTGACTCGACCTGACCCGACCCACTAAAGTTAGGTTGGGTTCAAAATATGGTCCGATTAGACCTGACCCGACCCGACCTAACCCATGTTCACCCCTACATGCAATTAGGGGTGTTCATAACCCGGTCCGGCCCACTAATTCTCGCACCGGCCCGAAGCATTCAGACCAAATTGGGTCCAATTTTAAACAACTAAAAAAAACAATTTTAATTCATATCGGGTTCAGGTTTAATCTCGAGTCACCCAGCCCAGCCTGCATACACTACTATACTATGCATTTGTTATTTTCTTTCCTTCCCATCCCATATTGTAGTGCACTATGTCTACTTCGGTGTGTTTTTAGAAGTCTATTGTAGTGCACCTATTTTTTTTTTTTTTTTGTTTATGTTCCACTAAAATTATGGAAGTTTGAATGGGAATGCTAAGATTATAAATTTTATGTCATTTTGTTGTAGTGTTTGAAATTAATGAGTGTTTAGTTAGGAAATATAGTGTTTAGTTTGCAATTTTTTTAACTTTATTTTTAATGGATATTATTTTTTATTTTAAAGTTTGAGATAACTTTGACTCCGTTTTGATCCATTTTTGGCCTGGTCCAAACTCAACTTTTAACTCGGCTCAAAGATGATCGGATTTATCAAGTTTAGGGTGGGGTCCGGTCTTCAAAATTGACTCAATCTAAATATAGAGTCAAAATCAAGTAAAGGTTAACCCGGCTCAACCCGGCCAATGAACACCCCCTACTTACAACCAAATCTGCGTACGTTAATGCGGAAGGGTTTTTATCTTGACATCAAATCAAATAGGCATAACTAAAGCATCAATAATTCATTAAAATTAGAGGAATTTTTTATTCAAAAATAAGAGTAATAATGCATTGAAGTCCAAATGTCAAAACTGGATTTTGGTAAGAAACCCTTCTGAAAATATCCAATATATAAATGCAAAAGATACATATTTGGCATAATCAACAATAATTCAATAACAAAAGTATCCTAATTAAAAAAATAATAATAAGAGGAATTTTTTTATTCAAAATAAGAGTAATTTATTAAAGTCCAAGCGTCAAAACTGGATTTCCGGAAAGAAACCTTCTTACAAAATATCCAATATATAAATGCAAAACATGCATATTTGGTATAATCATGGTAAGACATTAAAAATATCCAGTATATATAAAATGCTGATTCGGGCATTATTATATTTTAAATTCACAATCTCACTCACTTAATACCTTCTAAATTCCAAGAAATAATATGTAGAAAACTCCGTAACATTACCTTTTATTTCCCCTACTTTTCAAGAAACTCACCAATGGCACTAAATCCTCATTTCGTCGATATCACATTGGACAAAGCCTTTTCTCAATGAATCATGGTTTGAACGGAAAGAATCCGAACAAACAAAACTCCATAGTAATCGCCGTCCAATAAAACTTCAACACACGTAAAGAGATGAGTATGCCGTACTGTGAGATCTTTACTGTTTAGAGCAACGGCAATGAAAATTCCACCTCGGATCCCATTTTTGAGCTCATTCTTTAGAACATCAATTTTTCTCTTTTCCAAAAATAGATATACTTGTATATTAGATACATTATATATCTTTTAAATAAGTTAAGCATGCTTTCTTTAACTTAACTTTGGCACAAGATTATGGATTTAGAGAGTAAAGTGAAAGATTTCATTATTAGAACAATAAAGTAAAAGTAAAATACATTCTCACTTTAATAAACCAATTGTGAGATCTCACTTTACTCTCTAAAGTAATGAATTTCACTTTAGAGGACTCTTACCCTAAAATTAAGGATTCCTTTGACATGTTTTATTAGGTAGAATTAGATAACTTTTTTTTTTTTTTGGTTTCCCAGGGTATCCTCACCCGCGTGACAGGTGAGACTAATCCCTCGCCGTTCTGAAGTCCAGTTAAGGGGTATACGGCTGGCCTGTGGGTTTGCTCCATTCACAAGGGGTAGGGATCGAACCCCTCCCACCTGCTTAAGGGACGAGAGTACTTAACCACTCACGCCAACCCGCCAGGTTAGATAACTTTATTTTATTTAGTCTACTATTGTTTCAAAAATGCTACATGTACACTCAATTTTATACACCCATACATACACCATTAATAATGTACAAAATTTATTCTCACGAGTGCACAAACATTACAAACTTGTAAATGATACTCTCAACTATACTTAATTAAGTGCACAAACATTACATGAGTTAAACACAAACTTTATGTATATAAGTACGAGGTGTATGTATGGTGTATGATTTTTGGTGTACGTGTAGCAGAACTCTTATTGTTTTTATCATGTGCTTGGTCCACACACCAGATTTGATAAACTAATCAATTAAAGACTCTTTATCTTAAATAAGTTAATCTAGCTTATCGAAGTGAGATTATTCTTGATAAGGGAGTGATGAATAATAATAATAATAATAATAATAATAATAATAATAATAATAATAATAATAATAGCCTTTATCTTATGTCGTCCCAAACACTTTATTAAAATTTAATAAGACCTAATTTTATCCATCATTATCTTATCAGTTCTTATTCTATCTAGTTTTATCCTATCCAATATGTAAAACGGACCTTAAGAAAGATATCACTTAAGCTACTAGTTTACTAACTCTCAACTTTTTCACATTAGTGTTACCTAATTAATGCTTTGTAAAAGATAAAAATGGGTTAAAATTTAAATTCTCCTCTCCAATAGGAATTCACTTTTAATCTTACTTTTAGTCTCACTCCTACAACAAAGTAGTTATATAAAATTAAAATTATATATCACGTGACAAGGGTCACATGACCATTGGTTAAAAAAAATTGTCCCGAGTCCCTAGAAAACGGGACTACTCCCAACTCCAATGGCTACAGTGGTTATTTTGAAGTGGGACTAAAAATATAACATTATTAGAGAAATCAAAACTCTAATATTTTTGTGGATAAAGATATTCTTAGGCCCACTAATTACATTGGCTTGAGAAAACGAAGGACTCACTTGAGAGAGTGAGATTTCTCTTTGCACAAATTGTTCATCTCTAAGTTGACAATGTGAGCGTTCCAAATTCCAATCACATCTCACCACCTTACGTGTGAAAGACACTGCGTTAAGTAAGTGAAATAAAAGTAGCTGAATGTACCTGCCACTTCAACTTCCGCAATCAAAATCACACAGCACAAGGGGAGGATCTAAAGCGAGCTACGGTATCGCCACGTATCCCACTTCCTCTCCACGCGCTTCAGACACTCTCCTTCCCCATCATCAACGCGTGACATTGACCCCCCCCCCCC
>QANU01094686.1:284032-305134 GCA_003254905.1 Nissolia schottii | reverse complement strand
GGGGAGGGGAGGGGAGGGTGGGTCATGGGTGGAGGTTGGTGGTAGCAAAGAGGAGGGTCAACGTTGAATTGGATGTGGGTGGGGGAGAGTAGTCGTGGTGAGGTGGGGGAAGCTGGGAGAGAATGGGAGGGGATGAGAGAGAGAATTTTTTTTTTAAATTTTTAAAATTTAATTTGGTTCAAGTTTGGGTTGGTCGGTTTGAATAATGGCTTAGTTGTATTTTCCATATGGCTAAGTTAACTGTCAGGTCATCAGTTAATGACTCAAATGGATGACAAAGACTAAAATCTAACAAAAAAAATTATGAGAGACAATTTTTTAAAGAAAAAGAATTATGAGGGACGATTTCCTAACGAAAATTTTATGAGGGGTAAGAGACAAAATTTGTAATTTATGAGGGACTGAAAATTGAGCTAACCCTATGTCATGTATGTGACACGTGATTGTTATGTGACCAAGTGAATTGTCACTTAATAACCCAAATGGACAACATAGACTAAAACTTAACAAACAAATTTGCGAGAAATGATTTCTTAACAAAAATTTTATGAGGGATAAAAAATAAAATTCATGATTTATGAAAGATTAAAAACTGAATTAACCCTAAATTAAAATAAGAAAACCACAACAAAAGCAACTCCTTCTCATGTTTGTGATAGTCATCATTTTCAAGAAATCTGTCTCATACTATTGTTATTTCATGATTAATTCACTAGTTTCTTGCCACTCTTAAAAGAGTTAATAATTTCGACCAAAAAAAGGGATAATGCATGAAAGGGTATAGGAAAATTATGTAGGAGCTTTTAGTTGAGATAAGGGTAGTAAAGGAAATTGAGTAAATATTGTGTCACGTGCCAACCCTAATTTAATTATTAGGTTATTAGTGAGGCCCAAAACAAGGGATCAGTAGTTATAAATTAGGGTTAAATATTGTTTAGTAATTTTTCTATCAATAATTTGTTATTTAAGGTTGAGTATAATGCATTTGGGATTAGGAATTGGGAATCTGGAATTAAGATTGAGAGATCAATAGCTACTTGAATTGCTATCATTAGGAGGGTCAGTGACCTCTCGAGTACCATCAATCCTTGTTCTTACTATTTCTTATTCATTTCAATAATATATTTATATTTTCCTTGATTATATTTGGTTCTTATTACAATTGACATCAAATCCAACCTTGTGAATGGTTAATACGTGCACTGTCATGGATCAATGCATTGATGGAATGAAAAGGAAATTGGAATTGCTTGAGGCTTTGGGGCTGAAATTGGAATCGTTTTCCAATATACAATAGAAGTAGGATGAGCAGGTTAAATCCCTAGAACTTCTCACGTGACAGACGGATAGGCTCGTTGAGGAGCGTGAATGTGAACCTACTTGGAGTCACAACCACAATGACCATCATTGCCGACGCGAAGAGGGTGCACACCAAAGGTAGTATCACGAGGAGGACATCACATGTCACTGTCAGGAGGCCGATGATTGTAGCCACCATGAGCACGGACTTGCATGACGCGATAGAGAGCGTGAAGGCTCTCGTACGTGTGCGTCTGTGCACAACAACCCCAAATGAGACCTTCTTGCAAGCACAAAGAAGAGGATGATCGCAGCAGCCCAAATGCAGCCCTCACTTCACCATTGTGAATAGCCCAGATCTTACAATTCCAGATCTAGAGCTTCTGATTCTAGATCTCAATCTCGTGTGGATGACAACTAGTATGAAGACAGGTACTGTAATGCTGTACAAAGATACAGGAGGGCTGAAAGCGGTTGAAAACTCGAACCACCAGTGTTTTCCTATGAAGATGCTTGTGGGTGGCAAGTTTGGTTTGATAGGTACTTTTGGATCAGAGGCATAGAGAGGGGAACAAGCTAAGTCAAGATGGATTTGGTTGCTATGGATGATGAAGCTTTAATTTGGTATCAATTGTGGGAGGATCAAATTCGTTTTCCTTCGTGGATTGAGTTCAAGTAGATTGTGACGACCCTTAGAGGCAAAAAAAAAGAAAAAGAAAAATGGTCACGTCTCGCGCGAGACGCAAGTCAGAGAAGCCAACGCACATTTTAGTGTTTTTGGGCTAGGAGAGAGCCTGACTCGATCCTTTGGCCATCTCTCCTCCTATAAATAGAGTTCTCTGCCCCCCTTTCAATTTGCTCAGAGCTTCAGACTCTTCTTCTCTCTAGAACGAGTTTCTGCTCACTTTCTTCTTCTTTCTCTTGTAAAGTTGCAACATCTTCACCTAGGGTAGGTAGTCAGTCCTTTTTAGGATGGCCTAAGTTAGTAGGCCACGACGCCATTACTTTGGTAGTGGTGGCCCATGGCGGTCCACGGCCACCATGGCGATGCTAGAACACCGTAGCAATGCTAGATGGCTATCGCAAGCCTACAAGTTAAAGATTTTTTTATGGGTTTTGATGATAGTTTATGTTGGCCTTTCCAAGTGCCAACATCACGCCGCTTAGAGCCCCCAGTTCCAACGTTCCTGAGTTGCGCGACATTACAGGTGAGTAGCAGTCCCAGCACGTCGATAATTCCACCTTGGTGGTCTATCAATAGAGTCAGTTGTGTTATAACATGCTAGTAGATATTTATATATATGCTCGGTAGTTGCCATATGATGTATGCTTTATGACATGCTATTTATATGCTTATACTATGTTATGTCATGCTATGTTAGGATTGAGACCTAGAACTATAGACATGATATCCCTTAGAACTGTTTGGTTATGATTATATAATAGACATTAACAAAAGACTCCGGTTAAGGAATGGACCCTAATGAAGGGCAAGTTCTGGCCAAGCAAGACTTGGTACTTAAAATGTCTGTTGTGACGCACCTCTCTTACCTGGTAATCCTGTCATAAGTGTGGGACCTCAATCCTTGAATCCGGACTAATAAATAAGATTAGCTAACTAGGACACCCTTGTCATAATCAAGTAGCCTTAGGCGTTAACAACTTGGGTAACCAAAGACAACTCTCCCTAAAAGACTTCACAAATCGTAGATTCTAGGATAGATAACCTAGAACAGTACGAGGTCTAATGGCCTCGTAACCCAGAACCAACAATATATAGATATGAGCGCAAGGCTCCTCAGATATGGTATACGTGCCCTACCAGATCCTTGAGCGCAAAACTCCTCAGATTTAGGGTATGCGTACCCTCACAAGTATCCGGGTTGCATGCGTACCAGAACCAACCAGATTTATCCTAGTGAAATAAGGTCAAGTCGAGGCTCCCTTGAATCGTTCCCCTCTGCCAGAAGATGTGGGTATACGTACACAGATTAGTTTTACCTTCCAGCAATTAATTCAGTTTATTCGGCTTACTCAATATATTTAGTTTATTTAGTTTATCCAGATTTACCTTATAATAGTTATTCATGTTTTAATTGTTAATTATTCATTCAGTATATATATGTGTATCCATATGCCATGATATTATATGCAGTGTGTTATTTGTATGGTCCGAGGTACCCATTACTGAGACGACAAATTCACACCTCTGTCAATAACATTTTCAGATTCGGTTGAGGACAATGAGAATGTCCCCCCTCGTCTAGTGAGCGAGGATTTAGGCGTCAGTGGTAAGTTCCGTTTCGCAATGGGGTCTACCCGAGTTATGTAATTATGCTCCAGATGTCTAGGGCATGATTGATTATCTTAGCATTCCAACATTTCATTCAGTTATGATATTATGATGTAAACTTAATATTTATTTTCAGACTAGTTATATGGAACAATTATGTAATAAAGTTGATTATTGATCAAATAAAGTTATTTATTTATCTTTATGAGCATTTCATGCATATGTAGTGTGCCACGTCAGAGCTTCCATAGGACAGTAGCCCTATGTGCGGTCACGTCCTAAGTTAGGGCGTGACAGGGACCTAGAACCAAATGTGGAGAGTATAAGAAAATCGTATTTCCTCAGTGGATTTCTATGCATCACCTAAGTGACATTGCATAGGGTTCCATCGTTCGGGCCTTCTCTAAGTGAGCATGTATAAAGGTTTAGTTAATTATCTTGTCCTAGTCCTAAATGGTTACCAATTATTTCTAATCTTTCCTTTAACCTAGCATGTACCCATATATTTTAGACACAATAATAGTCAAACATGGACAAATGATAGAGTAGTAAAGTCATGCATCAATACATTATGGAGTTATATCACTTCTTCCTTTACTACCATTAGTACCTTTCTGTACACTTGGGGAATGGTTACCACCCATGGGTGTACAACTTCATATTATGGACTTGAACTCAATTCTGTGGTAATGAACCACATAAGTTTCCTGACCATGTTAGTAACCAATGATTTACGTCGGCCGAAGTGACTGGGTAACTGCACTAGACTAAGCTATTTTTTTATCTCTTTCCTTTCAGTACATCTAGAACCTTGGGTGTACTGCCTCTAAACCAATTAACAAGGTTGGTCGAGGTGACAAGCTAACTACACTAGCCTAAATGACATGCTCCACGAGGGAACCTTTTTATGAATGGATCCTAGTTACTATAAGTGTTATATTAAAAGTCTTATGGATATTTCCTTAGAAGATGACTTAGATTATCTTTGATATACTCACTTCTTCTGATCTCATAACACATTTATAAAGGAATGGCGGTATATATATGTGTGTGTATATATGTGTGTGTTTGTATGTGTATGCGCGCACGCGCGTGTGTGTGGTTGTCTATGTTTATACAAGTATATGCATGATTATGAACATAAAAGGATGCTTACTACGATATAATAACATAATCATCAATTCAAGGTATGGCATTGCATAATGACACTTATGGGGATGAGCATTAACATGGACATATCATATGAGAAAATCAATTATAACATGGTCAAACATAATGATAGTACATGCAAACACACCCGCAATAAACGCAAACACAATATTGACTATCATTTAACCATACTTACAGTACTTCCATGCTAAACTTCTTGTATAATTATTATAGGGTTTTATGGCCACCAATTTGTCCTTAAGTTCATTTCGTCGTGTTTATGGAATCTATTCTTGACTCTAAACTTGGATAACCACAAACCAATGTGTACAAAAGCCATAAACGCTTTAAGAGTTAGAAACAAACATACAATATTCAAGAAAAACAAGCTCTAGTTATTTGGGCTATGGTGGCTAAAACCACCCTTAGGGATACATTGGCCTATCGCTCTTTGGTTCAATTCAAAAACTCATATCACTGTTTATGCTTGAATAAATGTGGATCATGCGGACTTCCTCAACACTTAATATGTAAGATATAAACAAACAAGGAACTCTAGCAATTCAAAACCCTAAAATGGCAAAGAATGAGTATATCACCACTTGGTGTGTCCTAAGCTCATATCATAGCCTATACTAACCAACCATGGATCATTTAAATCTTACAAAACAACAATAAACAAAAATTTAAACTTGTAAGCCCATGAGGGCCAAATGTACATGGAGAGGGAACATAAGTTTATCACCTCTTGGCTTGTCCTAAAACTCATATCATAGTTTATGCAAGAGACAAGACATGGATCACCTAAACACCATCAAAACATAAACAAACACAATCCCTTTAAAATTAGCAAACAAGGCCGAAACATACACAAAGAGTCTCACAAGCTTATCTCCTCTTAGCTTGTCCTACCCTCATATCATAGTTTATGCTAGGAACAATCCATGGATCATTTAAATCCCATCAAACATAAACAACACAACTCTTGTGAAAACATGCATACAAGGCCAAAATATTGAGATTAACACAAGTTCATCACTTCTTGCCTTATTCCACAAACTCATATTGTAGTTTATGTTGGAAATCATCATAGATTACTTAAACATCATAAACGTTAGAAAAACAAAACCCTAAGGTCATAAAACTCACGAGGCTGAATATCAAAGAAAGGAAACAAAAGTCCATCACTTTTTGGTTTAGTCAAGAAACTCATATCATAGTTTGTGTTGTATTCACCATAGGTCATATGAACATAATCAACTTTAGAAAACACAAAACCTTAAGGTCATAAAACTCATGAGGTCGAATATCAAAGAAAGGAAACATAAGTTCATCATTTTTTTGGTTTAGTAAAAAAAAACTCATCATAGTTTGTGTTGGACTCACCATAGATCACATGAACATCATCAACTTTAAAAAAATAAAACCCTAACGCCATAAAACTCATCAGGCCAAATATCAAAGAAAGGAAACATAAGTTCATAACTTTTTGGTTTAGTCTAAAAACTCATATCATAGTTTGTGTTGGATTCACCATAGATCATATGAACGTCATTAACTTAATAAAAATAAACCCGATGATCATAAAAATCATCATATGGACAAAATGCACAAGGAGAAAACACAAGTTCATCCAAATCATACTTGATAGAAAAACCCTTTTTCAAGAGAAACCACTTCAAGAACACTTTTAGCACTTTGCAAGAAACTCATAAACAATGCTAGAAATAAATAAATAAATAAAACACACATGGGAAATCTTAAGTTTAGGGGCAAACCAAAACTGTCCACACATTTCAAAGGGAGAAAAAACACATTTTCTTGAAGGAAAACTCATAGGAAACTCAAGAACATAGTTAGGAACCAAAGCAACATAAGCTCTTCCAAGAGGAACTAGAAAACCAAATTTTGTCATGTTCTTGAATTGTGAAATAAAATATATTTTCATGAAGAGAAAGAAGAGAGGAACAACATATCCAAACATCAAAAGCATTACAAGAGATAGTTGCACAAATGTGCATAGAAACCCACCTAAAGCACACACAAAAGATGTCTTCTTGTAGATGATGAAAAAGGCTTTAACTTTTGTGAAGAAAGTATAAGGATTTGATGAGTTTTTGAAGGTGTTAGGGCTAGTATGGTCACGGTTTCTGGTGAGTTTGGAGGAAGAAGAAGAAGTCCCTTGGTAATTTGGAAGAAGAAGAAGAAGAAGAAGAAGAAGAAGAAGAGAGAGCTAGTGCCTTTTGCTTTTTCTCTTGAGTGTGTTAGTGAAAAGTGAAGTGTGAGTGAAAAGAAATATAGGTGGAGAGGGATGATAGTTGCACGCCTAGAGTGGACAAAAGGGAAGGAAAAAGTTGCTTCTTGAATTGTCCAATGTCATAGAAATGACGCGTGTGATACGAGGTGTGTCAGAAAAAGTAAAAAATGATAACTTTTTTTTTTCCACTTTTACGTGTAAAATATGGATTGAAACAGATGGTTGTTTTAAAACACAGATAAAGTGGGTCTCACGTGGGTTTCTGGGGACCTAAGACAGAGATAGAGTCGGCCTTACAGACTAGCGGGTCTGATCCTAACTTTTAAACTGCAAGTTTGATTGACGAACCGTCAAAAGTTTTAAAATCAGCGTGATTAAGAAAATTTTATTATTTAATTGATAAATTTTAATTGTATGCTTCAAAAATATCCTTAATAACAACTAAATATTGATTATTGCATAGTAAAAAATACCGTGTTTACGTTTAGTGAAAAACAAGGTTTTATAGGAGACTTATATGAAAAGAGTTGAGTTAGGGTCCAAAATGATCCATGAATCTTAGCCATTAGATTTTGAATGAATGGTCTAAGTTATGTATGTAATTTAACCTTTAAAGACTCTATTTAAAATTTAGGAATTACACTTTCACCTCCCCTTAGTTTTATAATTAAAAATATACCTTGCCGCCCTTCTCTGTGACCCGTGTCGCCGCCCGCAACACCACCCCCGCTGACACCATCACCTTCTACTATCTTCACTCACGACCAATTGTTCCACCTTCAACCCCTTCACGGTGGTTTTAATTAATCCATCATCTCTGTAATCTCAAAACACTAATTTACAGAACCTTACATGCACAACATCCATCCAATACATGTAATGCATTATCTCAAACTACAACATTAAATATGGTTTCAAGAGGGCAAAGTCTGAACAGTTTCCATTAATTGTCGTGGTCGTTAGACGTGCTGCGAAAGCGGCGCGTTGGTGATTAGTTTTATTTTTTTTCTTATTCTAAAATTGCTCTTGCCATTGTGTCCTTTAGGCTGTTTTAAAAAAATTAACAAAAATAAAAGTGCTGCTGCAAAATAAATTATTTGTAAAATGCTTTTGATCAACGTGGCGTGTTTTTATTTGAACACATGTATTGGGAGCAAGGAGGCATAGCACCCTTCCTGACACCCAAACTCTGCCATCTCCCAATCAACCAAAGTGTAAAAGATCTGTGGGCCTATCATATCTCGTTAAGTTGAGCTAAAAGACAATAATCATTTGGAGCCTGAGATAAAGCATGAAATAAAAAGTGACGCATCGTACGGATAATAAAACTAGTTAGTATACATAAGATGAGAATCGCTTCCCTGAAATCTGCTTATGAAGCGGTGCATTTTAATCTCCCTACCTAGGAACAGCAAACTTGCGAGGAAAGGTCACTCTGAGAATATTTGGTCTATGGAGTTTTTAACAAACCCCTAACCAACTTTCAGCGTCATGAAATTAATTATACGAATTAAATAATTTTTAATTACGCTCATAAAGCACGTGATAAATCTGAATTCTCTCCTCATTTTCCCTACGAAGTTTTCTCACCAGATCATTGTTGCCTCGTTTATAAAGTTGGTCACAATACAACTCCACTCAACTACACAAGAAGCCATAATTGGCACCAAGTGTCATGACAAATTCTTACATGGACACCAACCTAAACTTTCTTATTGAGACCCGAAAGAAAAAAAATGCAAATTCCACAAATATTATTAAATATATGCGCTTAAATGTTCATGGATCTTTTTTTTTTTTAAATAAAAAAATTCTTAAATTTGCGTTTATGCGATAATACTTTCTATCGCCATTAGATGGTGAGGGGGGCCACAATTCCTATGTCATTTATAAAAACCATAATGCAGCTCAGATTTGGGGGGGCCCACGGAAACAGAGAAGACAAGGCACAAAGCAGATGCCTCCACAACCCACATGCAAAAGTTTGTTACCACTCCAGTTCCTGACTCATCCACCAGACCAGAGAACCCACTTAGCCAAGAAAGGGAAACCAAATTTGGCCCCCTCCATCAAACACTCAATGAGTCTCTCAAAACAAACAAAATAGGAACACTCAGATTTGCGTTTCCATTTCTCGTTTTCAATTGTCTCATGATTTTCAAGCTTTAATGAAGGAAACAATAAAAATAAAAAAAATAAAAACATTGAAAACAAGAAATAGAAACGCAGACCAATCACACCCTAGACATCTCTCTCATTTCCTTTCTCCACTCCTACTTCTCACATCACATGGCCAAAGATTTCTAGTCCTTTTCGGACTTAATCCCTACATGTGCAAACATGCTAACATCTACCAAAAGATGACTATGCCAGTTTCGGTGAGGAACAGCTGGCTTAAAAGTGATGAAGGTTATCAAACTCAATTGTAATGAATGTGCAAAATAAGCTTTGATAAACACCAATAAATGTTACATAATAATATATAAGTAACTCAACTAAATACTCAGCAGCAACTGTCACTATTGTACATTTTGAGGGCAAAATAAAGTCTAAATTTAAAACTCGTCAGTAAAATCGAGACTTTATCGATTTTTGTATGGGGGCTACTTCAAACTCATTTTACTCGAGTTTAAGAACTACGAAGATGATGTTCATAGTTTCAGCTTAAGGTCAACACTTTCTCGCACTTCATCACCATTCCGAGCTCTAGCTGTTGCCTGTCCAATTGGTGAATCCTCTGCTGCTGCTGGAGGGAAGAAGCAGTAGAAAGGTTGCTTTTGCTGATTGAGTCGATTGTGCCCCGATTGGGGAGGGACTCGATCTTCTATGACCCCCTTTAGCAAACGAAATAGAAGAACAAACAATGAGATTGGCGAAAAAGAGTGCGATGGGATCTATAGAGGGTAGATGTATGCAACTTTAGGGAGTTTCTCTTCCGTTGCACCAAGGCTCGCCCTCAGATAATAAAATACCGAATAGTGAAATTAAAAAAACGGGAAACAAGACAAATATATGGCTAACGAGTATTCCTACCTGACAAGGTGGAGATTCAAGTCCAGGATTTTGCTGGTTGTGAAATGCTACGAAGGCCGAACAAGGCTTCAAGTTTGAAGCTGAACATGAAGTAGGAGTCGGAGGAGCCAAGCTCAGAAAATCTCCATTGAAACTCGCGCTCTCTTTGTTGCTTTTCCTCGAGTTCGGCTCCGAGTTGGACGTAGAACAGGATGGCACTTCCCTGCAGACGATGCACAAAAATGCAGGGTGAGACAAGACAAGATTTGCAACCACAATGTAAGGGGCCAAAAGAAAAAGGAAAAAAAAAAAAAATCTCAAGCAAACCTAACAGATGAATTGCCAGCATCATAGTTAAGTCCGCTTCCGCTCCCGCAACGAGCCGTTGCATTCGTTCTCGTCTCACTGAAAGTAGGCAATTTGTAGTTGAAAGTTGGCACCGGAGGAACATCCAGGTAGAAGGGGTATGGCCTTTTCATGCCAACCATCTGCATTAAGTTTCAAACATCTCTATCATAAAACGAATTTCTAGAAAATAACTTGTATCACAATATTTCGGTGTAGAACACTTTACCTAGTTAATTAGGAACGTGAACGAATAAAGACATGACTTTTCAACAAAATCAAGCAGAGAATATTAACTACGGAGCCAAGGAAATTAGTGCTTGTGCTATTAACATAATTATGATTCCAGAAAAGTAGGCAGTAACATCAAGGGAGAAGTGGCATGGCCTTTTGATGCATCTAGTTTCAAACATCTATATCATAAAACGAAGTCGTGGGAAATATCTTCTTCCATCATGATTTTTCACCACATAATTGTGCTTAATTCATTAGGAACACGCATGATTATAGATGGGACTATTCAACAAATCAAGACGGAGCAGTTGAGCCCACAGTCTGAACGGTTGCTCCTCCATTCCCATCCCCACCCCCTCCCCCACGCCTTGGTCCAAGAAAAACCGACAATAGAAACAAATCAAGCAGAGGATTTTTCACTACAAAGCTATGAAAATTAGAGCTTGTGTTATAATATGCATAACAACATGACATAAAACACTAGCTTTAGATCAAGCATATAAGCCATCACATGTAGACCAGAATGAAATATGCAGATGAATTACTTTAAAGAGCACAAATCAGAAATACCTTCTCTGCTGGCCTCGCAGGCACACTGCTGCCACTATAGTTTTGGTTTGAAGGGGGCTCTATTGAGAAATGAGGCAATGGTATCGACGGCGCCGATGAAGTTCCCGGCAAGGCGTTCACCTACACGTTTCACAAATCAAGTCTCACTTCAATGCCATTAGAAGGCAATGCAACAAGAGATGCCAAATGAAAAACCCATCATGCAAACTCCTACAAAAAGAACTACACATGCCTTACCATTGGCGATGAGAGGAGATGATGCTGTGTTGTTCTCTGCCCCAAATTGGGCTGAAGCCAAGCCGGAGGCTCAAAAGACAAGCTTGGCAGATACGGCACTCCCGCCGATCTCTCCTTCTCGAAATCAACCTCTTGGGCGTCACGCAACTTCGGCACATTCCCGGGATGCCATCCGGCCTGAAATTCCCCGCGGTTCGCCAATGGGGCAGCGCTCTGAGCCAGAGCTTTGGCATCCATCGTGTGCTGCAGCGATCCACAGAGCAAAGGAATGTTAGGGGAACTGGCCTGGTTGGGTTGATGAAGGCTCTGAATCAAATCAGCCGGCGACGATCCGAAAGGGGGGTTCAGATTCTGAAAGGGGTGAGGCATATAAGGAGGGGGTTTGGTGGCGGCGGCGGCGGCGGCAGCAGCAGCCTCATTCTTCTGCTGCTCTTCTAGTCTTATCTTCTCGAGCTGCGCCACACCAAGCCCTCTCTGCGGCACCTTCTTCTGCTTCGGCTTCTTCGAAGTAACCAACGCCACCACCGCCGCCGCCACCACCACCACCGCGACTACCGCCATTGGCATCGTTCTGCGCTTGATCTCCTCAAACCATAGCTGCATATCTCCTTCCATCACAACAACACTTGCATTGCTATGCTCTAATGCAAATCCCTGTTTTTTTTAATGACTTTCTTCTTTCTNAACACTTGCATTGCTATGCTCTAATGCAAATCCCTGTTTTTTTTAATATGACTTTCTTCTTTCTTTCTTTCTTTTTTTTTTTTTCCTTCCAAAGATCTAAACTTTAAGCAAAACAAAGATACCCCCCAAAAGATTAAGAGAGAAAGGAGCCAAAATCTGAGAGCAAAATCTAAAAAATAAAAAAGAAAGAAAAAGGGTGGGGGGGGGCTTGAAGATTACCCGGAAATCTCGCTGGTTTTTTTGAATTTGTGAAACAAAATCCACAAACTCAGCCAACTATAAAGATCCAGTTAGATAGAGAAAGATAAAATGTGTGCGGAATTTTTTCTCGAATCCGGTGTTTTTCTGTCTGAGAATCAAACGAATGAACGAACACACTATTATATAGTAGTAGTAAAAGATAACTAAGATATTATAATAAATAGAAGGAAAAAAAGGGCCTAAATATTTTCAAAATTCAAACCATGCAAATCTAAAGCAAAATGGGGACTGTTATGAGTGATGATCGCCCCAAATCCTCGCTCCAATCTCCTTATTTTCTTCCTAGAATGACTCTCAACTTTTTCTCTCTCTCACTGTATCCTAGTTCTAGTTTGTAGAGGCTGTTTGGCTTCTCTCTCTCTCTCTCTCTAAATCATTTTATTTTTTTCGGCTCTATAAGAAGACCTTGGTTGGCTCCTGGGGCCCACAACTGGGCCCCACATACAGTGGACCCTTTTAATATTTTTTTATCATCAATATATTTCTTTTTGTTGACTATAAAATATATTTCCATTTTTGGCCTTTCCTGAGATACCCCACAGTCAGAGTCACTTATTATGCTGACTCACTGCAATTCATGCATGGGGCCTCAGTTTTGGTTCACTCACCACACCAGATTGGCTTCATCATTTAATTTTTGGTGGAAGAATTGACCAAAAATTAGTCATATTTAAGAAATTAATCATTTTAATTGGATTTTGTATCATTATAAATTGAATTTTGAATTTACCAAACACCCTTAAATGTATATGTTAAGCATTATTGACCATGAATATAAATATGTAATTAGATTTCTTATTTTATATTGTTAAGTGTAATATTTTATCATTAGTTGATGAAATAAGTCTCAAACATAACAAAAACAACAACAAAATTAATGATAAAAGATTATATTTAATAATACATAACAAATAATTAAGATGATTCCTATCACATGTTATATTTATGTTCATGGTCAATGCTTAACATGTATATATATATATATATATATATATATATATATATTTATTTATTTAGGGGTGTTTGGTAACTTGAAAACTTAATTTATAATGATAGGAAATTCTAGTCATGTTAAATTGTGTATGAAATAAATTAGTTTATATAGTAAAGAGATTAATTACTATGAAATGAAAATGTAAAAGAGTTTATATTGTCATCTGATTATAAGTTGACGCTTAAGTAAAGGAGATTGCATCTATCTCTCACTATTTTAAAAGTCTCCTTTGTATCACATAATTAGACAATAGTATGAAACTTTTTTATATTGTTGGTCTATATCGGTTTATAGAATCTCTTATATCCAAATAATTTTTTGATAATAAATAATATTTAATTTAAAACTATAAAATTAGTTTATTCAAATTTATAAATTATTAAAAAAAGATAATTTATATTCAGAGGAAAAATTTAGGATTAAATAAAATGTGTGTTTGTTTTAGCTTTTAAAAAATGATTAAAAAATTTATTTTTGATATAAAACTCAAAATGTTGAGAGCAGATTTTTTTTGAGAAGCTATACTATTTAGCTTCTCCAAAAAGGTTAAAAACATATTTTTTTTAAAAAAAATTGATTATTTTTAAAAATTTATTCAAATATACAAAACCGATTATATTTTCATAAAAAAAATTATTATTTCAACTAATAAGCTGAAATAAAATGTTTAAATTGATTTATTTTATAAGCAGTTAAAACTGAAATTGGTTCAAACAAAAACAAATTTTAAATAATTTTGTTCGTTATCAAGACAACATTTATTTAAAATCTAACCCCGTCCTATTTACTTAAATGGATTTCAAGTTCTCCGAACACTTCCCTTGTATTTATTATCTCATATGGTTAGTTTTCTGTCAGCACTTTATTGCACTTAATGTTTATTTTTTAAAGAAAATATTTTGGGTGAAAAAGCATTTAGTGGAATCATATATGTAACCGACTTAGATTAGATTTTGTGGGATGAGATCAAGAGGATTCTTAATTTGGTGAAGCACACCTTTGGCATGTAACAAGTTATCTCACAAATTAATGTTTTCGGGCTAATCATAGAAAAAATGACGGTATAATAGGATATATATATACCGCTGGATTTTATAGAGAAATTCTGAATAGTAATTAGAATCCTTCACAAGAATTTGTTGTTTTGTTTTGTTTTACACTTACACGCCACATGCAATTCTTATATATAATTTGGCTTCATGTTTAATTTCTTTTGCTATATATGCTTTGAGTCATTTATTTGTATAGGAATATGACAATATGACATGGCCCAATACTTTGTATATCGTTTTCTAAACTTGATTTCGTTTGCTATTTTTGCTTATAACTTGTTTTGCTTTCCTATCATATATTATATTTACAAAATTGAGTGTAAAAGAATGTAAATAATAATGATACATTGCATCAAATATCTAGTCCTAATGAGGTGCAATATACGGTAGGTGCAAGATTCAACCAAACATGGCCAAATTGAATGTGAAAAATAAGGAAACGAATCTTATCATAGATGGCTTGATGAATGCCCATATATATTGTGTATCAAACAAGATCTTAAGGTCCTTAGATGACAAAAATGGTGGTGTCATGCACATATGGTGGCCATGTCCACACTCCTCAATTTCAGGCCTCAAAGGACGGTGGCGGGTGTCTCTTAGTTGATGACAAAATCTTTTGTGCAATATCTTACACCGGTTTTAAGTATCAAATAGCCTCATATCTTGGATGTTATGCCTTTTGTTTTTTATTTGAAGAGAAGTGCATGTGGTTGACACTTTTTAATTTAACTTATTGTCAAAATTTAAAATTAAAATTAAAACTAATATTAATATTAATGCGATAAATTTTAATTTGATAAGGATATGAAATGAGTATGAGAATACGTTAAGCTAAAATGTAGGATCCTCGAACATTTATTTTATTTTAAATTAGTATGCGTTGACAAGCACTTCGTGTTGTCAAGTATTGAACATAAATAATAATGTGAAAGAAAGAAAATAGACAGTAAAATTTATAAAAAAAAATATGAAAATGTAGGAGGTTGAATTTTAAGAGAGTGTAAGTTTTTTTTAAAGATAGTTTTTTTTAAAAATAGTTACATATAAAAAAGGAAAAGGTTAACTAACTACCGAAATGTGACACAGTGAATAAGGATAAAAAAGGGAGAAAAAATTGGGGAAAATTCTTTTGTACACCTGATGTAAATCCATATTTACTCCACCAATTTTTACGATTTACTTCTTTTTTTCTTTCCATTGATTTCTCTTCTTCCAAGAATAAGTAATGGTTGATAGACAATGTGGAGCAAGAAAAAGTTTCCTCGGCAGTATACAAAAGAATGACTCAAAAGTGGAAACCGAAAAGGAGAATACCTTTATTATATGTATGTATAAATATTTAGGTCAAATAGATACCCTAAGAAAAAAGGTTGAGAAGCTACGCATATGATTGATTGGAATGTCAAATCTTCTTTTCCCTTAATCAATGATTTTAAGTTTGAGGATTAAATATGACAAAATAAAATGTACTTGTCAAATTCTTAAACTAAATTGCCTTCAACAAAAAAAAAATACGTGTAGTTTAAAAAAAAAAAAAGGAATAAGGTTGAGATATATAAGCTACCAAGAAGTAGCATGCTTGGTTAATGTTCGGTTTCTTATCACCAAAATGGTGAGTTTTTTCAAATCCCACTGATGCTGGTATCTATCTACTCATTTAAACTTTTATTATAAAAAGAAAAAGATGAGATGTATAAATTTTCTCATTGGTCAGACACAAGGGAATAAAAGCAGATTATAAAGCTACATAAGATGTGTGCATGCATTTATATTGACCCTATCGCCCTCTACTAGTTTTAAGCACAAGTTTCGATTTCTTTGTTATACATGCAATCTAAAAATCTAAAAATCTAAAATTAAGAGATATGGTTGGACAGGGACTCCGGGCACCACCATTTTAATGACCATACTAACCGTTTTTTTTTCTTTTTTTTTTCTCATGATTTATTTGGGATTCAAAGGTGACGTCTAAAATGCTACAATCAATTATATGAGAAGTGATGCTCCCTTTTATTTTTGGTAATGTATAGTGATGCTCCTTTAATACTAGCCATGGATATATATTAGTACTAAATTCCGACGGCAAAAGTGAAAACCGAATACTCCTTTGAGAAGTGTCCAATTTTCTGTTTTAGTTTTTACAGAAATATATCCTTTACAAGTTTAAAATTATCAAATAATGAACATGAGGGAAAACTATTTGCGTCCAACTCCTTTTGTGTTTGTAATGGAGACACGTAGATCAATGAAATGTGTGGATGGTGGAAACACGTAGATCGATTGGGGTGGATCTCGGGGGGTATATACATTATTATGGCTTTTGAAAAAACAATTATCCAGGGCAATACAAAGAAATTATTGATATATGGCGATTTTAGCCATTTTAAAAAAAATAAAATAAAATTCAGAGGGCTGAAATTGCCGTCACCTCTATGGCGATTTCAACCCTAAAAAACCATACATCGGTAATTTCTTTATACTATCCACATTATGAATAATTATTTCTTCAAAAGCAATGCAAATGTAAAAAAACCGAATCTCGAATGTTTGGGTTTGTATTCTTGAAAATTTTCTAGAAATAAAATAAATAAAATAGACTGTTCCATAATAGATTGTTTTTAAAGTTGTTTTTAATAAATTATTTTTTAAATAAAGAGAATCAATTTAAATCACCTTCTATTTAGTTAATTTTTTTAATTAGAAGTTGATTTAAATTAATTTTTATTTATTAAAAAAAACAGAACCTAAAACTTAAATTCATGAATTCATAGTAGTATATCATTATAAAAGGCATAGCATATAAAGAAAAAGCACATGATTGATAGACGTAAAAGTACAAACAATAACAAATGAAGAAAAAAAAATCTTGTGAATTGGGGTAATGTTTATTTCGATTTTTAAAAGTGTAAATCTAAGCCACTTTGATTTTTAAAATTTAAAATGTGACTTTTTAATAATTAAAATTACAAGTGGCATTAAGAGCAGGGTTAAGAAGAAAGAAAGAAACTGAGCTGCTGAACAAAACAAGGATAAGCAGCAGCACAGCAGCAGAAGCGCTGGAACAGAGAAAGGGGTTGAAGCCGTTTGAAGCTGAAGCCCAGCGGTTGGTGTGCAGCGCCAAATTAGGAAAGTTCCTAGAAAGGCAGTTATGCCTGTACAACTAATGAATAAGTTAGTTACATGTAAATGCAATGTGCAATGTAAATGTAATTTAAAGAGTGATTTGATCTGAATTTCATTTGTTACTTTCATGTATATATATGCAGCTTTGCCTGCAGAATAATACAAGTTTTACACATTCAAATTCATCTAATTGAGAGCATTCTCATGTTCTCTCATTTTCCCACGCTTTCCCTCATTTTCTTGGCTGCCACGGCACTATGATCTTGAGCTTCAGCTCGATCCACAACTTTCACATGGATGTCAAATTAGTCTCTCACCTTATTATCATTACTGTATTGTCACATTTTTGTGGATTTATCACATTAAAAAAGACGGTAACAACAAATGAGATTGCAAAGCACTTGAAACTACAAATGAGATCGCCATGAGATCGTCAGAGTAGTTATAATGATAAATGAAGCGGCAATAACAACTAAGATTTGTAACTCCAAGTGTCGTGACAACCCTATTTTTAGTCTTTCATGTTGCCACAAAGCCTATGATGTCATCACATGCTCATTTAATTCAAAAAATGAGTGAAAACGTGACAATGCAATAATGATAATGAATTTTGAGACTAATTTGACCTACAACTTACAATTTCAAAAATTCAAAATTCAAAATTTAAATTTTAAGAATTAAAGTGACTCTGACTTATATTTTTAAACACCAAAATGAGTATGTTCCGTTGTCAATTTTGCTCAAATCGAAGCCTTCACTGTCAGCTTGAACTCATCCATCAAACATTATCTAAAAGCTTAAAGAAAACAATAAGAGCTTTTTACTCGAATATTTTTGTTACCAAAACATATTACCAAAATACCACTATTTCAAAACATTTTACAGGACTACACATGTTTCGGACAGCATGGCAGACGAGTCCGTGTGGCAAAATAACGTAGGACTTGCCAAACCATTTGGCGACTTTGGTAGGAACTTGCCAACGCGTTCAGCGATTTTGACTATAAAATGTCAAATGTAATGGCAACTTGCTATTAAAATTGTCAACCGAATTGGCGTTTTCAATGGGGTCCCATTCCGCATCTCCTTCCCCTCATTTGCAAAATTTCACTCCTCTTTTTTAAAAAATTTCACTACTCATTTGCTAAAATACCAAAGAGATAACAAACTTAAACGATAAATTGCCTATGGATTTGACATTTTAAAAGGAAAATCGTAAGATGATATATCCAATTATATAAAATCGCATCTAATAAAAACACAAAAATCGGGGACTGGGAGGGGGAGGATGCTCCCTGCCCTCACCCCGCTCGAGTGACATCACTGGTTATGGATGTGGTGATATTATTTAATAAGGTTGTCAAATAGGTCAGTCTGACCAATTTAAACCTGACCCGTTTAATCTACAGGTTAAACAGACTTTTATTTTTTGCGAGCTATTTTTTTATACGTTTAGTCTGTTAATTAAGTGTGAATAAATGGGTCAAGCCTATTTTAACATTTAAAACTATCAAACGAGTCAATTAAACTCATTTAAGCTTTACCCATTTAGCTTGAGGGTTAAACAATCTCTTTATTTTTCGCAAGCGAGTTTTTTGTAGTTTGGCCCACCCATTAAATGCAGATAAACAGATCATCCTGCAGGTCGAACCCATTTTTATAGCCCTATTATTTGCTATATACAAAATCAACTTATTCAAAAAAAATTCAATAAATAGCAGGGTTAGTCAAACACATTATATGTCTATTAGAAGAATCGAACGTAACTCTTCAACTTATCTATTCAATACAAGGCCAAAATAGATGTCACTTTAGTTATTAGCTCTTGACAATTTATTTGAAATGTTTACTCATATTAAAATATGTATATTCGAATACGTTAATGAAAAAAAATTAACAACAATAAACTTATCCTTTAAAATATTGATTTTAGATTTCTTAATACTCATGCATTTGGCTAAAGCCATGGTTAAAATGAATCAAAAAGAATATATATTATACATTACATCTGTTTATTTATTCATTTGAGTCATGCACTTAATAAATAATGTCGAGGAATATATTTTGATTTCATGCACTTTTACTTTAATTTATGTTGTATAAAACATTAAATTTTATTCTTATAATTACATATTTAATCTACAAATATCATAATCATTTAGTACGATTTTAATTTACACCGTGTAACATTTTCGTGCGTTTGGCATGAGCTACTACACTAATTTAGATCAATAAGGAGAAGAAAGCGAAACTTGTACTGCAATTGAGAGGTGAGATGTCAATACAATTGTGTGCAACACAAATCATATGGTGGCTTTAAAATCTGCTGTTATCTCCATGTCATGCCAATGAGGAAAGCTATCTCAACCTTTTTTTTCTTGGGGACCCACTTCAGGCACAACACCACACTGCACAAAAGTTTGAAGTAACAGGATTTTGATAAGGACACATGTTACCTTTGATAAGTTTAAATTAAAAAATTAAAATTTTTATATTTTCAATGAGTAATAAATATATTATAAGCTTAAAATTTATTATTTTGAGTTATTTAACAATGCATTGGTTAGAAAACTCTTAAAAATAATAAAAGAAATGAAACCGAAGGTATGATGAGGCTATATGGTCTGGTTACTTAAAACCGGAGTAAGATTGCACCAAGAGATTTTGCCATCAAAATGAGAAGTGAGGAAACTAATATGACTTATAAGAGAATACCCTTACTTATATTCTAATCAAATAATTAATGGGCTTAATCAACTAATTGGGTCTAATCCTATTTTGGGTTGTAACAATAGTGGAGATGGATGGCCACCGTAAATAGATGATTATGACACAACCATTTTCATCATCAAGCCATCTATGATAAGATTCTCTGTTGCCTTAATATTCACATTCAAGGGCCATGTTTGGTTGAATCCTGCACCTACCGTATATTGTACCTCATAGAGCTAGATATTTGATGCGTTATTGTATGATATAGTTGTACACTCTTGCTCTAAAATTGCAAGTATATGAGATAAGATGTGATAGGAAAGCAATGTGGATTTTAAGAGGGAAATGAGGGATTTTTTTTTTCTTGTAGGGAAGGAGATGGTGCAAAAGTTTTCCGCGGAAAAAATTGGGATGGAAATAAGATTTAAGGTCAAATTAAGATAAATAAGAAAATAAGTGAATCTAAATATAAAACTTATAATAATACTTAGATGGAGAAATAGATGAATTAGATTTTTTTTATTAATTTGATTGATTTTTAAAAATAAATAGAGGTATTATACCTCCTTTTTTGGGGAGGCACTGTAGTTTTCACTTTTTTTTATTAAATAAAATGGAAAAAATTAACAAGGCAGACCCTTTTACCTAACCCATAGTCCGTGTTTGTGACTAACCCCCAACCCAATGAGACCTTAATCTAATGTAATGTGTATGACCTTATGTCTCCCAACATCAAACCCTAATTTTTCATCCTCACTTCTCCATTGCTAAACCTACTAACACACAATCCTTCTACCTCTCCTCTTCCTTCCCTTCCCTTTTGCTCTCGTTGTCTTAACCGCACCACTTCCTTTAAAATTGTCGATTCATCGAAGAT
>QANU01094686.1:252281-280038 GCA_003254905.1 Nissolia schottii | reverse complement strand
CTCCAACAATGTAAACCCAGGAATCCAGTGATATTTCCAAAACCTGATAGTGTTCCCATTGCCCACCCGCCAAATAATGTTATCATGGACATGTTGCCAAGCTTTCGTAATACCTTTCCAAGCATTCGATTGGTTAGTCTTCGGCTTGACTTTAGAAATGATAGCCTCTCCGATCTGTATTTACCCTTCAAAACCTGGACCCAGAGAGATTCCTTGTTCACAATAAGACCCTAAACAAGTTTTGCCAAGAAAGATATATTAGACAATCTAGCTTGACGAAGACCAAGCTCACCATCTACTTTCAGTCTACAGACTGAGTTCCAAGATAGACCACGCTGATACATCTACTTCCATCCAAAGAACCCCAAAGGAAACTTCTAACAGTTTTATCAATGAAGTCACAAAATTTTGCCAGGACAAGGCAAGTTTGCATAGTATAAAAGGGGCTAGCTTCAATCACAGATTTACAAAGCGTCAACCTACCAACCAAAGAAAGGGAAGATGTTTTCCAGTTCGACAAGCGCTGGCTAAGTCTATCAGTTAAGCTACTGAAGGTTTGGCTTGTAACTCTCTTATGAAATAGAGGAATACCCAAGTACTTCCCGAGATCATGAGACAAAGAAAAACCCAACTCATACGCAATATCCTTAGCTCGATTATGATTAACGTTCCAGGAAAAAGAAATTTTTGTCTTCTCCATACTCACCTTCTGTCCAGAACTATTACAGAGCATCTGCAGGCAACGCTTAATGATATCAACCTGATCCAAAGAAGCTTCAGCAAACAAAAAGAGATCATTCGCAAAACAGATATGTGATATTTTGGGACCTCCTCTACTAAGCGAGACAAGCTTCCACAGACCATCCTCAACCGCTGCACAAATAAGCTGGGAAAGTCCCTTAATGCAAATAACAAACAAATAAGATGATAAGGGGTCTCCTTGACGAATACCCTGCGAAGGATGAAAAACCCTAGTACGATCACCATGCCAAAGAATGTCCATAGAGGAGGACGAGATACAATGCCAGATAATCTCAATCAATTCATTCTGGATGCTCATATCTCTGAGAGAATCATAATAAAGTGCCAATTTAGCCTATCATAGGCCTTTTCAAGATCAATATTAATAGCAAGAAAGCTAGTTTTACCCTTTCTCTGTCTCATGCTATGAATGACTTCTTGCGCAATCACTACGTTGTCCGCACCCAATCTTCCTGTAATGAAATTACATTGATGAGGAGAGATAACATGATTCATGATGGGCTTCAAGCGGTTTGCAATGACGTTGGTAAGTAACTTATATATCACATTACAAGAAAACTACAGCAATATGCATCTCCTCAAATTTAGCTACGCTCTACGTGATTTAATAGTTGACCAACTAATTTAATATTTCCATTCAAAAAAGAGTGGGGAAAAACTAATTTAATATTGGACCCAACCTAATTAGATTACTTAATGGATTGCTATGCATATATTCCTGGCACCAATATGGTCCCGTAGCTCAGTTGATTGAATTTAATGATGATACTTCATTTTCCAAAAGCATGACTGGATATAACAACTACTACCACACCTTCCCTTACCTTTTTTTTTCTTTTCATTATTCTTCTTTGTCTAGCTAGACTTATAATTTTCCAAGAGATCAAACATCTGCTTCAGTGTTGTTGGGTTGTCACAACATTATTAAGGAGCTCTCTCTTTTTCTCTCCATTTATGTATGTTTTGTCTTACAATGTATCATTACTATTACTTTCATTATTACCCACCAATATTCATCATCCTCTCCAAGCAAACTTCTCGTGTGTGTGTGTGGCTTGCCTGGTATGTGGCCTTTACTCCTTCCATTCTTTAGCATCTTCCTTTCTTGTTATAGGTGTTAATGATGATAAAAATTGATGCTCAATTGCTCATTGTGAGGCAGAGGCCACACAGTGATTGTCTAGACATTCAATGATTGTGATGACATTTTTTTTTTATTGTGCTAAAGCCTTTTCTATATAATGTTAGGGAAGTATTTGGACTCGTGTTTGTTATTGGTATGATTTAGTTTTGGATTTGGTTTCAACAGTTCTGGGGGGTGTTTGAAATCAAAAGAAATAAGCATGTCTTGCCAATAATGCTTTATAGAGATTAATATACTCTTAAGTGACGGGTTAATTACCCTCATCATTGCAATGCATTGTGAGTGAGTCTCACAATATTAATCAAAGAGTACAAATAACTCCTAATCTTCTCACTTTACAATCTTTCTCATTTTAAAAGATCCAATTACGTGTCATTAGTGGCACCTAAAATTTTCACATAACGAGTTTTTCCATTCTAAATTTGAATTTTGCATGAAAGCCAACTTAACTGTAGTATATTTAAAATAATTAAATAAAATAACTTGGTTGTAGCATGACAAATTTTATGCACTCTCCTTCTGTATAATACATGGTCTTATGAATGGCTATTTTATTGTTCTTAACTTCCTGAGGAATAGGAATGGGTCCAAGGAAATGGTTTTGTATAAATCTCAAACTGAAGAAACCGAAGGAAGATAAATCCAAACAAGAACAGGTGATTTCTTTTTCAGTTTCTCTCTTTTTAGTCCTTGCATTTTTATAAGTTTGCAAACACAAAGACTCCAAGGAATTTGATAATTTGATATGCAATCTTGTTACAAGCAAGATATATACTTTTACCACCACTTGAACATCAAGGAATTAATGCATGCTTTTATAACATACTTGATATATGCTACAGAAAATATCTTTATCATTGATTTTAAATGTGGTTTTTTCTTTTTATCATAAGTTTCTTTAGAATTGAAAAAAAATAATAATCTGGAGTATGCATTAAATGTATTCCATGAACAGACTATGTGTGTCCTCTCACCCCTCTTTGAATAGGAAAAAACTTACGTCGAAACCTCGAATGAATCCTCCAACCCGAATGAAAGCACTCACGATGAGTCAAACAGCATTCCCAATGAGGCCATGGCAATGGACCGGACAGTGCCGTCGAGGTTGGTTGACAACATTGCTGCTACACGGATTCAAAATGCGTTTCGTTCATTTATGGTACAAAATCTATGAGGTGCTGGAGGCCATTTAATCAATTGCAAGTTTGTCTCAATTGTCACTGCATTCATGAATGTAATTGTGCATTTCAATCTTATAATCTGACTTGTTCTTAATTTTCATGATGATGGCTGCTATAGTTTGAAGATTTAGGAGCTTTTGCTACATATATGTGGTTGCTGCAGTCAAGAGTTCATTGTTCTTTTTACTCTCAGCTCATCAAAATGACATGGATTTTAATTTTGATTAACTAATAGTATATAACGTTTTCCATCATCAGTAAAACTTATGATATCCTTATCTTTTTTGTGAAAAGTGATAAACCACTTCCTTGTTGACAATTGTCTATTCATTTATTTTGGTAATAAATTTGGTGCAAATATTACTTATGTCTTCTAAATTTTCATTTTGTTAGCACTGAAGAGAGTCAAATCTGCGAAACAATGCTCAAACCCTGCTGTGCCATAGGGTTATGGTGACATTATCTGCTAATTAATTCAGTTCTTAACTCTTTTTGTTCATTCTAAATTCCACAAAATGACTGCAATTGTTGTACTTACACATCTATCTAGTTTCCCTGCATCTTATTAAGCGATTCGCCACATTGATACATTGACATTTGTGAACTTCCTCCCCCTTCCCCCTTACTATGCAGGCAAGAAGAACATTGCAAGGCTTACACCATCTGAAGGGAGCAGAGAAATTTGAGGCTTTGATTCAAGATCACCTTGCTAGAGAGCAAACAGCGACTGCGTTAAGCTACATACATTCGTGGAGCAAGATACAGGATCAAATTCGAGCTCGCAGGATCTGCATGATAACCGAAGCGAGGATCAAGCAAAAGAGGTTGGAGACCCAGTTAAAGCTTGAGGCTAAGATTCATGAGCTTGAGGTATTGTTACTACCATACACCTATGGTGGCTTTGATTTCTCTTCTTGTTTCTTGCAATGTAAGGCTATTTTGCCAATTCCTTTCAAAGTCAACAAAACATGCCCTTTTTTTGTTGAATGCATGTCAGGTGGAGTGGTGCAATGGTTCTGAAACAATGGAAGAGATAATTTCCAGATTGTATCAGCGAGAAGAAGCGGCGATTAAACGAGAGCGAGCCATGGCGTATGCCTTCTCTCATCAGGTACGCGACTTCATCTACTTGCTTTTGTTCCTTCGCAGCAGTCAAAACAACAACACTACATAGCCCTACTTAAACTCGTATCACCTTAAATCTCCACATCTTTTTACCATGGAAACTTTAAGTTGGTGCGAATGTAATTCACATGAAACCATAAGATATGAACTGATATTTTTCTTGCTTAACAATGCTACATAGCTAAAAGAGATATAAAATGCTTGGCAGAAACAATAGTAGCTTTGAGGTGAAACAAAGTGACCCGCCTAGTCATCTACAGGTTAATAATCATGCCACATTGATATGATATCTAATACTAACAATCGGTTTTGGCTTTACAACATTTTTCAAATCCAAATTTGGTCGCTTATATGAGAATATGATATTGCAGTGGAGGCCAAATTGCAGCCAGTATTTTGGTCAGGCTTCTTACAGCCTTGGCAAAGAGAGCTGGGGTTGGAGCTGGACTGAGCGTTGGGTTGCGGCGCGACCTTGGGAGATCCGGGTTCATGTTCAGACGCCCAGAACAAGGAAACTCACCAATGGCCAGCCGCAACAGCAGCAAAAGACCAAACTAGATAAGATAAACAACAATATGAGCAAAGTTCCACTGGCTACACATGCCTTGTCAAATGGGAAAGGAAAGGAAAACGGCACTTCAGGTTTGTCATAGAACAACAATCTATCCAAATAGCTTATTGAACGTTATGTGTACTCATTTTTAATATGCAAACCCTATAATGGCAGATATTATGAACGAGAAGGAATAGCATTGGATGATGGTTGAGGTAGCCAACTTGATGATGGTTAACAACTTCACAAATGAAACGACCTAAGGATTTCTTTGAAGGCTCATGTTCTTGTGTATTTTTATTGACGTGTTTATTTTTCCATTTTTGGTTTGGTGAGAATATATCTACCATTTGGTGTGTACATGGCATTAGGAAGCTTGTTATCGGTTTTTGCATAATCATGTATTGGTGTATTCAACAATATGTCATGGTTGAAACATAAAGCAGTAAAAGAGAAGCTTCTTTCATCTCTATCCCTTGTTTGAAACACGAAAATGGCAATCAATTTGAGTGTTTAGCATACATTGATTCGTTTTACTATTACAGTTTATGACACCATTAAAAAAAAAAAGAAAATAGATACATGACAACTAATAGGGTTCAACATAATATAATTGAAATTACAAGGGTTTTGCAGTGTACATGTTTGAAAAAAAAAAAAAAAAAAAAAACTGAGTAGCATATCTATCTCTCCTTTCCCATACTCTCTCCCAATTTCTGCACTTTATTATAAGGAGTCAACATCCTCGCAACCCTTCTTGGTTACCGATTATAACTGTAAAAAGTCACAATAAGAAACAAAAATTATCCTGCGAAACCAATTAATCAGCATTCTGCAACAAAATAGCAATTAAGCAACCACAACAACGAAATTAATCATCTACCAGGAGAATTGAACAATCACCACACCGTAATAACAAGAATATTGTATAAGCACGTGTATAATCACAGATACACCTATTGTCATATGTATATAAAAAATCACTAATCAGTTCAAAGTTGCTTAACACACTAAGAGAAAAATATGCAGAATCTCAAAATCCCTAGCTAAAAGTTGATCCAGTTTCAGTACATGAGCAGCGTTATCTAAGGGAAAAAAAAAGTTTTGTTAATAAAAAATAATTAAATAGTTAATCAAATAAAATGAGAAAAATTATGCAGTTAAGATATTTGGATTGGATTGCCCGCGTGGCCATCACAGCACCCCCCCAAACTGAGAGGGGGGGCTCTGACCGCAGGCAGTCTTCATCGCAGATTCCGACGGCAAAAGGCCGCGCATCCGTCGTCTCGATCTCTCCACCGTCACCGTCGCCGGTGAATCGGAAGAAGAGAGAGTTTCGGAAATGGCGGCCACCGCGCCGTGGCGTCCGCTCAGATAAGATCAAGTAGTGTTTTAGGGTTTATGTTTAGGAATTCATCCCCATTTATACCCAGCCGTCTTTTCTTGTGTTCCCCTTTTTGTGATGAAATTGGGCCAAAGCCCAGACAGAAAAGGCCCATATGAAGAGAATAACCCAAGATAGGACAAAAACAAAAACTAATACTGGATGAATGCAGCCCACCGGGGCAATATACAAGTTACACAAACAAACCAACTGTAGAAATGAATCCAGCAGATGGAATGACTCTTGGCAACTGCGTGAATTCACACTGGTAATTGAAAATTAAGCACGGAGATTTTATTTGCTTGGGAAAGCAGCCCATGATTTAGGGCCTGATTGGATTAACTACTTTAAAATGTACTTTTTATTTTTTACTTAATTTTAATAGCATTTTTTTAAGGATGTATTTGCGATTTGGGTTTTGGAGAGAAGGAAAGACTTTGGCAGACTTGGTCATGATTTTTAACTCTAAGAGTTTTATTTTGCATTTATAAGGTACTTTTACTACAATTGCTTCGATTATCACTTTTTTTTTAGAAGTGGAATTGTAGCGAACTGGGCCTAAGAGGCCCAATAGCAAGGCACAGTGAGGCAATCCATAGTGGAAGTTTGGGGGTAGGTCGGGTAGGTCCAAACCATCCTAATCCACGGTTACTCGATCCAGAGAGACCTTCTTCCCCCATGACTTGCAAATCCAAGCACGGAAAATGTGCGACAAACCACCACCATGATAACGTGGGTGGTTACCACGACTTGGGAAGAATCCCATCGCTCCCCACTCAGCGTACATCGAGGACCACAACTCCTCGCTTTGTGCTCACACTATAAATATAGAACCTTCAACATGGCAAAGGTAATTTTTGTTCATTACTCCCTGTGACACAAGACGGTGTTCTGACTTTGTCATCGGAGTCCCTTGCAGGTCCCCCTCTCGAGCACTCTTTAGAATAGTTGGAGATTGGAACCTTTACAAGACATCACACTTGCCATTGAAGCATTCTCAACCCCTTTAGGTCAAGTTAAAACATTGACACCCACTGTGGGTCCGGTGAATCAACTCCTACCCCCACAAATTCATAACCTTCTTCTCTTGGTGACCGTGGTTGGAACCAATGCCAAAGCAAAAACAACTTACCGAGCCATAACACGGCTCAAAATGGGAGCCCTAACCGCAAGACAGAAATGAAACAAATGCAAAAGGAACTATAGGAGCTTCGAGACCAAAACAAGTGGTTAGCTGACCATGTGTATCACACCCTAAACATGAGAGTAATCGCATGTAGGGACACTGCCCTAACGGAAGTGCTATCGTGATGAAACTACAGATTATGCAATTAATACAACTATAATAACTGTATTTAAAACTATTTTCTTCATTACAAATGATATTTGAAAAGTTTTCTGTACATGCATAATTGAAAATAAACTAAATGTAATGCTTGAAGACCCTGCCTGTGACCCCACTAGAGCAACTACTAACAGACACACTAATTCTCCCCTATGAAGCGGAGCGTCATCATTGAATTAGATGTTGGTATTATCACTACACTAAAGATCAATTCCAAGGTTCTCACATGACTGAAACAAATAGATGAGAGGTGAGTTTATCACTCAGTGGTGGGTACCTCGGTACCACTCACATAACACATACTAAAGCATGATTAATAACAATAATATTTAATTATCACATATCCATATATAGAGTCCTAACATGACATATATAATCTGAAAACATACTGAGATAAATGGAAATACTATAATTAAACAACCATACAAACACTAGTGTTATGCTATGGAGAAAAATATTACTGCAGAGTCTGCTGAATTATATGTGAGGTCTTACAGTGTATCTGGGCAACCTGCCTAGCTGAATGACGGTGTTATGAGGAACACTAATAACGGAAATGTGATGCCACACAGGCTACTGATACTAAATCTGTCCACCTCCAACTAAGGGGTCGAGGAGAGATACATCTCAATCCTCGATCAAGGGGGTACAAGCCCAACCTTGCTTCACTAGGATAAATTCTTGTAGTCTGGATGCGCTAAAACTCATAAGGTATACTGAGATCACAATGGGTACATTGAACCCATAAAGTACACTGAAATTACTGTGGGTACGTTGAACCCAGATCTGAGACTCACCGAGTACGCTAAACTAGTGCCAATAATAAAATAGATGTAGGGTCTTACGGTGTATTAGGATAACTTGCCCTTCTGATCTTCACCGAGTCACAATCATAACACATTGCTCCCAAACAACTACTTGAGCAACTATATGAGTTCTATTTATCTGACATGACTCTAACCTACTACTGTTTAAGGGTATCCTCTGTTCTATCTGAGTTACTTGTTGTATCGGTTACTGGATTTGTTATGTGCTTGAGTTATCTAGGTCATGTTATTTATTATCCTAACATCTACATGCCATGCTGGGAGTTACTGTGATTTTTTGTCACCAAAATCGAAACAAGCCTTATCGACGGATTTCATGCATAAAATCTATCGGTACTTTTGGCGGATATATCTGCCATAAAAGTCCGCTGATATTCAGCATTTTTCTAATAGTGAGTTAAGGTGATAACTCATTTTTATATAATTAGTAAGGATAATGTAACAACCCTTAAAAAAAAGGAAAGAAGGTGTCTCGCGCGAGACGCTACAAGCATTTTGCACGAGATGCATCACAGATTGTGTCAATTCCTTATGTATACATGTGTGTATTTATATGGTACCATGCCAATTCTTTTAGTATACATGTGTGTATTTATATGCCATTATATGCAGTAAGTGTGGTTTTTGTGGTACCGAGGTATCCTCCACTGAGTTGACAACTCATCCCTCTGTCAAACCATTTTCAGATTTGGCTGGGGTTAGTGAAGACGTCCCCCATTGTCCAGTAGCAGCGAGGATCCAGCATCAGTGGTAAGCTCCGCTTCGCAGTGGGATATACCAGAACCTTTTAGTAGTTGTGCTCCAGACACCTAGGGTAGGATCCATAATAGTTTTATGAACTTCTTTTTCAGACAATATTAGTTTGTAACTCATTCATATTTTAGTTCAAATATTATGCAAACAGTTTTCAGTTATTAATTAAAGAATCATGCAACATTTATTTATCATTGCATTTATTACATATTTTAGTATGCCATGTTAGTGCTTCCGTAGGGAAGTAGCCCTACGTGCGATCACATTCTAAGTTGGAGCATGACGGATAATTTTTTTATATCTATAAATTATTATACCCATTAGGTGCAATAAATGACAAGCATTTATCTATGATATCAAATCTCCCTAATGATTAAATTTTTTTGGGTTCAATATGTTTAGTCCTTGAAAAATTACAAATTTGTGTTTTACCCTTGAAAAAAATTGTTAGGAAATTGTCCCTGATAAATATTTTTGGTAGGATTTAGTCCCGTCTGCCAAGTTAGACCGTTAACCGCTAACGTGACAATTAACTTGGCCACATGACAGGTCACGTGTCCATACAAAATTGCCACGTGGCATTGCACGTGACATGCACGTGGCCAAGATATCAAAATTGATTTTATTTCCACAATTTGCATATGATATCAAGCAATCATTGTTTGCTTATCATTGAAAAATTTATTTGTCATGATTTACATTTATCCATGATATCAAATCATGCCAATTATTTGAAATTTTCGCCAAAACCAATTTCTTATCCATGACATCATATTGGCATATTATTATAAAACACAACTTCAACAATTTTTTGCTCCTCTTTTTGTTTTGATTATGCTTCTCAAGAATTTTCTGCAAGGAACAGAGGAGGATGCTAACCCCACAAATTCAACCATGGTAGAGGAATTATGCAACGTGCACCTATATACTAGTCCACAAATTCATTATGTAGAGGGAGGCGCTGACCTTCACAATGATGCAATGTGCACCTACTAATTTATACTCTATCACTTGCAAATTCTTATCTTGATAACATTTTTTATTTGTTTTGTTTTGTTTTGCAAATTATGAGAGTACGATTTATTTTGTTTCTATGTGGAATATTGTCGTAGTTTAGGTGAAGGAAGAAAAGAATTAATAAATAAGAGTGCTAGTTAAATAGATATAATTGAAAGTATTGTACGTTGAAGAGAACCAGAGAGTGTTCATTATGAATTGCCGACCGACTTGTAACAGATGGATATATCAAAACTCACATTGATCCCACTAAATTAAGTGCGCAGACAATTTGTATTTGTGATAAACCTCACTCCAGCATGTGTTGTGTGTAGTTGGTTGACCAAAAAACAAAAGACATGGATCATTCAAAGCTGCTTAATACTTGAGGGAGTTAATGCATGTAGAGATTCATGCATGCCCATTAATCCTTCACTACTAAGTTTCTTTATATCACTTACTAGTTGGCATACCTTGATTTGAAGGGGCATTTGAGGGTGTAATGACGACTATTTTACTCTTATACCCCTGTTACAGAAGCTAATTACCAAAATACTCCTGTTTTGAAACATTTTACTAGACTACCACGGTTTTTGGTGACATTGCATCCGCCCCAAATTGGCAACCGGATTGGCGGCTTTGAACCAAATTCGCCTATGGCATTGGCGAATTAGAGGCAAAATTGGCAACCGGTTTGGCGAGTTTGAAACAAATTTGCAAACAAATTCGCCAATGATCAAAAGTTTGGCTTACAAGTTCAGCTATCATAATACATAGTCATTTAATGTAAATATTTTTAATAAGCTAAACTTTATAATTGAATAGTTATAGATTGACATCTTCTCTTTTAACTTTTTGTGAATAATACAAAGAACATTTGTTTGCAATTCTAGCTCTTATGGCATCCAAGAACCTTTGAAGTGTTATGCCATTTGTTGGAAAATGTTATGTATTTCAAAAGTTCTAGTCCCACATTGGTTAGATCACAAACCTTTTAAGCTTTTATATACTTTTAGTAGTTGTTGTATTGGTAAAAAGAGTTGAGAAGGGAGTTGGGCTCGCGCGCATGAGTCCAAGCCATTTGGGCTATTCGAAGTGCAAATCGATGGATTCCCCCCGAGCGCATGACAAAGAGCGTCCCGGTCTTTTTGCAAAATTATTTTTTGGACTTTTGCAGCTTGTCCGATAAACCATATACTTTTGCACCCTCCATCATTTAATATAACCATACTTCCCTAATTATATTTTTCTTCCTTGAATTTGCCAAACCGGTTGGCAAATTTGTTTCGAATTCGCCAAACCAATTGGCGAATTTGTTTCAAACTCGCCAAATCGGTTGACAATTTTGCCTCAAATTCGCCGATGCCATAGCCGACTTTAACAATGATTTGCCAACCATGTAGGCAAATCTGACGTGGTCCGTGGATGCCATGTCACCCAAAAATGTGGTAGTCTGGTAAAATGTTTCAATACTATCCATATACAAGTTTCTTACCACTTAGATAATAGTTGGCATTATGCCTTGATTTGATGGGGCACTATTGAGGGTCTAATGGCTACGCATCAAAGAAGGGTGTGGCCCTAAGCAAGGACAACATTAGTGTTAAATCACCAATATTTCCGATGTAAATGGGGCATGTTTGAGTAAAATGGGTTACAAAGCATGTCAACTTGAGTCTTTAAATTTTGAAATAAAATTACGACATAGAAAGTTTTGGTCCTTCCTCAAGTTACTTATCCATTCCGCTATTGATGCGACTAGAGGAAAGGAAAGAAACGAGTGAATGCTACATGAGTACTTTTCTACATATTACGTGAGAAAAATCTGTTTAGTTCAAATGAAAAATTTCAGTAATTTTATTTTTTATTTATCAGAAGGTGTTTTTCATCATCAACGACTATCATCGTCGTCAAGAATTAAACCTCTAATCAAATATTTAAAAAATTCAGCCATTTGTCAACTGTGTTGAGTTTTGTTAATAACAGTTAAGTAAAATTTAATTACCGTTTGTAGCTTATAAAATGTTTTTGAGAAAGGACAAAATATTTTCTTAGTCCTTTTATTATACATGTATATTCAATTTAGTCTTCTACTTTTAAAAATTCAATTTTGTTATCTATCTTTTAAATTGTAGTCATTTCTATCCTCTATCTTTTTAAACAATATCCTTTTGGTCACAAAGATGTTCATTTTGGTCATTTTCACTTTCTATCTTATTAATGTATCAAACTTTAAGTCTCATTTGACACTCCAAATCATTCGAATTAGTTATTGGAATTATTATGCAACTTGTAAATTTTTGTTTTTAACTTTAAAATGAACATCAATTTGGTTTAATTGGAATTAAAATAAGTAAGTTATAAATTGACAAACACAAATACCAAAATGAATATGATTTAAAATATTGAAGACGAAATTGAATTTTTAATAAAATAGTGAACCAGATTAAATAAACAAGCATAAACGGTGAATCCAAATCACCAAAATCAAGAATGTTGATAATAAATTGATAATGGACTAGTACAAGGCCACCCAAGCATGACAAGCCTTTCTTTAGTGTGTGAAGGTGCTTATCCTGATTCTGAAGCACTGAACTATATTATAATATAACTAACATTAAACTCAAAACCGATCTTCACGAATTAAAGTTTGCACCATGGTCAAATAGTTATATAAAGTTCGTTCGAGAGCAGCTAGACCAAAAAGAAAGAAAGTAAGCGATGGTGGAGCTGACTCAGCTAAAGGATGACATGTCTGACACATGTCATCTCAAATAACCAATCAATCATGTAATCTTATAAGAAGAAATTCTCGTGATATTAAAATGTTAAACTTATAAAATATATTTTAAATTATATATTAAATGATATTTTAATTTTTAATTTAAAATCGTCTACCATTTAAAATTAAAGTTCAATTTAATATGAAATTTAAAATATGTTTTATTTAACGTTACAATGTTACATAAGAATTTCTGAAAGTTGATTTATGGATAGTGAGAGGAACGGATACATACGTGAGGGCGGCAGATTTAGGAATATGATATGGACTGCACTGCACTAATGTAGAAATGAGATAAGATTTTTGGATAAAATTTGTATGTTTGGATGCAGAAATACTCTATGTACACTCCTAAATCATACACCCGTACATACACCATTTTTTTTATATGATTTTATACACAACTAATGATGATTATACATAAAACGTATAATTATACACAACGCGCGCCCAATCCCGAACCCCGTTCTCGTCATCGTTTTCACTTATCATCTTTAACCTCTCATCCTTGTTTTGTTATGTTCATCATCGTCATCCTCGTCATTCTTTCATCCTTTCATCATCATCATCATCATCCTTCTCATCCTCCTCATCTTCATCCTCTTATCATGTCAAATTTGATTAAAATGGAATTAAGATGATAAAATGTTTTTCTTTTTAAAATAGATGAAATCTATCTGTAACAATGGTAGTAAGGGTCTATGTTGCAGAATATGAAATCTGAATGGAGTGCACAAAGTAATATTGCATAATATAATATCAGATTTTTAGTGAACAAACATTATATGACGATGTGCACAAACATTATATGACCTTCTGCACAAACATTAATCACTTGTTTACAGCACTGTGATTTTATTCAAACATAAATAAGTTTACAATCTTTATACATTTTTAGCGGACAAAGTTTATAAAAATTAGTTCACATACATGTGTACACACACTTTTATACATTCTAATGCATAAATTTTACATCTATACATATTACTTAATAGATAGTTAAGTATTTTTGTAGATTATGATATCAGATTTTTAGTGCACAAACATTATATGATGATGTGCACAAACATTATATGACCTTATCCACAAACATTAATCACTTGTTTACAGCATTGTGATTTTATTCGAACATAAATAAGTTCACAATCTTTATACATTTTTAGTGGACAAAGTTTATAAAAATTAGTTTACATACATGTGTACACACAATTTTATATATTCTAATGCATTAACTTTACATACATGCATATTACTTAATGCATAGTTAAGTATTTTTGTAGAATATGATATCAGATTTTTAGTGCACAAACATTATATGACGATGTGCACAAACATTATATGACCTTATGCACAAAAATTAAACACTTGTTTACAGCACTATGATTTTATTCAAATATAAATAAGTTCACAATCTTTATACATTTTTAGTAGACAAAGTTTATAAAAATTAGTTCACATACATGTATACACATAATTTTATACATTCTAATGCATAAACTTTACATATATGCATATTACTTAATGCATAGTTAAGTATTTTTGTAGAATATAATATCAGATTTTTAGTGTACAAACATTATATGACGATGTGAACAAACATTATATGACCTTACGCACAAACATTAAGCACTTGTTTATAACACTGTGATTTTATTCAAACATATCAAATTTTAGTGCAGAATCTGATATATGTGATTTGAATGCACAATCTTTTATATGAGTACGAGAGTGAAGAGGGGGATGAGAAATGACAATGACGAGAGTGAAGGAAGAACGAAGGATGATAGTGATGAGAGATGAGAGCAATGAGAGAGAAGAGAGAAAACAGAATGAAGCAGAAGCGGGAAGGTTTTGTGATGTGTGTGAGTTTACACGCGTGTGACTGAGAGTGTGAGAGAAAGTGGACGGGGCAGTTATTGGAGGGGCCCATCATATTATAATACGGGTGTATGTATGATGTATGTTTTAAGGGTGTACATGTAACACTGCTCATTTGGATGTGCTAAATTTACAAAAAGAATGTTCACGGTCCAAACCAAAATTGGTTTGGTTGGATTTTTCAACAATAATAAAATTAAACCAAAATAAAATTTACTGTTTGAATAATTGGTTCCTAAAACCGAACCATGAACACTCCTGCTTACAGGTAATTTCGAAAGGGAAGCACCTTGGAAAAGGAAATTCTGCTGCTAATCACCTATTTACCTAGTCTATGATCCTTACTTTTTCCCAATCCTTCAAATTACCAATGGAGTCAAGTGAATATTCCATTTCTTATGCAATTTATGCTTGCTTATGTATAAATAGCCTGCTATTATTGCCGATGATGCAATTTGAAAACCATTTCCACATTAAAGGACTTCCATGTGTATCCATTAAAGAAAGACAAAAAATTGGAAGTGCTGTAACCATGGTTTCAGAAGGTCACGGTCGTTGCGATTGCGGGTATCGCGGCCAACTGTAAATATTATAGCCGCTGAGATGCGCACTGCAGCTATTGCGTCGTGAGGATTTGTGCACCTTTAGCCGTTGGCAACATGAGAAGGACTTTGTTGTGGCCTGGAATGCGGTCCTATGCGGCTTGGTGCGATCAAAATGCGGCCACATTGCAGTTATGCTACGGTCGTTTCCTATGATTATGAGTCGCACCGCAATTGCATTGTGTTGCGGCTGTATAACTGGTTTCTATGCATTTAAGCATCTTATGTTATCTTTAAATTAGGGCTGTCAAAATGAGCCCGACCCAATTACCTAGTTAAATAGGCAAACTAAACGTATAAAACATAGTAAATGGACAGATTAACCAATGGGTTAGACGGCCGGGCGGACTGGTTTGACCGCTCTACCTTAGAAAGATGCATGGATGCTGCAGAATATACTGCATTGGGAATATGGAATTGCGGCAATGGCATAGGAAAATTATTGATGCATCTTGGCACCATTTGATGTCCTCTATGCTTATGCTTATTAAATAGCCTTTAAACCAAATCTTGTCCTTTCCCATTTCGTAACCAAATCTTGTCTCATTGAGAGAGTTGACAATGCTTTTAATCACCGAATTGGAAGTTGGAACAAAATATGTTACTATGTTAGTGATGCTCACCAATCCCCATTCAATCTCATGATGCTCCAACTCAAATAAATTGAGGCCATGCTCAGACTCAGACTCGGATATTTTATAATATTTTTTAGGCAGCAATTGAAGGCAAGATAAAACAAAGACAGCTCATAGTTTTTGTCCTACATACAATATTTTTTTTTTCACCTTTTAATCCTACATATGCATAGGTTTGGCATTTTGTATAACAGGGTTTAAAACTGCAAAGATAGCATGCTTTCTTTCCTTTATGTAATTTATATTACTTTATGACTCTATTATGCCTTTCTAATTCCCTCAAAAATCCTTTTTTCAGGTCACACCACTTACGCTTTCAATGGAAAGTTAGTTGATGTTTATAATTATCAGTTAGTGTTCCACACACCAATGGTTTTCAAACATGATTTGATTTGTTCACAAACAAAGACAAGATGGCAGTTCACATGAAAGTTATCAAAAACCATCTAACTTCCTTCTAATTAGTGTTTCTCATTTTCTTATGTCCTTCTCTTCAAAATTGCAATTTGGAAAAAGGCTGTGCCTTTCTAGCTTCACTAGTATAGATGGATGACAAGGTTGTGGTTTATGTTGTTACAGCACAACAAACTTTGAAGAAGCACTTAATTTGTCTTGCCAGAATGTGAGATCAAAAGTTCAAAACTCAATACTCGGACAACCATTCGTGTAAAGTACAACATTTTTCAAGTTGGATCAAGTGCTTGCCACTAGGCGTTGTAAGTCGGGCGATTTATTTTACTTAACCCTATTAACAAGGGCATGGTTTGATTTGACTCTGACTTGTTAGGAAATAATTTCCTTTATATTACTTATATTATTATTTTTATTTCCATTATTTATCATCATTGCATTGTACTCTTTATATATATATATATATATATATATCAATAGACATCTCTCACTGACAAGTGAAGTCCCTTTACTCTTACATGGTATCAGGTTCAGGTTAACCCTAGCCACCAAACCCTGCCATCTCATTCCTCTCTTCTTTCCCCTCCATCTATCCTGGCCGCCCCTCCATCTCCGCCGCGCCTCCCTGACCGGCTCCTCCTCTCGCGCGACTACATTTAGGCATTGCCAAGGCAGGATGCTGAATGTTAGCCTACCACCAACATCCCCCTCCCAACACCTACTAGCAGTATGTGAAAGATTTTTTGATAAATATGTTTGTTGTAGACTGCGATAAATTAGAATTGGATCTCAATTTTAAAGCCTAGACTAAATGAGATATAAAAAACATGAGAGCGTATTGTTTAGCCCAAAATTTGGGATTATTGTTGTTGGAATTGAAAGCGAATACAATATGATATAGACCTTGTAGATGAGCCTGTGCTATAATGGATAAGTTTGACCCATTAATTTAATGACACATGGAGAGGTCCTTTCTCCTAACCCTACATTAAGGTTTTTGCCCCATTGAGATATTCCTTAGACACAATTTTGGCTGAAGGGGGAATAGGAGAAATTACTCTCTCCTTGCATTGGAGCTTGGTGAACGAAGGAAAATCCATGGATCCATATTAATGGTGACTCGTCACATGGTATGATAAAGCAATTTCTTTATAATAAAGCAAGAAACGTGGGACATCATATAATTGAAAGCACTTATGTTGGGGAGTATTGATCACCATATGTAGATGATCATGTTGGGAGGGTGGTGGAAGGGGTGTTGCTGCAGAATTGCTGAAACAGTGGACTCAGGAGGCCAATTTCTGTTGGGTTTTGGAATTCTACAAAAGAGGTAATCAAGCAATAAAGTCCCCACAAACATGTCACATCAATTACATGGATTTTGAGATTCTATGTCCCTTTTTGATGGGTGAGAGTCGTGCTGATCCGTTCCTTTTCACTGAACTATACATGATTCAAAGAGAAGTTTGACTTTTAATCTGAACTATCATTTCTTCACATTCAGAAATGCAAAATGGATCACACGGAATAGTATTTGCAAATTTTATATTATTATATAAAAAATAAAACAAAACAAGATAAAAAGAAGAAAGACAAGGCAGAGTTCTCTGGACTAAATGCAAGGATGGGGCAGCGCAGACAATGTGAATGAGCCTTTTCTTCACATTCAAGGGATCCCCTTTGGTTTTGGGATGAAATGAGTGGACCCTAGCTAGACCTTTTTTCTATTGAAATCAAACCATGGCGGCAGAAAGTGTCACAAATTATGGATTTTCTATTCATAGTGACTGTATAAGATATCCGTCACAAACAAAATAATGTTATTTGTATTATATTGTATACACGGGACACTGAAAAAAACACTAAAGTGATACAAATAACATTATCCCGAATTAAAAAAAAATTAGCACTTTGTGATTGACTTCGCAATGTCCATCGTCCAATCACAATGAATAGTATTTGACCATATATTATTCCCGAACACATGTCACTATGTGACGCTCACAACAATTCATGCGCTCACTATAAATACTCAACTCAAGCATCACTAAGAGCCTGCGCACAATTCTTATTTTGAAAGCTTAATAAGTGATTCCTATGGCAAATTTGAAGGAGTTATACTTTGTTCTTCTCTTCACATCAATTTTGATATGCCAAGAAGCACGCCCTCTTAATCCTTCACCAATCACAAGCACAAATCAAAACCTTGCATTTGTGGAGAGTGCCAGGCAAGTTTTGAAGGACATCATAAGAAGGAAGCAGTTACTGGGAACACAATATAAGCCCAATAGGCTTAGTCCTGCTGGTCCTGATCCTCACCATCACTAATCTCCCACTATCACATGAAATACTTGTAAATGCAGAAACAGAGAAAAAAAATGGAATCTATTGGTTATGATGCTACCTATACCTAGCTAGATTGGCATTCTTTTAGGTTTAGGATCAATAATTCCTCACAAATCCTTTTTTTTCTCTTTTTGTCGCGTTATTGATGTATGTACTAGAGATTGAGTCTTGACGTGACGATAAGGTGGAAGCGTTGTGATCTGAGCTCATTTTTTTGTCGTTGATGCATGTATGTATCAATTTTTATGTGAGGGCAATGTTGAGTGATCTTAGGTTCTCTGTACCTGCATTTGCAAATTTTCATGTGTTAGTGGGAGATTAGTGATGGTAAGGATAGGTCACCGAATATAGACTATCACTTTTTTGGGATCTGGGGGCCCCTTAGAAATAAATTACCTTGTTATTAAGGTGGGAGTTTATTTTATCCCTTTTTAAGGTTTGGTATCTAGTAAATTAGATTGTGTGCCAGTGTGTTTAGTTGAGTAGTTATAGAGTGGAAAAGTGAAAATTTTTAGAATAAAACCACTGTATATATTTTTCTCATATGCTTCTCAATTCCTCTCCACTACACTCTGCACTCTCTCCCTCTGTTTTCTTCTTCTCTCCACTTTCTTACTTGTCCATTATATGTACCATTTTTGTCATTTCCACAGCTGCATTTTTCATTCAAACTTGTTCTCTCGTTTAATGTGAATTAACCATATACGTCAAAAAATGTTAGGTGCAAGTGTAATAGCAACATGTAGTTTAGTCCACAATAAAATGAAAAAGCGGATAAAAAGGTTCTTTTACTATCTTTAAAAAAGAAAAAAAAATGTAATAGCAACATGTATTTTTAGAACTTCCTCCATTCTAATATAATTGTCCACTTTAAGAAAAACACAAAAATAAACGAAAACATAAATATTATTAAAAGCATTAAAATGTTACTTGAAGAGACAAAATTGCACTTGAAAAAACATGCATCCACCGAATGCATTTAACAACTACAGTTAAATTAATGCATAAAACAAACAACAATAAAATTAACGGTATAGGGTAAGTAGCAATTTACCCATTTGTACTTTAATTGATGTGCATTTAACTGTTTCAGGTTTAAAAAGAAACATTTCACCACATTAAAGTAATAGAAGGGGTTTGTTACGGACAGGGCCTCAAGGGCCCATCCTAGCAGACCTGGCCCAATGGCATGCGAATCAGCCCAACCTAACTTAGGCGTGCCCTTAGCAGGACTCCCTTGACAGCCCGAGATACTCTCCCTTGGAAGGACACGCTCCTCGCGGATATCCCTTAGCCAGTCCTAGATATTCTCCACTCCCCTTTCCCAAATGGCTCGAGATATCCGCGACACGAGAAGATAATGCGTTCGAGATATCCGCCTATCAGCGGAGCACGTGAAAACGATCCGAAACACCAGGACGCCGCTCAGGTATAAATACCCGAGTGGCATCCCAGGTATAACTCAACTCACTCTTGCTTACTATACCTTTTCGAGCCCTTATTGACTTGAGCGTCAGAGTCCTTGCAGGTACCCACACAACGTTCGAGAATCCGAGACCCGAGACCCGCGACCCAACCTTGAAGCTACGGGATCCAGAGTGTCGACCAAGGTGCATTCTTCGGAACATGGTTATTTGAACATTTTAAAAACTTTAAGGTGATGAAGTGTTTATTATTAAACATCAGCTCTCTCTGTATAGTGTATATATTGATTCCTTTGCTACAAATAACGAAATTATTGAAGTCCTGTGATTGCCTTGAACATGGCATGTGGGAAGCATCTTCTATCAGTTTAAAACCGATATAGGTTCCAACTAGTGCTGCTCCACTTTGAGCAAATTTTCAGAACAGGGCAGAGTTTACTGGTCCAAACGTTCTCTGACGTCTTAACCATTTAAGGTAACGAGGCTTCTTCTATTCACTACGCATGTTCAAAGCACTCAAATAACTTCCTTTTTTCATGTGCCCTTGTTCTCTCAAGTCTCATCCCTATATAAACTATGTCAATTTGAGTTAGTAAGTTGAAAGGATTTTTAGATAAGACTGCCTTTCTCACATACAAAGATTCAAGTGTTCTTTTTTTTCGATTGGGTAATTAAGTAATATTCTACGTGATCATTTTTTTTCTTCGATATATTAAAAGTTTTAGAGTTATGACATGTTTTTAAATTCATCGACCGTCTAGAGATATTCTATATTTATGTACTCAACTAACTTACATGATTATGTGAGTTTGTTGGCTAGGTGAGATATTGTATTCCTCCACCAACCCTTTTAGATTTTTCTTTTTCTCGATAAGTCATCGATTGTATTCTACTAAAAGCACCAAAGGAAGTGTCGCAAGGATCACAAAATCACGTACTCCTTTTAGATCGTACATAATAACCCTTATCGATTGTGCACATGTGACAGAAAATTAGAAAGATGATTTATCGAACAATGTACAAGTAAGCTCTGATTATTAAATGATATGAATTTACTTAATATCACCGCAAAAGTTAATTTAAGAGTAAAACTTTGCAAAAACCTCGTGAGCTTCACGTGGTTTAAATAGCATTACTGAAACTGATAACAAAGCTGTGTGGCACACTAACAAAACTATTGACTTAGAAGGGCCTAACGAATATCACATTAAAACTACTCTTAAGAACATAACCATACAGACTTCGCCAACACTTTGTGGCAATGCTAAGACCACACCATAAGATTCTGTTGATCTCGCCATTGTGAAAGGGGTTTAGATCCATAGTGAGAGGTTTTACATTCGTTACACTAAGAAAACGTATTTGTATTCATTTATCTTGGGACATTGTGTCAATTCACCATTTATTCATCATTAGATGAGATAGGTCTACACTCCACACCTATTAAAATCTCATTCAATAATAAATAAGTGGTTAGTTGGTATGGGGTCTCAGGATAAATGAGTTCAAATAATACTCATTTAGTTATATATACAAAAATGTTATTTGAATGACTCCAAAATATGTCATTTTTTTTCCGAAGATTTTTAGCATACAAAATGCAGTCTTGAGAAGAGAAGGACACAAAGTCCGCAACAAAAGACATTAAAATCAGCCTAGAAAGGAACTACCCACTGACCCCACCAAACCCATTGAGAAACAAAGTCGGACAGCACCAAGAGAACCTCATTAATAACCTTCTCAGAGGAGTAGACACATTGTTACTATTTTCACAACACATCACGGGACCTACTTTGTTGATCATAAGTAGATCTCATGATGTGTTGTGAGAAGAGCAACAAGGTATATACACATTTTTTTTTAGATTGTCTTCTCGGTATCCAAGGCTTAGCCTTGATTAATTCGGGTCGACCCGAGTCAAGCACCTGGCTATGGCGGGTGAGTCTCCCAGCGGGGATAACTGCGTACACAAGGTCTCGAACTCGGGACCTTGCTTAAGCTATACCAAGCCGCTTACCACTTGGACCAACCCTCATTGAAGGTATATACACATTTTGAGTGGTCTAAAGAGCTCTACTTTTTCGTATTTATATGTGGATATTAAGATGTTTTAGTTTTCAAATGTTTTTTTTTTATTATAACTTGTGGTTGGAAAACTGTATTTAGCTCGACAAAACATTCGTGAGTAGTGCTCGACCTTGTATTTGTCCAGTTGAAATTCTCAAGTTTGCCAAAGTTTACTTACCTTTTTCTTTTCTTTTTTTTAATTTCCATTCACCTTCAACCACCTGTCTCCTTGCACTATTCTTACAAAAATGTGAAATTAATCTCATTTTCTCTAAGACCCACTAAACTACATTTGATTTTGATTAAGGAAACTTAAACAACTACTAATTTGGGTTAGAAAATGCCTTGTGGGGCCTGAGAGGTATGATTCTCTTATCAACCGATTAAGGTTTGGAGATAAATGATGAGATTGACATATTTTTGTTAACCAATAAACTATATGTTTATTACACTACCTTTACATTGTGGTATTCTGGAAATTATTCAACTTTGTGGCCAATCTATTCAATAGTCATCATTAATTCTTCCGAAGGTCAACATACTTTTTTCTCTTTTTCATTTCATATGGCGGTCAATTCGATTTTTATATACCTAATGTCATGGCATTAAGGTAACTTTTTGTTTTAAGCCTTATCTTCCAATATTCCTTTGATACCTTGATAATTGAAGTATAGGACAGCCTTCCAAATACAATGACAACATTAAGAGATTGATAAATTGAGCCAAGGATAAGGTTAACTATATAAATTGCAACCATATAATATATGTGTTTGATCAAAATAGTGGGGTAAGACAATGTGAGCTAATAATTTAGAGAGCTCATTTTGGAGCTCCAAGGTTGAGTGGCACGGTTGTGGGTCGGTTATTGAGAAAACTTTCTGTTATCAAATTATGTGCACTTTTTTCTTCGAATCTAATTTAATTTTGCTTGTGTACTTTACCTTATAGAGTTTTTTTTAAAATTTTTTTTTATGAAGAATGAATTTTATTGAGAAATGACTTTATCCTAAGTAGAGAAAGTAAGAGTACACTAAAGTTACCGGAAAAAAGGGTAAAGAAATGAGATTAACCTCGTTAAAATTTCCTTAAAAAAATTATGTGGGCAAAACTTAAGGAAAAAAAAAAGAACTCAACCACGAACTAATTTACAACAAAACTTAACACATTCAAGATATAGATCAATTAGGAAAGTCAACCTAAAAAGAAAACTAAAATGGCCCACCACTCCTTTGAGAGAGTTTATATTATTTCTATGTACATAACTTTGCCATAGCCATCAAACTACAAATATTGTCCATCATTGTTGTTGTGTGAAAAGGAAATGTTTTATATTCCATGGCGGCGTAAGTAATAATAACATTGTTGTTGAAAGAAATTAAATATTATGTATTCCATGATAAGAAATATTCTCTATGTTCCTTATTAACTGTCATTTTTTTATTATTAAATACATTATTTATTCAATGTATTTAAACAAAAATTATAACAATATACATCAAATCAATCATGTATCTTAAGGTAACGTTGGTAAGCGTCTCATGATAAAAAATACGGAGATGCAGAGACATGTACATCCCTCTGTTTTTGAGATACAAAAATTAGTTTAATCATTATCCCCAATCATATTTTCTGGATTCCTCCTTTTCTAAAATACAAAAATTAGTTAAAAAATTATCTCATGATAAATACAATTTTAACTAGTTTTATATTTTTATCTCTTCCTCTAACCATATTTATGTCTATACTACCTTCATATTTTCTATTCCAAAACGCACACCAAATCTTACTTATTAATAAAAAAAATGACAACTAATAGTGGACAAGAGAATAATAGCAATGACAATCCTTATGGCCGTGGTGACAATAAAGTTTATTTAAGTTCATTTATAATTGTTGTGATTCCTATCTTTTTCGGAGTTGTTGTATGTTATCTTCTCTCTACATTTCGGCATCAGCTTCTTCAGGATATAGCTAGTTGGTTGGTTGTGCCGACAGCTCTGTGAGGCAGCCGGCTGCTCAGTGTTTTTTTCTTGTTGTTTGACGTCATTTCTAGTTGTAGATAAATTGGTGAAGATCAACCTGTCCTTTTTTGCAAAGATAATCTTTTCAAAGTTATCTCCATGTGATGTTCAATGTGGAAGTTCTTTTCATGAAAGGTAGTGATTCAAAAACATAGTATTGATTCAACTAAAAAAAGAAACAAAGGATACAGGTCACCGACCAAAATCAAGCTATACTCATCACATCATGCTTAGTTCAAAATTTATTGAATATTTTATATTTAAAAGGAAACAATTCAAAACAAAGTTTGTGTATGTTCCAGCCAAGTGGTCGGGCGCTCAAGTTAGTAGGAGCCTACTAGATAGGTTTGTAAGAATACAGGGGTTAGTCTTACTTTGGGGGTTGTGCCCCCTTTAAGTTTATAGTGTAGGACTTGTCATGAGCCTATACAATTTTCAGCCCCAAGTGTCTTCGGCTCATATGTCTTCTAAAATGTCATTCTTGAATTTTAGATAAACAATTATGAGTTTTGTTACTTAGATTAATTAAAAGGGGTAAACATTTTGTTATTTCTCTTACAATGTATCATGAGGCTTGCTTTATCATAAGTGGAACCCATAATATGTTGCGAGAGAAATGACAAGGTGTCTACACCTTTTAAATGATCCAAATAACACATTTGAACAATTATTATGACAACAATAATAATAATTATGATAATTGTTAATGTAAGGAGAGAAGTGAGCTCAAACCACTAAAATAGTCTCGAACTTTCTACATAACGCCCAACCTCTAACTACTCTGGCGTGGTCATTGATATCGTTAAGCATTGTGGGTTAGCGGGATAAAGAGTACACAGCAAGCACAAGAGAGAATTATAAAGTAGAAAATATATGAAATATATTATTTAGAAGTTGTTGAGTGTCCAATGGGATGAGCCTCTATTTATAGGCCATAAATAGAATCAGGAAATAATGATCGACTCAAACTAAATAAAGTTAAATCAAACTCAGAATAAATCTAAGATACTATTAGATTATAATATATTCTAACATCATCGCTCAAGCTAAAGTTCCTCAAGTTTTAAGCTTGTCACGGGTCAACGGAGCTTGTGTAAGAGAAGCTAAAGAGGCAATAGAGTCATGTACGAAAATAGGTAGGCCGGATGGAACCAACAGGCTGGACGTAACTAGCATACATAACTATTACGCGAAGGCAGTTAAGGCAACATCGAGTCTACATGGAGGTAGTTAAGGGAACAAGGCAACATCGAGACTGTGCAAAGGAAACAAAGGCAACATTGAAACACAACAAGTTCGACCTGCATGGAGGCAGCACATGGAGCATCAAAATGCGTCAAATTTTGGGGGTGTGTTCTTCGGAGGAAGACAAACACGATGGTATAGGAGGTGTAACAAACAAAGGTCAGTAAGACATAGAAACAAAGATGGCAACAAAAAGGTCTTTGGGAATAAGAGAAAGAGTGAAAGAAAAACGAAGAGACTGTCCGAAAACAGTCAAAAGCAAGACAAGACCGCTATAGATCAAGGTGAATGTCATGGCTATGATACCATGTTAAGCATCATAGGTTAATGGGATAAAAAGGACACATGAGAATATGTGAAATATATTATTCAAAAGTTCTTGAGTGTACTATGAGATGAGTCTTTATTTATAGGCCATAAACATAATCAAGAAATAATGACTAAATCAAACTAACTAAAGTTAAATCAAACTCAAAATAAATCAAATATATTATTTGATTATAATATATTATAACACCTTTCAAACAGTGCAAACCCATTCCATTCTAGTCTAGTGTTAGAAATAAAATAATATATATGTGATTAATTTCTAATTGATTTAGATCAGATTTAGTTTGATTTTATCATTTAAGTTATGATTATGTTTATGACCTATAATTATAGGCACACTACGCTGTAAACAAGATACAAATCTCACTAATACAAATTATCCTCTTATTTTCCCTGAGTTATATTCCTTGCTTATTCCTTTTTATTTTTCTTAATCCAACATGAAATCTCAGATGACGTCAGAGTCATGACACCCTCCATGAGCCATCTTTCCATTTTCGCTGCCTCAGAGCTTAGACTCTTCGCTTTCCATGAAAACTCTCCTTTTCTATTTTCTGAAAAACTCTCCAATCCGCCTTTTTCGTTCACTGCCTTCTTGACCTTGGTTAACTACACTATCAACACCATCGTGACCATTAGTGTAGTCTCGATGTTGTCATTGTCTCATGCAATCTCGATGTTGCCTTAACTACCTTCGTGTAGTTATTACCTATATTGGTTCCGCTTAGCCCGTTGGTTCCATCCAGAACTCTTGTTTCCATACAGGTCTGGTCTTCTTGTTTCTGCTTTTGGTTCCTTAACAACGTCTACTGATTGGTGACAAACTTAAATTTTGATGAACTTTAGCTTAAGGGGGGTGTTATAAATAAAATAATATATTTAATATATTTGTGATTGATCTCCGATTGATTTAGATCTGATTTAGGTTGATTTAGTTTAATTCTTTCATTTAAGTTATGATTATGTTTATGGCCTATAAATAGGCACGCTTCTTTGTAAACGAGATACAACTCTCAGTAATACAAATTGTCCTATTATTTTCTCTGAGCTATATTCATTGCTTATTCCTTATTTATTTTCCTTGATCCATCATGAAATCTAACATGATATCAGAGTCATGGCACCTTCCGTGAGCCATCTTTCTGTTTTCACTGCCTATTAGACTCTTCGCTTTCCACACAAACTCTCTTTTTTATTTGTTTTTCGTAAAACTTTCCAATCTGCCTTTTTCTTTTGCTGCCTTCCTAACCTTAGTTAACTACACTATCACCACCATTGTGACCATGTTGCCACTGCCTCCACGCAATCTTGATGTTGCCTTAACGGCCCCTGCGCAATCATTACATATGTTGATTCTGCCTAGCTTGTTGGTTACGTCCAGCATTCCTAGCTAGATGAGCTTTAACTTGACGGAGAGTGTGATGAAAGCCAAATGTACGTGTTTGTTCAAGGCTTTTGTCAGAAGCTTAATTTGAACTTTCAGTCGTTTCAAAATAATATATCCTTCTTTACGGCTTTCATATCCACAAGGGATCCAATTGCAGTATAGTCAGGTATAGTCGAATCCACAGAGAGTTGCAAAAATACCGTTCTTGAGTTTAGTTAATTAAACAATAAAGTGAAGGCTTTGATAAATTGTTGATAGATTAAATAAGTAAATAAACAACATAAAAGTAAATAGGCAACAAATCAGAGGTAGATCCGGAAGCTTGTTGGGAATTGAATCATATTATAGTTTCATGCATCCAGTTACTTATTACACAGAATTATCATTCCATTGATTGCCCGCCACCAATTCTTAACTTGTCATCGCTTTTGAAAGCCAAATATGCGTGTTTGTTCAATGCTTTTGTCAGAAGCTTGATTTGAAATTTCAGTCGTTTCAAAATAATATATCCTTCTTTACGGCTTTCGGATCCACAAGGGATCCAATTGCAGTATAGTCG
>QANU01094686.1:191398-251778 GCA_003254905.1 Nissolia schottii | reverse complement strand
AATTCATATGCAAAAGTACATGGATACAATCATACTACAATAGTCATCAAAATCCCAACAACAAGAGGATTAGAAATCCATCTTATAAGAGAATCTCAGAGGCAAGGTTTGGACGCTTACCATGACACGTTATGACGCTACATGACAGTGGTTCGCCAAGCTTCTTCGATCTCCTGGCTCCTTCACCGGCCTCCTCTTTGTTGCTAAACTAACCTAAGCTTTGAAGTACAAAAGAAATGTAAAAGAAATGGATTCTTGAAGAGGGGAGGGATGATGGAAGATGATCCAAATGAATGGCACGACCTTCTCTATTTATAGGCAAATTCTGATGGCATCGCTCAGCGGTTTGGGTACCACCGTTGAGCGATTCTGGCGTTATCGCTGAGCGGAAAGACTTAATCATTCAGCGGCGTCATCATTTCATGCGGCTTAATAAATGCGCCGGCAGCTTTTGCAAGGGCGGCGCCGCAGCCCAAGCTGGCGCCAGCTGGTGCAATTAATGCGGCGGCTGCAAGTAGCTCTGGTGGCAGTACCGTTGAGCGGCAAGGGTTGCATCGCTCAGCGGTCCTTGTCCTTTGTGCGCTGAGCGGTTCCTGTTTACCGCTGAGCGGTCTTTCGCTGATTTCATCTCTTTGCTTCTTTTTCCGCTTTTTCCCTTTTGCTCCATTCTTTATGGGATTCTTCTTAATTAATTGTGCTTGCATCCATTGTTCAAAATATACTATAAACCTACAACAATGGGGATTTATGTTAGATAATTCTTTAAAACATAAGCGAATAAGTGACATTTTAATAGGTCAAAATTGCGTAAATTGGGCACTTATCAGGGTGTTAGAAATAAAATAATATATTTAATATTTAATGTATATGTGATTGATCTCCGATTGATTTAGATCAGATTTAGCTTGATTTATTTTCATTATGCATTTAAGTTATGATTCTATTTTTAACCTATTATTCTCAATAATACAAACTATCCTATTATTTTCTAAGTTTTATTTCTTGCTTATTCCTTGTTTACTTTCCTTGATCCATCATGAAATCTCACAGATAGGATCGAATTGGGGTCCAAGAGCTGTCCATAACACAAGTCGTGCCCACGAACTTAGTTGTGATCTGAGGATCATGTTTTGAGCACTACACTCAAAGCTAATCTGAGATCTTCTAGTGAGTTTGGGATCTATGGCAACACATGGATTATCTTGCACAAAGATATGCCATGGTTATATGTAAATAATATTGTCAATAAAGTAAATGAACATGTGAACCCCGGTGTCAAGCCCATGCTTGCTAGGGTGCCTCTCGAGCTCTGATCGCGTCGCTTGAGCATCCATATCCGAGACGGGTCATGGAGCATGGAGACATACTCTAATCTAGGGGTGCACACGGGTCGGGTCGGGTAGGACCCGCCAGTGTCACAGACCCGACCCTACGTCCGGCGGGCGAGTCGGGTCGGGTAAAAACTACAATTTTTTCATGGGTACTCGCCAGACCCGCCACCCGCCCGGGTCGGGTAGGTTTTGGCAGGTCGGCGGGTGACACGCCCTCTTTTTTTTTAAAAAAAAAAAACACAGCAAACACCAAACAGCTTGACCCGCCCTCTTTTTTTTCAAAAAAAAAAAAACACAGCAAACAGCCCAGCCCACACAGCCTACAGCCCACCCCCACACACACAGAGCCCATCCCCCATCCACACACACAGAGTCTCAACACACACACACACACAGAGAGTCACACAGAGCAAACAGTAAAATTAGGGGTGGCTGCGGGGGTCGCGGGGTCCGAGGGACACGGTTGTGGCAGTAGGAGAAAAAGGCGAAGCCGCGAAGGCGCGGAGGGCACGGGGGCGAAGCCGCGAAGGAAAGGTGGAGGGGACGGGGAAGGCGGTGTGGTCGGCGGCGGCAGACGCGCACGGGTCGGTCGGCGAAGGAGAGGTGGGGAGTGGGCTGTGAAAGACTGAAAGTCTTGAAGGTGAAGAGAGCCAGAGAGTAAAGTGAGAGAATTAGGGTTAAAGGTTATATATAGGCGGGTCGCGGGTCAGGTCGGGTTTAGAGTTTTGAACCCGAGACTCGACCTGTCAACTGAAGCGGATCTCGTGGGTCCGACCCAACGACCTGCCAACCCGCCGAACCCGACCCGTCTGGGTCGGATTTGGCAGGTCGGCGGGTTGGGTACGACCCGTGTTCACCCCTACTCTAATCCCGTGTATATCTATTATAAGCTATAGGAAAACTAGATTTAGACTCACGCAAAGCACTGGCGGCAAATAAGATTAGTACATGTATTTTAGTAATGTAAAGTCTAATAAAATGATGCAATAATATTTTAAAATATGTGAAATATTAATTTCTTGTGGTAAATTTACAAAGGAATGGAATTAAATTTATCACTTTTATTGTTGTTTGCAATTGAATTTGATGAAAGGGCATATTGAATTTTATTTTATTTTTGTGAAAATGAAGATACATGATAAGAGAGGATAATGAAGATAATATGTTACAGTAAAACTTTCTCTACAAAATTGGATTCGGAAGATGAACGAGAACAAAGAAAAAGAAGAGCAATGATAAACTTACACAAAGATATCTAAAAGCCAAAATAAAATTACTATTATATGATAAAAAAAAGGATAAATAAATTACTAATAAATCATGCAAAATCAACGGTAACAATACTTGCATCAAAGCAAAGTCATTTGAGATTAACACCTATGCTTAGCGCACTTTTTGGGATAGTAGATTCAAAACTATGAAACGTGTCTTTAGGCATAATAGAGGCTAGTGCTAAAACTTTGTATTATGAATAATCAGTTATAAGAAAAAAATTTCAGCTAAAAGAAGTATGTTATAAAATGAAGGTAAAACTTACCAATACATCTAAAAAAAGTGTCATATTGAAAATCAACTAATAAGACTACATATTTTATTTATGGAGATTTTGTTCAAATTTAGAGATAGAAAAAAAAATTGCAGAATGCAAATAATATTAGAATATAAAAGTGACAATGAAAGTAATAAATTGTTACATGAATAACATTTTTTTGGAAAAGTCAAATTATATATTATCTATTACATAATAAAGACAAATAATGCGACAGTCATGTGAAAAAAAGGAAATGAATAATGTGAAGGTCTTTTTAAAGAAAAAAATTATGTTAGTATCAATTCAAATTTTGCTTTTCAATAAATTAATGATTAACCCAACCTCAACCACTAATCATGGGATTCTAATTTCCTCGTTACTCTAACCTTTTTTTTTAATAATTCAAAAGTAGTAAAACCCATTAGAATTTGTCTAAACATGCACCAATTCACCCAATCCCAAAGTTCCTCCCTTAAACAATCTAACATAATAGGTCTCTTTCTCAGCCAATACACAAGAGAATGAGTCACCATACAGAGAAAATAGGTGCAAAGGCAGAGCAAGAATCATTTTTTATTGAATATGTTATGAAAAACTAATTTATACTGTCAGTGCATATTGTTAAGAAAAAAATATTACTAGATGGATGACATTAATTAGTGAAATCTCTTGAGATTTGATATGTTTATATATTCCTTACCCTTAGCCTATAAATAGTGCTTTGGGTGCTCAATATATTACACACTTTTGAGATTAATAATAATATCACTCCCTCTATTCTTTCTTCCTATCTCCTTTATTACTCTTTTTTAGCACTCTTCTCTTTAATTTTATAACACGTTATCAGCACCACGCTCTAACTTTTTCAAAAAATCAATTTTCTTTGAAAATCAATTCTACAATATATTCATTTTCTTTTCAATTCTTTTTCCTTGGCATCATAGAATCAATCCATTGCATTTTTCTTTCCTCCTATTTCTATTGATTATAAAATTGTGAAATATTATTTTTTGGATACAAATCCAATATAATTTGAATATGGAGATTCTATATAAGCATGTACATTTGTTCAAATGCTTCCATGTTTGAGTCTGTGAAATAGAAATATAAATAGGGCGTTTTACATGTGTGTATGCATAGTTCAAATGTTTTTTATTTCTTTTATTTTATATTTTATTTATGTTCTTTACTATGACTTTATTAAAACATCATTTTTTTATATTATTCTTTTTCATTTTTTTTACTACTCCTAGAAGTGAATGGTAGTGGTACCTATGACAAAATATAATCATTTTTAGAAGTGAATGGAATTGTACATATAGTTTTCCCATAAGTGAATGACAACCATACACATTCCTAGAAGTTAATGGTGATTAATTATATTCATTCCCATAAGTGAACGATAATGGTACCTATTAGAAAACAAAATCATTCCCTGTGAATGGTTGTATCTATGAGAAATAATCATTCTTAGAAGTGAATGATAATTATACATATAATATACATATGAGACCACAACTATTTCCAAAATTCAATGGTAAGTGTACCTAGCCATAACGAAAATGTAACCATTCCCAAAAGTGAATGATAATAATACACAAGAAAAAGGAATATCATTCCCTGAAGCAAATTTATCTTTGTTATTCAAAATTATCCACACAAAAAATTGATTGTTATTTGTTTAAGGAAGAGATATTACATATTCCTAGAAGTGAATGGATCTTATTAGTTTTATATTCCCCGAAGCGAATGAATCTTGTTAGTATTCATAATTTATTATTTTATTTAATTTTTGGTATTTATAATATGATATTCATATCCTCCTAAAGAGGACAATATAGTTACCAATTTTCATAAGTAAATTGGTCTACTCAATCTTTAATTTCTATTTTTCTTTATTTTCATTAATGTTTATTGAATTTACTTTTATTGGTATTCAATCTTTGCAATAAAATCAATAACTTATGGTGTATTTCATAATTATTAATTGAGTTGTCCTTTAAGATTTTTAGATCAAATTGAAATCATTAATCTTTCCATTATTGTTAGGAAAATAAAGTAAATGACATATTTGATTGATACATTTCTTTATAAACTCATTTTAGATAAGATTAATCTTATATTTGATTTTATAATTAAAATATTTTAAATAAGAGTATTTTGTTGCTATTAATTTGTATTCAATTTTGTGGTTGAATTATATAATTCAAAAATCAAATAGATAAACATCTTGTGAGTTAAAGTTGCACCAAATATATGGGATATTATATACGTTGGTAATTATATATGTGTGACAATTTTCTTTCTTTTAATTATGTGATATGTTAATTATTTTTTTATAATATGTATTATAAATATCAAAATAGTAGTGTTTATATAAGTTTTACGAGTAGTGCAACAATGTATATTATTAAAAGCAAAGCATATCTCACTCATATGTAATGAGATAAGAAAATAATAATACAATCTTTGGTAGTATTTAAGTTTGAAAGCTCCATAAAAGCTAATATTATGTTTCCCGAAGTAACAAAATTTATGGCGCACTACCACTACAAGAAGAAAAAAATTAGCAGCGATTCAAATTGTCATTTTGCGACAGGTTTAATCGCCACTAAAGAAGAATTGTGGCGGTTTTGTAACTGCCGTCATATCCGCTGTAGACAAGAAGATTGCGACGATTCCAAACAACTGCTAGAATAACCACTGCAAATAACTTTAATAGTTTGCGGCGGTTGTAATTGCCACAAAAGACGAAATATGACTTTTGTTTACAATTTGCAATGGTTTATAACCGCCGCTTAAAATAGATTGTGAATAAAAAAATCAAATACTACTGCAATTTCAAACTGCCACAAATTACAACTTCATTTAAAAAAAATAATCAAATTGTAGTTTCACACGTTCATTCCATTTACTACAAAAGAAGATAATGCTCTTTTAGTTTAATTGAAAAATGAAACGCACTGCTCTAACTAAACTTTCAGAATTGTAAAATGTAGAATAAACATGGCAAAATATTTAAACACTCAACTAAGTGTACGTTAAGCAAAATAGTGAGATCAAAACATAGATGTATTATGTGTAATTCTTTACGTGACCCCTTGAATGACATTGCCCCCTCAATAACATTCATAATTCTGCCACCAGGGATTAAAAGGATAAATAACATTTGAATATTACACGTTTATACGATTTGTAAGTACGTTTCAAAATTCTGAAAGAACATAAATGACATATCTCTCTGTTATTTTAATATTAACAATTTTTCATTAAAAAAAATACATTTTAATTCATCACATAATAATGTGACTTCAAATTATTTTTACTATATTCATAAAATAATTTTATACTAAATCTGTCTTAATCTAGTTGTTATTTATTTCTTGAAATCAAATATTTTCATTTTTCTCTTTATTTAACTTTGTCTTATTTTCATTGGAATTAGAAAAGTGAGATCTCTTACTTTAGAAAATAAAATGAGATCCCTCGCTTTGTTTATATTTACATCTCGAGATTGGGTTTTATTATTTTAGTAAAGGTCATTAGAAAAATAATTTTAGGATTGAAAGTTGAGTGCAGTGATAAGGCTCGAAACACAAAAGAACTGATTCCCAACGAACATGTTAATGTCACACGAACCGTTAGGAATAGAGACCGAAAGTAAGTCAAAATATAAACAAAGAATTCTAGGAATCATTCTATAAAATTGATTCTCTTTGTTGAAAACTTTATGTTGTTTTGGCTATATTATGTATACACACATGCGTACACACACACACATATATATATATCTTCGTTGAAATCCGACGTCAGAGATCTTGAAGAGAAATGCTAAAAGTATATATATCCACAGTACCTACTATTCATATTTTTATAATATTTATAAATGATTGAGGGATCTTGCAACAATTGAATTAAAGAATATACTCATACATTTTGATGTAATAGTTTAAAAATTAAACCAAACTATTTAATTGAGCTTATTCCATCATAAACTAGTCATATTTTCGATAGTTTAAATACAAATTATCGCAAATTATCATTCTTCCGCATCACACATTGTCCATTTGCAAGACCTATGGGACGAATGCTAGGGACCAATCAAAGGAGAGAGGACTATTAATTATTTTTATATGCTACACTTTTCTATTCACCAAATGAAACATTTTTCTCTTTAAACAAATCCTGTGAAATTTGCCAAACGACATTTGTACTCAAGCCAAATAAACAGCTTGTTGGTTGGAGCCAATCCTGGCGTGGCCATGTGATTGTGGAGAAACCATATAAATTTGATACTGATGCAAAAGAATTACGAGTGGAATGAAGGGAATTTTGTTTTATACTTATTTCTTTACTCAATCTATTCATTAATATAAGGTTGAAAGAGGACAATTTTATGAATGGGGTTAGGTGGGCTATGTGTTTTAATTGAGATCGGTCTAAGACCGAATTAGCATACTCCAATTAGGACTAAAAATTGCACATTGTGTGATTTATAGAAACAAATTGAACTTTTAGTACATGAACATCTGAATGATCGATCCCAAAAGATATATAAGACAATGTGCCTACAAGGCCTTCCATTAAAATTCTTTAGTGTAATGGAATTCTCAGAGCTCCTCCCACATGCAAATTCAACCTTGGATGTGTATAAATAGGGTGAACCTTAGTTATCCTCTAAGCTACTTCATCACTCACACTGATAACATTAATCATCATTTTGAGCTACATGCTTTCTTTGCCCCATTTTAGTTCTTAATTGTAAGATAATGGCCTCTACTTCAAGGTTGCCAATTAGAAGAGAGTTTGTTCTCTTGCTAATCGTACTTCCATTCCTTGTCGTGAGCTCAGAGGCAAGACTCTGGTCTCAATGGAATCACCAGCATCCGGACTCTCCTGCCAATCGACACTCGGCGATTGGTAAGAAGTTTAACAGTGAAACTATGTTGCGTGACTTGGTCAACAATGCGCAAATTACGAGGAAGAGGGCAATGCTGGGACCAGCAAAATTGGAGAGGGTGTCACCTGCCGGGCCAGATCCCCAACATCACTAGCTAGTCCTCTGGGACTACTAGCATGTTTGAAAAGGTGGAGACTCATAATCGATTCTAGTATGTTAAAAGTAAAAAAATTTCACTAGAGGATAAGTTTCGTTGAATTCAAGTCACTAGGCTTTAAAGTTTGTCTTAGTCTCATATATATTTATGTCGGAATAAGTAAGAAGTTTTGCTTACAGGTTTTTGTTTTGAGTTCTATTACACGTGCACTAAAAAACCATACACCATACATAAACTTCGTACTTATATACATAAAGTTTATGTTTTAACTCATGTAATGTTCGTGCACTTAATTAAGTGTAGTTGAGAGTATCATTTACAAGTTTGTAATGTTTGTGCGCTCGTGAGAATAAAGTTTGTGTATTATTAATGGTGTATGTATGGGTGTATGAAATCGAGTGTACATGTAACATTTTTGTTTAGTTTTTGCTACTCTCTTCTTCTTCTTCTTCTTTTTTCCTTATAGGACATTATCCTTGTAAGCATAAGCGAGATTAGTGAAGTAATATCCAGTACTTTTCACTTAACCCATTTGACCAAATTTTGACTCCTCTCACCATTTTAACTCAAAAAAACTTATGTTAATTACCTTAATGATGCGGTGGGAGTGGCGGCGGCGGTCCCCCAAACCAAAAGATCCCTAGCATGTAATATATTAGTTATTAGTTGTTACTATTCTTTAGATTAAGGCCACTATGAATGTTAAAATATAATCTAATCCTTTCTAGAATTCTACCTATATTAGCCACGACGAATTTCCGCCATCGGTTCTATGATTTCTAAATTAAGAAATACTCAGACGAATACGTCACATACACCGATTCTAAAATTTTATAGGACACGAACATAACATATATAAGTGTAAAATTAAATATTTATAATAAATTTTTATATTTTCATTAATTGATATTAAATGACTAATTTTTAATATTTCTCAAATCCTTTTAAAAATATATGGAACATTTAAGATATCATGAGCTAATACTTGCTAATTTTTTAATAGTTCACATTATTATAAATTATTTAATATTTAAAATATTTTTTGTTCGGACACAGCATAGACACGACACAAAAAAACTCCCAGATATGCTCGGACATTTTTGGACACGACAAATTATGATTTTTTTGACACTTTTAGACACGTGCGATGCGTGCAACACGCGTGTCAGACGAGTGTCTTCGTGTGTCAAACACAAAGACATGACAATCTAATGAAGTGTTTATGTTTCCTAGTTTCCAACTATGGATGGCAATGAGTACCTGTAAGCCGATACATGTTTCTCACGACTCATACTCATTTGATATTTTGCTATCTGTACCTGTATTCGTACTCATCACAAGTATCTTTTTTTCGATAAGTAAACAAACTTTATAAAGCCGTGTGGGCAAAAAGAACCTGACAACAATCCACCCATGAACAATACAAAACGAAGCATGACCAATCACACCATACAAAACAAGACAACAAAGGACAACACACACTGCAAGCAAAAAATGAACACCACCTAATACAGGCACCAGGTCGACACCTATACTGCCCAAACCTAAAGCCATTGCAACATACTATTACCCTTTAACAATAAAGATTTAAATTCTCATGAATATTTGTGAGTATTTGCTTAAAAATAAAAAATAAATCATAAAAAGTCATTACTATCATTTATAATATATTACAATACTATTTCAAATTAATACAATACATAATAAAAATTCAATAATTATTTTTTTATAATAAGGGTTTATTTTATATTTTTATATGTTTTTTTTGAAGTGAGAGAATAAGGTTTCAAATTTTATATCTTTATATAATTAAAAATATTTAAATAATTTTATGTATTAATAAGTAACTAGTTGGTATCCGTGAGTCGAATACTTCAACCCACCGATACCCTAAGTCACACAACATAATTTCACTATTAATTGTCTTACCAATCGTTGAGTGCTGGCCGGTAACAGGGCCGCATGCTGGAAGCAATGGAAGTATAATTAGCAAGAGAGCAAACTTTCTTCTAATTGGCATAATTGAAGTAGTAGCCATTATCTTACTATTAAGAACTCAGATGGAGCAAAGAAAACAAGTAGCTCAAAATGATTAATGATATCAATGTGAGTGATGAAGTAGCTCAGAGGATAACAAGGTGCACCTTATTTATACACATCCAAGGTTGAATTTGATCAGGTGGGAGGAGCTCTGAGAATTCCATTACTAAAGAATTTTAATGGAAGGCCTTGTAAGCAGATAACTATAATCCAAGAGCAACACTTGTCTTATATCTCTTTTGGGATCATTCAAATGTTCATGTATAAAATGTTCAATCTGTTTCTATAAATCACAAAATGTCAATTTTCAGTCCAAATTGAATTATGCTAATTCGGTTGATTCAAATGTTCTGTATAAAATTTTAAGTAAGCAACCCAAAACACAATCACTTGATGAGACATATATTAGCCCGCTTGAATTGATTTATTTATATTTTTAAGTATAACTTTTTTAAAGGGGAAATGCTCACTTTAGTAATTCCTGACATTGTAATTGTGAGTCACTTTAGTCTCTGAATTTTATTTTAAATCATTTTGGTCTCTGAAAGTGTGGACCGCGAATCAAATTAATCCCTCACCTTAATTCTATTATAACGATGTTGATGTGTCACGTTAAGCTCCATGGTGATAATCCTACATGGCACATATTGAAACGACGCTGTTTAATTGATAGGGTTTAAGTTACCCTTAATCCCCAATTTTTCCCAAATTGCAAAAAAAATCCCTAAACTAGACCACTTCACTTCCCCCCTACTCTCAGCACTCATTTCACGTCCGATTCCCTTTCCCCCATCCCCTCACCTCTTGGCACTCACTATACTTCTAACTACACTTCCCCTCGCCTCTTGACTCCATTCCATCTCTATTCCGCTTCCCCCCACCTGTCAGCTCTCATCCATCATCAATCACAAGTATTTGATTTCCGTGACCAGTACTCTTCCTCTTCACCCCCATTTGTTTCTCTGTTGTTGTTGTTGTTGTAATGTGTGTTTGTTGATGTGTTTTTGTTAATGAGTTTTTCTTTCTCGACTCTCTGGTTGTTGCTGCTGTAATAGGTTTTGGTTTTGTTTGTGTGTTCTTGGGTTTTTTGTTTTCTTGGGTTTTACCCCATTTCTACATTTTTTTTGAGGAAGCTGTGATTGCCCATGATGAGGGTGCAGGGGAGGGACCAAAGAGGTTCGTGATGCCATTGAGTTGTCTGACAAACCCAGATTTCTTGAGGTTGTTAGAGCAAGCTGTAGAGGAGTATGGTTTTGATCATGAGGGTGCATTAACCATTCCTTGCAGGCCTAGTGAGATTGAGAGCATTCTGGAGCAGCAGCAATTGTGTGTTTCAATGGATTAAATTTTCCATTGACTTTCAATTCTAGTTTGAATTATTCTTGAAGTGCTATTGTCATTAACATAATAATATTTCTAATTCCATTAATGGGAGAGGAAGAAGGAGGAAGAATGGTTGCAGAAAATTGAGGTTCAAATTAGGGACTTAGGGTTTTAATATTGATGGGATGGGTAGACACCTATTTGACCTGTCTAATAAAGTTTCAATGAACAATTTGAACTCTGCCCACACAGGTCACATCATATAGGACGTGACACATAAGCACAAATCTGACATCAAACAAATGAAATTGAGATGAGGAATTAACGTGATTCACGGTTCACACTTTCAGGGATCAAAATGATTTAAAATAAAATTATTTTACATTTATCTATTTTTACTAAACACAACTTCAACTACTTCTTTCAGAAGCAGAATATTTTAAAAAAATATTTAAAAAATGTGATATTTTTTCTTATTTTTAAATAAAAATTTTGTAAAATTATATTTTAATGCTTGTTATTTATTTTTTAAAATAAATACTTTTATTAAAAGTTAATCCAAACCGCCCATTGTATGTCTCCTCAAGTCTGCGTGCTTTGAGTTTACAAGTATAAAGTCTTCATTAATTAGTTCTTAATTGTTACTGTTCTTTAAATAAGGCCACTATGAATGTTAAAATCTAATCTAATCCTTTCTAAACTTCTCCTGCATATCCCCACCGAATTTTCGCCATCTGTTTTATGATTTCTAACTCACAGGACGTGACTACAAATATCTACAAAAAAAAAAATAATTTAACTGTGTTTCATGCAAAATAATTCCCAAGGAATCAATGGTAAAAAGCAAAATATTGTTTTAAAAGAGGACAAACGATTATAAAGTTCTCGGTAAAAAATAAAGATGTGAATTGTATAATTGCACAAAAAAGAAATAAAATGAAGTACAATCTTTATTGAATTGATCACCGAAGTAAAGAGAGTTGCAAAAGTGTAAAGATAAAAGAAGAACTACAGATTTTATGAATGGAAAAGAAAACTAAACTAGAAGCAAAGTAAAAGGAAATGAAAGAGTGGCGGTATACATTAGATATCCTGTACTCTTAGCGTCGTCTGGGACTTGAGCGTTTGGTTAATCAATGAACCACATTTCTCTTTGACAATGATGCCTTCTATTTATAGAGGTAAGGCTCTTAACTATCACCCCAAATCATCTGGTGACGATTTTCGACAGTTGCCACAATCCGCAAAATTTGGGTCAGTTATGCCATGGTGAGCAACACGTATGCATGATGGTTATCATTACGTGCCCACTACAACAGTGCTGAGGTGGTTATCATCTCCCACTCACCATGTTAGATGGAGGTTATGTCTTTTTTTTACAAGTGGAGACATCAATAATCGTTCCCTCCACCAACGGGGGTTGGTTCAAGTGGTAAGCGGCTTGGTATCGCTTAAGCAAGGTCCCGAGTTCGAGACCTTGTGAACGCAATTATCCCCACTGGGAGACTCACCCGCCATAGCCAGGTGCGCGACCCGGGTCGGCCCGGATTAGTCAAGGCTAAGCCTTGGATACCGGGTAGGCAACCTAAAAAATAATCGTTCCCTCTAAAAGTATCTATTTGAAACTTATATTTGCATTTTTGTTAACTCTTCAAACGTGTTGTCGACTACTAACTAAACTCCATGGTCTCGTTTACTTGCAACGCCTAAGACGTTTCTCCTTTGAACACTTGTTATTAAACCTTGTGGCACTCTATATTCATAGACAGCCTTGTCGACTCATGACTACTTTCTTATGTATTCAGTCACTTATTTCTTCTTTTAACGATCAAAGGCCTTGTATTCTTTCCGAAGTGTTTCTTGTCGCCATTATTAAAATCAAGCAAGGCTGAAACTATACTCATTGACTACACCCTCTATTTATTAGGTCGCAATTATACCTGTCGACGACCAATTGTGTTGCTTATGCAATTATAGTATTCTTTCATGTCCTTCATTTCTCGTCACATCGCCAATTTTGACCACCCCAACACTATGTGACTTAAAACCAACTTGCAAGAGTGCCTTGTGAACTCATTTGGATTGTTTCCTTCGAAATTAAACTTCATTAGATCATATTCCCATAAAAATAAAAAAATTAAGTAGACCATCCAAAAATTGAAGGTAAACTGTTGTAGAGAATTTATTATAGTAAGAAAAATAATTTAGTTTGTTACAGTTTCCCACACAGTGAAGTAATCAACTTCCAGTAAAGTACAAGTAGCAATTGGACACAAGCAGCAATCTAGTGGCTTAGTAGCATTTAAACACAAGTATCTTGTATCTTTCATTTCGTTTGGAGGAAGAATCGCCCCTAAGTTATGCCATTGAGCCAATCAAGAGGCTCCCATGTTTAAAATGAATATGATAAGGTTATTATAGATTTTAACTTTTCATTAACTTAACTAAAATTATATTGACTTGAAATGATTATGTTAATTAAAGGTTCATTTTAAACCCGAGATAATCCTCATCCCTTGTTTACACTCTGAATAAAAGCTAGTAAAGAAATCATTCCACAAGAATGGGCAAGAACAGTCAAAGAAATAAGAGGGAGGGAAAGGGTTACACCCTGAAGTTTCATTACATGAAACCATATATATGAAGGTAACAAGGACCACAATGTATGGCCAACTTAAACTAGTTTTCAGAATTCAGATCAATACATTCAGCAACAAGCTGCTCTCACATTTCATTATTAACTCATGGCCTATACCTACTCTAAACAAAACAAAGCCACTGTCGCCACTGCCAGCAACAATACGCACCAATGATTCTGAAATCGCAAAAATATGAATTTATTCTTAATGGAATGCCCATCACCTGCCAGTACATGTACATGACTTCACTACTGATTGACAAATTTGACTCCCTTCTCAATAGATGCTTTGAGTTCAGCCTTAAGGCTTTCAAGGCCTTCTTTCTCAAAATCCGAAAGAGGACCCAAGCCCAGAACTTCCTCCACGCCATTCCTCCCAAGCCTCACCTGCAAACAGTCCAGCATATTCATCAATAGCGAGAATAGAGCAGACCAACAAGGGTCATCATCTCCATAAACAAGGTGTTACAAAAGAAAGGCCAGTGTGCATGCACAAACAAGTTACAAGAGTAACCTTAAGCAACACAGCCATATCATAAGAAAAACAAATTTAAACAGCGTGTGGAAGTTTAATGACCTTGGAAGCAAAGAAAGGAAGTTCAGTGACATTGGATTGAACAAATGAGCACTCCACTACATTTGGGACCCCATTAAGGCCCTGGAGGCAAGCATCAGCAAAAAGAGCTCCGGCATATCTGCACGAAGCATAAGACAATCAGATGAGGCACTTGAAGCATATTGTAATGGCACCAAATAATAATCAAGAGAAACACTGAATAGCTGAATATTTATTGATGTAGACCGTAAATAAGAAACCATGGATTGGTAGCTCTTCAAGAGGCCACCGACTCTCCAATGATAGCACTTCGGGTTTAGAGCCTAAACACTTCGATAGGCCACTGGCTCTCCTAATTCTAGTCTAATCTTCCCAATTCCTAATCCCTAATGCATTATGCCGCCAATCATTAATTATTAAATTACAAAACTTCCCTTAATCCTTAATCCCTAATTGCTATTCCTAATCTAATCCCTTATCATAAGTAGAAACATAACATTGGGTCCGCCCCTTCAAAAAGCACCTTGTCCTCCACAATTACAAAATTGCCCTTAATCCTTAATCCCTAATTGCTATTCTTAAATCTAATCCCTTATCATAAGTAACAGCATTGGGCCATGACACATATTTTCACATAACAATTAAAAACAACAATAATCAATCCTAATGGGTACAACAAGCATAGTTTGTCTATCAAATACCCAGATAGAGCAAGCTTGTGATTCACAATAATAATGTCCAAGAGTCACCACTGAACCATGTCTACCACCCTAGAAGAATTAATAATTTCAATCAAATTATCTAGTTCTATATCTGTTCAATTGTATCTTTGAGTCTAACAAGATACAGCAATACACCATATTGTGTAAATTTTTGTGCAATAAAACACGTGACTTCACATGTGTGATACTCAAACTCAGACTTACGCCATTGACAAAGTTGCAGAACCCTTTCCAGCCTTGGCTTCCACAACTTCTGTTCCTCCATCTTGAGTCCTCTTTGTAAGAGCACTAATTTCATCAGCGCTCAAATTGGCTGTTGGTGTTGCCTACAAAAGCAAAAAACAACTAAAAAATTAGTAAGTGCATATCAGGCTAAGCAGCCAAACTATATGTCAGAGGGAACAAAATGTTAAGAGTTAAAAAGCAAGAAGATACCTGAGAAAATAGTGGCAGAATAGTAATGCCTGCATGGCCACCAACAACAGGTACATTGACCTCTGCAAAAACATGCACAAACCCAAATCAAAGTTATATACCACAATAAAACAAATTAATCGCTTCCAACAATAAAAAAAACCTCAACCCAACATGCAAGCCCCAAGCGCACATGCCCAAAAAAAAATAATAAATAAAGACTGTCTTCGTATTCTCTCCTGAAAGGATCCAGTTCTTCACAAAACAACTCACCACTCAAATCGAACCCTAACTCTCCTCCCGTTTGTTCCATCTGTATGTCACGAACAATCAAGAGTAACACACCATGCTAGGCACTATAGTAAACTGTATCTTTCCTACATTTCACATACCAGCAACTGGGACATTGGCCTTCCCAGCATAGAAAGTTTTTGCCCTAACAACATCAAGGGTTGTAACACCAAACAATCTCTTTTCATCATATGTTCCAGCCTTCTTGAAAACCTCAGCAGCAATGGGAACGGTGGAGTTGACAGGATTGCTTATCATGTTAACAAGAGCCTGATTCCATATGTAAAAATTTCATCAAATAAAAAGTTGCGCACACAGATAAATCGCATCAAACATAACACAGACCAAGCATGAAAACATTTCCTCATTTTGATTTATTAAAAGCTCCCACTGGGTTTTCCAAGTTGTTCNTACCACCTCCTTGAGATATACCTGCACTAATTTCTCCATCAGGTAGTTGATTTTGACAGGGATGAAGTGAGCGGACTTGGTCAGCCTGTCCACAAATACCTATACTGCATCCATGCCCGTTTGGGTACGTGGCAATTCGGAAACAAAGTCCATCGCGATACCATCCCACTTCCACTCGGGAATCTCCGGAGGATTCAGTAATCCAGGTGGCTTCTGGTGTTCAATTTTCACTTTCTGGCAGACCAAGCACTTCTGTACCCATTCCTCTATATCCCCCTTTAATCCCGGCCACCAAAACATTTTTCGCAAGTCGTGGTACATCTTGGTAGTCCCTGGGTGTATCGTGAACTGGCCTTTATGCCCTTCTCATAAGATATCCTCTCGCAGACTGCCCTCTCTGCGCACACAGATGCGCTGGCAGAACCGTAACATCCCTTCTGGGTCGGTGGTTACCTCCTTAACCTTTCCTGCCGTTACGGCCTCGCGAAACTGGCACCACGAGCTCTCCTGGCACGCTTTCTGAGCCTCCATGATTCTCTGCTTAAAGTCACTCATGACTTGCAAGGAGCATAGTATCAGACGATCGCTATGACGGGCAACGGTTAGGTCGAGATCACAGAACTCCTCGATTAACTGTGTCTCCCGTACCATTAGATGAGTCATATGCAATGACTTCCGACTTAAGGCATTAACTACCACNCACACAAAATCCCAAAATTTCAATCAGCACAACTCAATATTCTCAACAAGACAGATATCCCCGTTAAATTTCCTATAGCATCATACCCATCGAAATACACAAGCAAAGCCACTTGAAGGATATTCTCTAAAAAACAAAAATGTTAGAATAAAAAAATCCTGATCAAGTTATCGACGATAATGGAATTCTCATTTAATTCTACATATATATTGACTTTCATCAATCCAGCTGTTGAATCATATGATATTATCTTGATGGCTAAGCAAATCAAATTTCAAAGAAAACTGAACATTAACAGATATGTATTCTAATGGTCGACATTTAACAGATACTCCACAGTGAAATTCAAAGCAGAAAAACATTGGCACTGTCCTGCAACAATTATTCACAACCAAGGAACAGAAGAACCAATCAAGTAAACACTCACGTTGGGGCAGTACTTGGAAATGGCAACACAGAGGGATTTGACAATGCCAGCATTGATTTTGAAGAGATCATCACGCGTCATTCCAGGCTTCCTGGGCACACCAGCAGGGATGATAACAACATCCGATCCCTCCAATGCCTTTCCAAGCTCCTCCTCACCTTGGTACCCAATAACCTACAATTGCAAAACCAAAAAACAAAAAATCTCAATTTGATTGCGCCATTAAATGGAATCGAAGAAAAGGTTGAATCTTTGGAAATAGCTTCCAAAAGGGTGTTTGAATCTGACCTGGGATCTGGTGTTGATGTGGCCGACGTCGGCGGCGACGCCGGGGGTGCCGGCGATGTCGTAGAGGGAGAGGGAGGAGACGAGTGGGTTGAGCTTCATGAGGAGGGAGAGGGGCTGCCCGATTCCGCCGGCGGCTCCGAGGACGGCGACCTTCCGTTCGGGGGCGGGGGCGGCGGCGTAGCCTCGAGAGGAGGCGCGAGAGAGGGCGGAGTAAAAGGATCTGAGGGTGGAGGGCTTCATCATTTTTCTTCGCTCTTACAAGTTAAAGCAGAGCAATGAAATTGCTGAAGTAGTTGGGGGAGTTTACGAAATGAGTGGTGATATCGCAGAGCGAGCTCGCTGCGACAGGGTCTTTCCGTCAATCCAACATAAAAATAAGAGACATAAATATTATTTGAATCTAAATGTATTTATAATTATAATTATAATTACATGACACGTATTAATGAAAAAAAAAATTGTTACCTTAATATATGAGTTTTACAAATTCTAAAATCTCTACTCGGTATCATTACATGTTTTCTATTTTGTAAAAAAGATTTGGGCAATTTACCCGGACCTCACATAAAATCCATCAATAGAAAGGAAACAAATGTAACAACAGAGGTCGGTATAATTTGTTAAAAAAAATTTCAAAATACAATAATATGAATAATTTGCCCAAAAACTATTACAACTCTTTTTTTTTACGTTATATAATCTCTTGATTTTATTATGGTCGCAATATCAATCTCCAATGTTCATATTCAAAAATAACAATTTGAAGATTGTATTTAATTTCGGAACAAGAAAATTTAGTCTTGAACATAAAAACATAACAATTCTTGAATGTTTGTATGTTGAGATACTTAAAGAGCTCCCTTCAAATTGTTTCGTGATTTGCTTCTCTTTTAACTTTACCCTTTGATGTATCCATTTGCAATCGAAACAAATAAGGAAAGCTATTTCCACAATGATTTTCCATACCTTCGTGGTGCAAGTGTCAATCCCATGAACTAACAAAATAATCTAGCGGGATTCCAAAGAAAAGAGGAGTGAAATGAAGTTAAATCAATAAATATATTGCATCTCCTCTGCTTCTCTTTTTGTTCCCTTCATGAAATTTTTGTGCTCGTACATGCTCTTCAAAAAGGGAGAAGCAAGAAATTTTGAAGAGCTGTTACAACGTACAAATAAGCAAGAAAATAAAATAAAAATTGCTACTTCCTTTCATATTGGATCCAATAAGACAAGAATATGCCAGATTTTCGAGTGAAAAAGGGAGGGAATGGAGAGAAGAAATCAGCAAAACAGTTCAGCTGTCATTACAATGTTCTATCAACAAGCCATCTGACAAAGGATGTAATCAAGAAAAAAAAGAATTGAGTAACCTGAAAACTTAGTTATGCTCTTTCTGTATGATTTCAAACTTGTGGCCGATTCAGGGGAGAATGCAAAAAGAAAATCTCCATTCCTTTAAATTTGAGTCTTCCTTATCCATTCCAGAATATGAGAACAATCTTCCCCCTTGACAAGATGCCTGCAGCAAGGAATATTATTGATACTGTCTTCATAAATATAGACCTATCTACTGCACATAAGAGAAACTACCTGTTTTTGGTTCGGTAAGACTTAATTAAATTAGCTTCTCGGTGATTAGAGCTACGTCTCGACATTCTTAGGTGCTCGGGCACGACAAGACTTCCACTCCCATCATGGTATGAATCAAGAATGAAGTTGAGAACCGATTCCTGCCATGAGTTGTTCATCTCAAGATCAGCACAAGGTAACCCAGACAAAAATGGATTGAGCAACAGAACAGCAAAACTGTCAGAAGGAAACCACTACTTAGGTTTGATAAAATGAATTCAATACAGTTTGACGCAGCAGCAATAGAAAGTGAAATAGTCCGAAGCAAGGTCATCTTTATATTATGAAGGGAGGGAGGGATATAGTTGGTTAATAGTGAAAAAGAAGGTACAGGTGTGAACATGAGAGTTAATTGGTTTATAGTAGTTCTAATATAAAAAAGGAAATTGCAACTTTCCAGTACAAAAATACAAGAGAATGATTGTGTATAAACGTGCAGTAACAGCCAGTGGAAAAAGGTTCAATTGTTATACCAGAGGTTTAGAAGCATCAAGCCAGTGGTATATATGTTCGTTTCGAAACCATGTCAACTGTCTCTTTGCGAAATTTCTGCAGAAAAGTATCAAGGAAGAGCCAAATAGCCAATAAGATACACACGGGGCTGATACCAACACGATGTGGCAAGCTTCTGAATAAAACCAAAACAAATATGTTCAGTGGAAACAAAATGCCAAACAACAGCACGCGATAATAATGGTCAGCAAGGGGGAATAGTAAAGAAAAAGGGAATATATGCTTTCCTAAATTTGTACTCCGTAGAAGCATTTAGCCAACAGAAATTTCCTCAATCAACAATGAAATTAAAATAAGATTCAATGTTGAATTATTGATGCGCACAGCAGATTTTAAGTGAACTGAAGATAAACCTACAATTTTATCTTATAATTAAAACAAAAAGCATTACCGTGATGCTTTTTGAAATTCAGATAAGAATTTGTAAAATTCTCCAGCTGAACTCTGACCACCTAGCTGTCTGCATCTTAATAAGTACTCCATGGCCTGAAATTAGTGAATTATGTTTAGGAGAAAAAAAAAAGTAAGTAAAATTATGGGGAAAATGCAATTTACTCGGGGAAAATGCAATTTACTCCCTTGAAGTATATGTGATGTGCATTTTACCCCTAGTTTTAAAAACATGCAAATCAACCCCTAACCTCAAAACCTAAACCTCCCTCTTTTTCAATTCAAAGAATGGTCTGATTCTGAAAACATTAGTTCAATCACACATTTCAAAAAGCAAAAGGAACTTTTAACAGTGGTGCAATGTAGATCGCTTGACCAAACCTATTTTACTAATGAAAATTAGCAAATAATAACAGTGAAATGTAAATAAAGAACATATAGAGGAATACTTGTCTGTAACCAATTGCTCGTGTTGCAGAATTTGAATTTGGAAGAAGACCCGCATTAAGAAGCCATTGAGCCTCGGACAGAATCCCATCCCTTCCTGCAGTCAAGTTAAACCAAGAATATTATTGCAAATAAATATTCTGTTGATATTGACAAAGAACATGGCTCGTGTTGTTATAACAGCAAACATGTAGATGTGCGCATGCATATACTTGGACCTGATAATAACTAGTTGCTTGCAAGGAACAATGGTATCCAACAGGAAGTTAATTATATATCAACAAAGAAGTAACACAGAAAAATATATAAATCACATTAGTTTGCAGTTCATGATGTACCTAATAGCATATCTTCACACCGATAATCAATTAATCTATAGAGGTCAAGTCTTTGGATAGAAAGGAAAAAACACATAAACTCATAGTCTAAATCCGACGAGCTGGTTTCTTCTGTTGTGTTCACATCAGACGACTCAGAACCATCAGCAACACCACAGTCCCCCTGTCTCCTGAAAGAATCATACGGTACCCGAAAAGCAGAAGGAGGTGATCCACTGGACTGCCATTCCAAAAGAATATAAGTAAATGGTAAATTCATAAATATATTTCAGATAACTAGCAATTAAATGAAATCATACACTTCACACACCCACACACACACACATATATATATCCATAGCAAAATACAGGTACAGTTAACAGATAAGAACTAGTTGATGGTTACAATTAAGCACATACCACAATGAGAAAAATCAAATTTTGGATATTATCGTTATAGATTCTTTTGAAAGCCAGGCTAGACTTTAGAGTTGCTAATGTGTAGCTTATAAAACTGACAGCTTACCTTAATAATTTCTAGGCTACGCCGTAGCCGATACCAATCATTCACTGCTAAAAGTTGGGCCTTTGGATCACCTGCTTTTACCACCAATTGCACAGCTGCATCCCAGTCTTCATTTCTCTGTAGTTCAGTCAACTCTAGATCAACTTCAGATGTAATCTCTTGAGAGGCTATAGGCACATCTGGCTTTCCATACATGAACCTTTAAAATTGAAGTTCAAACAACAAAACACGAGTACCCAATGATCGAGATGAGCTCATCCATAAATACTTACAAAGAAGAAACTAGATAAATGGATAAATGGTATGAAATAAAACATTGATAATTCACTACTGTAGGAATGCCCATATAGGAGCATTTGATAGGAGTTTATTGATATTTGTTGAAATTAGGGTTCTAGGCAGGGAAGGGGCCAAAGAATGAATAAGCTAATGAATAATATGAAAATTCGATATTGATTTGATGTGATGTACTGTGATGTTAAAGACAAACCATTAACCCCTAATTATACTAGCTAAAAATCCACATCCTTCAACACAAGTTATGCGCTGCATTACGTTTTGTTGATTTCCAATTATGTTAATGTCTGTAAAGAATAAAAATAAATATCTTTATTAATTTAGTTTATTCTAGGCTGATTCCCTTCCATTATGTAGTGATTCTCTTTCTAGCCTATAAATAGGCTCATCTCCTTGTAATGAGATACAGCAACAATACACATCTATTTGGTAATACAATTATATTTCTTGCTCTCTGATTATTCCTTTCTAATCCTATTTTATTATTTTCCTCTAGTCCACCATATAACTTGTCAATGTCAAACCATGCTCTTCCCAGCTCCTGCCCTTTTATTTTCTCTCTCCCATGTATAAATATAACTGTGATATTGCTAATGAAATAAATGACTTCAACTGCAGGTTACAAAAATAAGAAAAATAGATTTCAATTCCTATTTATCTTTTGTATTACCTTGTTAGAGATACATCATACAACTACTGTGCTACTAAGGAGTTCATTTTAAAGGGTAAGTAGTTAACAAACAGGTAGTTGAAAAGACATACCATCTTAAATACAACCCAGTGCCTCCAACAACTATGGGAACACGTCCATTGTCAAGAATAGATCTTGTGGCTTGCCTTGCATCCTCAAAAAACTGGCCAACAGAATAATCTGATAAATGATAATTAGTTTTAATAATGGAAAATAAAAGCTCTTTGAAGTTCCAAGAACAGACAAACCAATATGTGAATGAAGATAATCATAATGAATTGACGCTCAAAGAAATATAGCCAAACCAACAGAAAAAACACACCTTCAGCTGGGTGTAGTATGTCAACCAGATGATGTGGTACCTCCTGACAAGGAAAAAAAAAAAACATGAAGACTAGAAACAACAGTTTCAACTTATCTTCACTACATTTGCTATTAAATGAAACTGCAATAAAAATTTCCCTAATATATGTTCATTTCAAACATAAATGATAATTATACTTTTTATAAAAGCGATGAACAATGACCACATTCTCAAAGAATTGTACATTTTCAAACCATTAAAATAAATTCATTCAATCAGTTTCATCTTTCATTATTTCACTGCTTGAAGCACTTAAATCATTGACATGGATTGCAGTTTATGTTCTGATACAGAGGGTGGCAAAAATCTTGGAAAAAATATAGCCATCAATAAATCTCAGCAAACTAAACTAGTCAAAAAAATTTATTCATCGAAACTGAAACCCAAGTTTCACCATTCTCAATTAAGCGTTGTGAGAGAGTATAATAGCAACCAGAATAGGCCTACACATTTAAGTAATGTAGGTAGTGCATTTCCAAATTACCTATTTAGTTCAATTAATCAACAAATGGCACCAAGCAATGTGATGATTAATTAAGTGAAATATAGGAAAGCTGACATATTATAGACAATCCAACTCACAGTTTCAAGGAACGAAGTGCATATGTTTCTAACAGAAACTAATATAGAGCAATAAATGATGTAACAGTTATGCACCTTTCTATCATTTGGGGAAGGCTTTGCAGATCCAATATCAAGACCCCGATATACCTATGATACAAGCCAAACCAATGAAACCATCTTCGACAAACACACTATAAACAACAACACCAACACTTGTTCCATCATTATAAATTACAATTCAGAAGTCAGAGAGAAGGCAATGCTAATACAGCAAAATCCAATCACGTGGAGATGGACAAGTATCCCTTCCCTCACATTCTTTTCAGAGATTAGACTTGTTCCACTCTCATAACTCACCAAAATATTGTTGTGTGTCGATTTAACATAATAATCAAGGTGGTTAAACTCGAGAGTTTAAGCAAACTCATGAACTCTGAGTAAACTCTAAGTTTACCAATTTTGTTAATAGTTTACTTAATCCCGTACGAGTTTACTAATAAAAACATTATCTCATTTTGTGTAGTAAAATCGTAAACTCGTAAGAGTTTACAACTTAACTCGAGAGTTTATCAGCCTTGATAATAACTTCCTTTCCCCTGAACAACAACAACAACAACACTAGTGATAATAATCATAATAATACTACTAACAGACCGAATTTACATGGCATTATTTCTAACATTTGGATTGATAATTGATTTTCACTAATTTAATTTATCAATCTACCCTCCAAATATATGATAATAATGATAATTTCTCAGTAGGTACACCAAAATTCATAATTTAGCTCAATAGCATTTTTCATGGAGAATGCGAACCCCGGAACTGAAATCCTAAAACACAACGAGCAAGACCTTAAAAACACAGCACAAAGTAGCAACAACAACAACCACCACCACAACAATTTTTCCAAATAATTTAAGCACTTATTTGTTTTACTTCTTCTTATCACAAACCTGGACAGAGTCGGCACTGACGATTTCGCCATTGAGGCGCTTCGCGAGCTCCAACGCGAGGCGGCTCTTGCCAGAACCCGTTGGTCCAGAAATCACAATCACCTTCTCTTTATTCTTCTTCTTCTTCTTCTTCGTTCCGGAGACGGCGGCGGCGGAAGCGGTGGCCAGAAACCTCCGGCGGAAAGCGAAGGAGAATGTCGGTGCGCGGAAAAACGGTGCCTCCGTGAGTCGGAAGCACGTGCGGAGATTACACACTCCACTGTGAATCATTCTTCCGCTTCAGCTGAGAGTGTAGAACACGAGCATTCCAACTTCGAACGAAGATATGATAGGAGCTCTTTTGAATGGGCCTTGTAGTTCTGGGACCATGATGGTTCCTGAATCCTGGCCATCCAAAAATTAATCTGACGGTTAAGATAAAAACAAATTAATATATAAAAAATTATATTTTAAAAACAGTTTTATGTAGAATATCCGTTTTACCCGGTCAATTTCATAGTGTTTCAACTCTTCCACTCGCTGACTCGCGCCACATGAGGGGGCAGAGATAATTTTATGTTTAATTTTTCACTATCCATTAATAATATATAACTCATGTATAACATTTGGAATAGATGAGAATGAAAAAGTGATTTTTGTTGATTAGGAACTCATTATAAAAAGACATCGAGATATTAAAAATAGTATGTTTTAATTTTTAAGATATTAAAATGACTTTTTAATACTTGATGATTCTCACGATCAATTTGAGAATTATTTTAGTGAATAATCGGTAAGCATTTTTAAATTTTACAATTGATATAAAGATTATTTTAGTGAATGATTTATAATTGTTTCTTTAAATGTTTAAAGAACTTAAAATCTGAAGGCATGTTGTAGTATATTTACCGGTGTCAAACTCACCAAAAATTTTATTCACCAAAAATAAGGATTAGCTGAGTTAAACTAGTGGGTTTGGAACTCTACTAATGACGTTCGTTAAGATTGAACCTTAGAATCGATTTTAAGATTCTAGAAATGAAACTCTCTTATTTTTAGTGACGGTCAAAATCAATTTCAAACATTTACACCTAAATATCAAATATCTTATACATTGAGTTAAAAATTTTGAATTTTAATATTAATGAAAAATGAATTAAATTTTCAGAGAATGAATGAACTTCTATGCAACGGTCCAATAATATAGTATCATATCCTATCTTATTATAAATATTTAACTCTTTCCATAATTATATTTAATACCATACATACGAAATAGTATATGGTTGATTGCTTATAAAATACGATAATATCTTAAAACATAAGCTGTAAGAGTTTGGTTGGTGATAAGAAATAAAAAAACTAAAGCTTTCTAATTAGCAAAATTTAGATCACGTCGAAAAAAAAATGGAAGAAACAAAATATATGATGATCGCCGTTATTTTTTATGAGTAATAATCACCGTTAAATACTTCCTCATTGTAAGTTAATATTTATAGTGCATAATTGTAAGTGCATATTGAAACTTCACTTACACAATTTCACCTCATTTTACACTTCTACTTCAATTCACCAATAGCTCAAATGTAGAGATTCTCCCTTAAAATTTTATTTTCAACGACATACATTGAAATGGACAAACAAAATCTTCCCAGTTCAATACCATTTGTCGTACAATATTGCAAGTTCGCAAACAAAATAATCGCATCTAGCCTTAAAAATTGTAAAATCAATTCCATAACATGCAGGTTCATTAGGAAGTAGAGTAATAAGCAAAACTACTACATTATAATTCCTTCAATAAAAATAACATAAACCCTACGTTGTCGTTGTCTCGGAGACAATTCATTATCTACATTGGGCACAATAATCTCTGCAGATCACAATCTCAGGCACCATATGGGTTCCCACCAGCAGGGCCTCCCATGTCCCTGTTTGGAACATCTCTAGACTGGTAGTCTCTGTTGGGAGCATTGTTTGACCATCCTGCATTTGGTGGTCCCATGTTCTGGTTTGGTGGCGCTCCTCCCATGTTGCCGGCATAGTTATTCTGCGGCATACCTCCCATAGGGCCATAACCACTGTTAGGAGGGGCACCACCCATGTTTGGGGGGGGAGGAGGAGGGTAAGGGCCTCCTGCATTCTGAGGTGAGTAGCCACCTGCATTCTGAGGAGCGCCTCCTGCATTCTGAGGTGCGTAGCCACCTGCATTCTGAGGTGCATATCCTCCTGCATTCTGAGGTGCATATCCTCCTGCATTCTGAGGAGGAAATCCACCTGGGCCGCCACTAGGAGGGGGTCCACCACCACCCATGTTGCCAGGAGGACCATATCCACCTGCATTGTTGGGAGGGTACCCGCCTGCATTGCCAGGAGGTCCACCACCCATGTTAGGACCAGGACCAGGTCTGCCCTGCATATCTCTGTTCACCACATTTTCCCTCCTCCTCTCAAAGTTTCTTGACCTGTCAGCATTACGAGGCCTGTCATTGCGCCTGTTCCTTTCGTTTGCCCGAGCGTTGTTCCTAACCCATTCTTCATGATACTTCGGATCATAAGGAACTGCTTGCCCATTGATAAAGGGCTCACCTGGTGAGAGAAACAAGAAAGTCCACAAAGCATTACGTGGGATTATAAAACTTTCGCATCCAGAAATACGACACGCTATGTGCAAGAGATTACATTCTAATGCTGTTAAACAAAACCTAACCACTTTCTAAACAGTTTTCTTTGGTTGGCAGATAACAGGATTTAAGAGGAAGAAACATAACAAGTACACAGAGGAATGTGTTTAGACAAAAATATTCTGCTTGAAACACAATGCCCACGTAGAGCTATGCCTCAGCTCAGATATTGATTACACAGAGAGACAGAAAAACCAGAGCCAGGGAAGAGAACGAGGGACTTTACCTCCATAATCTTTCTCCTTGACATTCAAATATGAGTCAGGAAGAACCCACCGAACTCTAGGCAATTCTGAAATTCCACAAAACAAAAATGAAATCTGTATTAATTACTAGTAAAAACAATATAAATAAAATGCAACAGAAAAGGGGGGAAAAAAAGTTCTGAGTAACGTTAACCTTTGATTTTGTATGAAAGTTCTTCAGATACAAGTGCCCCAAATGCATAGTAGTGCCTGGTTGAAACCGAATATATCTTCATCCTTGCTTCTTCTTCACTACAAAGACAAAAGAACAAACCACACAGACCATTTACCAAATGATCAGATTTATACCACCATCACATCCATCGTCCTAACAGTCAGCATCTCAAATCTCAATTGACACAGCTTTCCAATATAAACTGAACACAAATAGCCCTTATATAATTTTTCTTCAACCATAACAAAACCAATTATGACTCTCATCATAAATGATAGTATATATGTGATTCATAGACCGTGCAAACCATTTTGTGCCGTGAATGAAAATTAATCTCCTTTTTCTCTATCTCATGACTACCAAATTCTTGATATGAAAACAGGCACAAAAAGAACTATATTTTTGGAATTTATTTTTCACCTTCAAAAAACAACACATTACTTTCTAATACAGAACAATAATCATCTAATAACCAACACATCAAAATTCGATTTAAAAAAAAAAACACAAGAAACAAACTTGAATCACGCAGCTAAAAAATAACTCAATTAACATTAATTTAACAAACAATCGACGATTAATTTCCTCTAATTTGATGCGATTATTAAATATACCTGCCGACGACCTGGGCGAGGGTTTTGATGTAGCTGTCGATGATATCATCGCGGGTGGGGTCGCCCTCAGGCTTCTCCATGACGACGAGCCAGTGCTCGAAGTCGCAGCCGTCGAGGAGGATGGTCTCCTTCGGGGGACGGTTGGACCAGTTAGGGTTCGGGTCGTTGAGGGAGGAGGTGGTGGCGCGCGTGGAGAAGATTCGGTGCGCGGATGGGGAAGGTGGGAGGAGGAGGTAGCGGAGGGAGGGGGATGCGGCGGAGATGGGGCGGAGGCGGCGGAGGAAGGAGAGGGCGGAGAGGGAGGAGGAGGAGTGGGGAAGTGCGGCGTAGGAGGAAGAGAATGAGCGGGTGACGAAGGGAGCTAGGGTTAGGGATTTGGGGATGATTCGGGAGAAGATCTGAGTCGCCATCGTTGCGAAGGAGGAGAAGGTTAGAGAAGTGAGGAACAGAGAGTGTGAAGGAGAGAGATAAATAGAATTGTAGAGAGGGTTTAGGGTTTTGATATAAGGGAGGGTGTGAGGAGAGGAGGGGATGGGTATGTGCTTGTTTCCAGAACGGTCCTTTCGTTTGGGTTAAAATATCTACTTGCTGCCCTAAAATGGAATCATGTCATTTGTGGTTTATTTATTTATTTATTTAAGTATGGTTTGGATTGGCTTTATTTAAAATAAAACTATTTTTTTATATAAATATTTTATGATTTTAAAAGCGTTTGGATATCACTTAAAGTATTTTTTATATATTTTATTTAAAAAAATTCCATTAGAAAAATATTTTTATTATAAATCAATCTAAATGAGTATTTAATCATCGTTGATAACATGATATTTTTTATTATCCAAAGAAATGAAAAACAAAATTTGTGTAAATTTTTTTAGGAAAAAAATGTATAAGAATACACTTAATTGTTCAACAAAAATGTTGAATGACAAAAATGTTTAACAAAAGTGTCAGAATGATGTCATGTGATTAGTAATCACGGAATAAATTGAATGAATAAGTGGATATTACTCTATTTTATCTAATTGGCACTACGATTAATATTAAATTCCTTGATTAGATTCATCGAGTTCTCTAGCATTACTCACTGTTTAAATATATCGCGAATCTATCAATAGATTAGTTCACATGGTTGATTTTTCATTAGTAGGTAACTTGTAAGTACGTAAATATCTTTATAAGTGTTCAATAAATTTATTGATTTTGTTTTAACCTTAGACTATGACAAAAGTTTTCCCCCATTTAAACTTTCTTCTTTGCTGGTATTACAAACTTCAATTTTATGATTTATGAACTTCGTCCTTAGAATTTCTATGTACAACTTTGCCTTTAGATTTTTTTTTAGGGGTAATGTTTTCGTTCTTGAAATTGTGAGGTCGGATCACTTAAGTCATTGGAATTCAAAATCTGACTTTTTAATCCTTGAAATTATAAGTGATGGGTCAAGTTAGTCTTTCATTCATTATTATTCACGTTTTCACTAATTTATCATATTAAATGATATTGTGACAATAACTAAGGTTACAAATGAGTTGTGGGCTTGTGGCATTATATGGGAATGCAAATGAGTTGTGGCAACATCTGGTGTTGTAAATGAAGTTATGGTAGTAATTGAGATTTGCAGTCCTAAATGTTGCCACAATCACATTTTCAATCCTAAGTGATACCACAATCTTATTTGTAGGCTCATTTGTTGTTACAACTACATTTCCAGTCCTAAATGGTGATAAATTAGCAAAAGCATGAATGATAATACACTAAAGGACTAACTTGACCTATGACTTACAATTTCAAGGATTAAGAAATCATATTTTGAATTTCAGGGACCAAAGTGACACTAGCTATTACAATTTTAAGGACCAAAACGAGCATTACTACGATTTTTTTAACTTTAGATCGTGAAACCTTATTGATAGGAAGACGGTTAACCTCTAGAGATAATTTTTTAAACCTTTCAGAGTGTATCTTGATTTTCCCAAAATAATCACCTAATGCCCAGTGGAATAACATGTAAATCCCAACAAACAAAATAGCAAGACTGTGTGCTTGAATCAAATGATATACTCCATCCCACAGGCTCGAACACATAAACTATGCGGTCATATGCTTTCTCACTCCATGTTAACCTCTAAAGATAATTTTCTTACCCTTCTGTAATGACTGGTTTTAAAAAAAATTGAGGACTTGCAACGCACATTTCAGCGTTGCCGCGGTTTGGGTATGGCGGTGCATAACAGATCTCTGTAGTGGTTAAAGATCATTGCAGCGGTACGAAGACAAATCCCACGTTATTTAGTCAAAGTACAAGGGTTGTTGATCTTCCCCTATAAATAGAAATCTTTTCAAAGTATTTAGACTTGCTAATTCACTCAAAGAGCTCGTGAAGGTTGCGTTTTAGCTATAACTTTCTCTTAGCTCTAGTATTTCTTTCTTTATGGGAAGCAGTGCCTCCACACAGGGTGTCCATGCTTAGGAGCTTTCACTGTCAGGTGTCCCTAGTTGTCTGTTATTACAAGTGAATGACTTTCTTCGCGGTCTATTTTTAGACCATGTATTTACTTTAGAAATTAGTTTATTATGCATTTTTTATGAAACCCTAAGAGGAGGAATTTATTATTTTCTTTTAATGACTATGAAATTATTTATTTGTTAAGAAATTTCTTTATTTATGGAAGTAGTTATTTATGAAAATATTTATGCAGCTATTTTTAGAAGTGTCACAACCCTAAAGTCAAGACTGGCATACAAGGGACTAGTTCCCTTGCAGAAGCTTCTAAACGTGCTAAAACGTGAACATAGTTAACATATAACTGAGAAAACTATATTTCAAACTATTTTTCATATGTGATAACTGTTTTATGTGCCTAACTAATTACTAATTATAAATCCTATTACTAATCATAACGTACGAAGACCCTGCCCGTGACCCATTGAAGCAACTACAAACTAAAACATTGATTACTCCACTACAAAGTGGAGCTCATCATCAACTCAGAGACTAGTACTATCACTACACTAAAAGGATCAACTCCATAAGTCTCAACCTGACTGAAACAAATAGATGAGGAGTGAGTTAATCGCTTAGTGAATAGATATCACGGTACCACAGAACATAGCGTATACTAAAACATGGTTAATCATATATTAATAATTAACATTTAAGTAATAATTAAACAATACATGTATGCATACAAAGTACTAATAAGTCATATATAATATGGAAGCATACTAAGATAAATGGAAGCACAACCATAAATAACTATACAAGCACTAGCACAAACACTATAGACAACAACACCACTGCTGAGTCTGTCGAGCTGTACATTAGGCCTTACGGTGTATCTGCACAACTTGCCTAGCTAAACGACAGTGTCATGCAGATCACCGGTAACTAAGATGCCATGCAGGGTACTGATATTGAATCTATCCACCTCCTTACGAGTGGTCGAGGAGAAATCGGTTCTCAATCCTCAGTCAATGAAAGATTGGTCTTATTGGTCTTCCTCCTTGCTTTGCTTAGAGAAGTCTCTGTGGTATAGTAAAGGGTACACTAAACCTGTAGGATATACTAAGGATTTGTGGGTACACTAAACCCATGTCTGGAACTCACCGAGTACTCTAAACTTGTGCCAACAATTACAAACAACATAAACAATAAGTTTGCTACCTTAGTGTTTTATTGTGTATCTAGACTACTTTGTCTGCACTACTACTCTCACAACAAGTTACATACATCGATCACATGCACCTCATCTGATTACTATCTATTTGGGCAGATCCTAACTTGATACTATGACTTTGCATATTCGCTATTCTATCTAAGTCGTTAGTTGTATGAATTACTGGATTATTAGCGTCTATTGTCCTAATGTCTGCATATCATACTAAGTAGTTACTAACTATGTTGATTTTTACGTCTAATTCATTTGCTAAGTTATTTACCTAAGTCATGTCTAATATTAGTTAAGAATAATCATGTCTAGAGCCCAGTAAGCAAGTCTAGTGTTAGTACGTCTAGGAACAGTTAGAAAGTCAACGTTCAAGTGTCAGTTATGTCTTCTTTCGAACTCACAATTCACGTGTTTTCAATCAACAAATAAGTCACCATGTTATCCCTACATGACCAGTATCCTTCCAGCAAGGCTAAGGTATATCAAAGTAGTGTCATGAGGGGCAACGTACAACCTTTGGACAAGTCCAAAATCCAGACTCGTAATTCCAAGTCAGTCGTGTTTTGGTTACCCTATTCAGATTAGTTGCATTTGGGGACCAAATTCTTTTAAAGGGGGAGAATGTGATGTCATGTATCTCGGAAGGGCATTGCAGCAACATGAGAATTCTAGAAACCCTAGCTGCCTCAACTTTCCTAAGGAGGAGGTTCTCCTCCTCTTATAAATAAAAAGCCACAAGCAAGCTAAAGTCGCTAATTCCCCTAGAGCGTCTAAGGTTCTACCCAGTGCTGGGACTTTTTGACTCAAGTTCTTTTTGGTGAGGATGCAATGTCCTCCCTTAGAGTAAGTAGTTAGTCTTTTAGGATGGTAGCCCTCGACGCCACTACTTTGGTGGTAGTAGTGTTGTGGCAGTCCATGACAGCCATGGTGATGCTAGTTCGCTACCGCAACACCCTAGAGTAGTAAGTTTTCTTCAGTTATAAGTTTTCTCATGGTGGGGTATTTGTCGACCAATCTAAGTGTCAACACTATGCAACTCGGAGCTCTTAGTGCAGTGCTCCTCAGTTGTCATTCCTTCTAGGTAAGTAGAGGTCCCGATGCGTACATCAATCGAGTCAGTTGTGTTCACATGTTTTAGTTATACAGTTAATTAGTTATTGATTGATCAAGTTATGTAATTAATTAATTAGTTCAATGTTTATTTATTTATCTAGCTAATGAATCAGCTAGTTAATTATTTATTACCTTAATTATATGCTCAATGTTGCTTGCATGTGTAGGCTTAGGTAGAGACCTATATAGTTAGTTATAGCATGATAGGAATTGACCAAACTTCCCATAGTTGGTTGGTAACATAGGTTATATAGATATAAGATAATTTTAGTACACGAGTTGTAGTTAGATTACCAAGATAATTAACATTATAATTAAGTGTACCTTGTGCATCTTAGATAGCAAACTCAAGATTCATAATTAACTTAGATCAACTGTATAAGATCAATACCATAGCATGAGTCTAACATACTCGATAAGTCTTGTTCCTAGATTTAACATACCCATAGACTCGGTAACCCAATACAGTTCCAACAGTCAGAAAGTAGTTCAGCAGCAGCAATCATTATAAATATGTCAACCTAGTTAATAGCTCCAAGATAGTTAGTTAGTATAACAGTAACCATTAGTAAATCCCCAACAGTTAGCCCAACGCAGTAGTACCCCTATTCCGAGGTCATAACAGTTAACTCAAATGGTATCCAATAAACCATTAGTGGCCGTCCAATAACATATAGTCACCCTTAGCGAGGAAATTATCCAGCACAGTAGTTGCCAATACTCCATCAATTAGAAAATACAAAAATAACATCTAATCAAGCATAGATGCCATGAACCCATGATAACCGTAGGGCAGTTAACTAGTCATGCCATATCTATTAGTAGCTAACCAGAGTAAGGTAGCCAACACAGTACCCACCTTAGCTTGCACAACAATACTCGCCTTAGACAGCACAACAGTACCCGCCTTAATCAACAGTGCTCACCTTTGTCCCAATAGTTAGTTAGTACACAAATAGCCGCTAGCCAATAATGATCATTGGATAGTTAACTAGGCAAGTCAAGCCATTTATGTAATAGTTAGTAAGTACAACATCTACTATAATTGAGGAACATGAGGAAGTAGTAACTGCATAGTTAGATAAAGTAACCATAAAAGAGTATTAAAGTAGCACAAGCCTTGTCGTAGCATCAGGGTCAGACCAACTAGTCGTCATAGTCAATAAAGCCAGGTTAGCTAGTCAGCAAAAACAACATAGAGTCACCGTAGGAATCACCAGTTAGTATATTTTTATCTTCTATTTGGTTGTACTGCTTTTACCCTATATGGGTCTTTTAAGCATGTTGCTTTAATATTTATACACCCTTTTAATAGTGAGTAGACTTTCATATTTGAGATTCCTTTCGTGGAACTTTTTTATTGTACTCATTGGTATTCTACAGTGAAATTATTTTTGGTCTAGGTCTCGTGGTTTTTTGTCCCTCTTGCTCTCTCTACTTTGCCTATCTAATTTTCGCACTCTTGAATATATTGTTTGTCATATATTACGCTTTTCATAGGTGCAATTCAAGCAAAGAAGGTTATTATTTCTACTGCGTGCTAGTGATTTTTTCGCTACATATACACGCCTTTCCCAACAAGCGGTGCTCCTGTTGCTTCTATTTCTTGTAACTCCTCCAACTATTGATCCTTACATAGTGGTGAAAATTATAGCAATGACGGAAATATTGACTTGGTAACCGCTCCTTGATCTTCACTAATGGGAAACAATGGCCGTCGTTGAGAGGCGGTGGGCGACAGGCGATGCTAAAAGACAGTGGTAGGTGGTAGGCAACAGGCTGTGGTGGAGCATTGGAGGTTGGCGATGGGGAGTTATGGAGGCTTGGTGGAGAATAAGAACATTGAACAAAGGGGAAAACCAAAAATAATATTATCAGGTCTAATCATGTCACTTGAGGCCTGATAACTTAATACGGTGATTGTAAGATAAAAATGGATAAGACCATACAACACTATACTATCCTATGATATGCAAACATATGATAAAAATTGAATTTATGTCTCGTTTGGTACATGGGATAAGACTTGATAGTATTAGTTAATACTATAAAATCTAAATTTATCATGTGTTTGGTGTAACATAATATAATATAAATGTTATACGATCCAACTCATTTGTATCCTATAATTGTAGGATAAAGTTATGAGGCCTTAAGAGACATGATTAAACCTGATAGTATTATTATGTTGCCAAATCTCAAATTATCCAAGTCCTTTTTTTCTATTTTCTTCCACGTTCTCATTCTCTTCCAAGCCTCCATATCTCCCCACTATTAACCTCCACAACAGCCTATTGGGGAAACGCGTAGCAAATCAGGTCTTAGATACAACCTCGTACAAATCCAATATATCAAATGCAAGCACAAAAACTCAAAGAGAAGAAAATAACAAGATGATAACAAGTAAAGAGACACAAAAATTTAACGTGGTTCGGCAAATCCCATGCCTACGTCCACCCCAGAGGATCAATACTTTCACTATGAGATAAAAATAGTATAAGATTATTCAATGGTTTCCACAACCAAAATCCCTTGTACACCCTCTCTTATAAGAAGTATTCCTCACATCTTGTTCTCTCACATTACCACACATCTAGACTAATGACTTTATTAATAGTCAAGGATTCTTAATAACTAAGAGTACTTATTTCAAATCCCAACAGATTTTCTATATCTTAACAGAATCTATCTATATCCACATCTATAATTTAAATGTTACCAAATCCAAGGATATTCTCAAGTATATACATCTTAAAGATAAAACATAGATAAAATCAATTGCAATCCTATCAATCATGAGCCAATTTTCCTAACAAATCTCCACCTTGGCAAATGCTCCACCACCATGAAAATTGTTAACAACTCCACATTGATACAAGCAGCCTAGTCATGTTCAAACCTCCATAAAAAACCATGAAGACCATTATATGCGATTAAATAAGTATCATTGGTCTTAAAGCACGGGTACCAACTACACATTATCTGAATCAACCAAATCTCAGGATTTTACCCGATTCAAAACTTCGACCAATGAACATGTACAACTCCACAATCCATCATCTCCTCTTTCTCTTTTCATCAAATTAGCAAATCTGACAAGATTTGGTCTTGTGCCACACATATTTGTTGGACCATACCAAGCCGCAAGCTCTAATACCAGTTGTTGAGGAAAGTCTAAACGGAACGGGTCTCAAATATAACATTGTACAAATCTAATATACCAAATATAAGCACAAAAACCCAAAGAGAAGAAAATAACAAGATGAAAACTAGTAAAGAGACACAAGAATTTAACGTGGTACGGCAAATCTCATGCTTATGTCCACTCTAGAGGATCAATACTTTTACTATGAGATAAAAACAATACAAGAATATTTATCGGTTCCCACACCCAAAATCCTTTGTACACCCTCTCTCATAACCCAAAGTGTTCCTCACATCTTGTTCTCTCACACCACCACACGTCTAGGCTATTGGCTTTATTTATAGTCAAGGGATTCTTAATTACTAAGAGCCCTTATTTGAAATCTCATCAAATTTTTTATATCCTATTAAAATCTATCCATATCCATACCAATAATTTTAAATTATTAAATCTGAGGATATCTTCAAGTATATACATCTTAAAGAGAAAACATAAATAAAATCAATTTTAATTCTGTCCAGCTTGAGCCAATTTTTCCAACATAGCATGCCTCTCAATGTTGTCCATTGTCATCCGTCGCTGCCCACCTCTGTACACCACTACTTGCGGCAGAGTGGCTTTGCTCTTCTACCATCTCTCTCACAAGATAGTGACGGTGGGCCTCTATTTTTCTCTCTCGCAACCTTTAGACATGGAAGTAGAACAGATCAGTGACCACCACCACCCATCACCGATGTCTACACAGGCAGCTCTGCTAGACCACCAACCACCAACGCCTAGTCTAGCACTTGGCCTCCTGAACAAATTGCAACCTCACTATTGTATCCACTCCAATCTTTTATGTGTTATTCTAACTCTCTGCTTCTCTCCATACACGCATGATTATAAGATTTGGGGCTTTTATCTTCCAATACAACTACAATTGCTTTTATGCTAAAGTTGATTAAATGGGATCTTGACAAATGGTGGTGGAAATGACTTAGGGATTTGATGAAAAGGTTTTGACATTTTAGAAATTTTGGTCTAAGTAGACATGGAAACTGGAAATGCCTTTTTTTTCTTTTAAAAAGACAGCATGAGAAGTTTTGATTCAATGAAATGTTCATTATTTATATATTTTTATATCAATTTATATATAGATATATATATTGTTTTTATATCAACTGTTTATGTAACACAACAAACTCTTGATAGAATAAAATTATATGGCACACCAAATACTGTATGATATAAAAATTTGTATAACATATTTATTATATTACACTGTCAGACATTGTACTATCATATCTTGTACCATCAGGTGTTATCCTACCAGGCGGCACCTTATAGTATTAGCTAATACTATTAGGTCTTATAGAGGACATGTGGTTCACAAAATCTTCTCACTTTCCCGAGAATGTGGACACGGGAATGCAACATGCCCATGTTGGGTTCAAGATTTTAAAAAATATTTACGGATAACTTGTATTCCCCGAGAATGAAAATTGCCTCATTTCATTCACATCTCCACATGGGATTGTTGGACTCCCATGAGATTGAAATGTTTTGACACATGAAAAGACCAAATTGCCCCCAAACCTTGTACCATAGGCCAACACCATCCATCAGTTAACCACCGCCGACCGACGACGGACCACTACTAGCCAGTAACCGACCACCGCCAGCCGATGACTGACCACAGCTAGTGATCGACCACCACCGACTGGCAACCAACCACCACCGATCGTGACAGACTATCGTCAGTCAGTGACAAACCATCGCCTGACCGGAGATGGACCACTGCCCGAACAACTAATGGACCACAACTGACGGCTACGGACCACTACCGACAGTGATGAACCATTGTCGAACCACCACTGAACAGCAGTGGACATTGTTGGACCACTGTAGGACTGCGATAGAACACCATTATAAAGCATCAAACCACTGTCAGACGACGTCAGACAAGGTGTCGGGTTAACACCAGACGACGACAGAACTCTACCGGACAGCGCCGGACCACTCCCTACATACATCGTTTTGTCATAGATATTTTTGTAAAAATATATTGTAATATCGAGCATGTTTATAAGAGATCAATTTGCAACCTAATGCTTTCAAAACATACTCCTAAAACAACTTTTCTAAGAATAACATTCGTGGGAATAGTACTCCTAAAAATAAAGCGAACTACAGGCCTTATAATTCTAAGGTTTGGGCGAACAAGACTACTTCTAAGGGAGGAATACTTCATTTGACCCATTGTCAATGATCAATTATAAAGAAAAATCTCTGCAGCAGCTTACCCATTCCCAACCTAATAGAATCATCAATCTATTATTAAGAAATAATAAAATGTAAAGCAGGAAGTGCTTAACCAAATATGAAAAAGCATCATAGTTAACTTGCAATTTGCAAAACTGTATTTTGATGATTTTTTATTTTCTCTATTGAAACTTAACATTATCAACATAAATAAATGACCAATAAGAGATGGGTGAAAATTGACATGTACTTTCTACTTTAAATAGATGTCAACGGTCTCGGGCTCATATAAACATATGTAGACCCGAGACCTTTACAGCAAAGGGGAGATCATTTTAAAGTAGTATAAGTATAGCATAAAATTTGTAAATGAAGGTTAATTATAAATAAATTAATGTTTATTTACTAATCGTATAAAATAATTTTACATTGTCGTTAAATTAAATTACATGCGATTATTTGAGAAATTTAAAGTAGTAAGATAATACTCAACCATTTTTTATTCACGTGATAACACATAATTGAATGACACTATAAATATTTTTTTACCTTATAGTGAATAAAAATTAATCTCAAATAGATATTGTTACATTAATAATCACATATCTTGTCAGGGGTTATTTGTCTCAAAGCATGTTTACTTATTATCGAAAATGAGCATTTGAGAATATTTTATTCTTGCGTTTGTTATTTTTTGTACTTCAAAATTTTATTGGACGTAACGAGATTTGAATCAAGGACTTCATACTACTAAAACCCCTCACCACTAGATCAATCCTAATGACTTTTTCTTACGTTTGTTTGAAGGTACAAAAATTTATTTATTCTTGAGACCAAATCATTCCCAATAAAATTATATACCCAAGTTTCTATACATTTCTACTGCACTTGGGAGGTCGAGAATGTTTTGTTCTCATGTTATGGGAATGAGAATATTGTGCGAAAATGATCAATTTATCTTCAATTTTATTTTAAAAATAAAATAACAATAATATAATTAAACTTGTTAAGGGTGTTTTGATAATTATCATACATAACCCTTAGAATATATATTACCAAGCAAACACGTTTACAAATTTATTCATGGGAATCTAAAAAAATATTCCCAAAAATTTAATTGTGAAACAAACAAGTTTTTTAGGACACCTAAAAATGACATTCCTAAGTATTGTATTTTTGAAAATGTGATTTTAAAACTTCAAACAAATGCTCAATTATATGTGTGATTTTTAAAGTAGTAAAATAAGTCAAATATTTGATGGTACTCTAAAATTATTAAGAATATTTTGAGGAAATTCCATTTAATTTCAGGGTCACTCGAATAATTTATTTTTTAATCAAAATCATTAATATCTGAAATCCAATAGATCCTACTTAATCTAGCTAGAGTCGGGTCGGCCCACTATGGGGATAAAGTTCTCCCAACGCTAATTTTTTTCATCCACAGGACTCATCCCAACTCATATGGCTCGAGATGGATCGACCCATTATGGGAGTAAAGTTTTATGACTCATGAGTTTAGTGACCTTAAAGTGTAGGATATAGTGTTTAAAGTAATCCAGAGTTGTGGTGATCGGTAGAAGAGAGGGAAAAAAAGAAGAAAAAAAAAGGGGAGCAGATGGGTGATGCAGCGCTCCAAGCGAGCTGCAGCGGCACGAAACTGAAGTCCCACATTGGAAGCAACATCTAGAGGGGGGTCTTAAGCTTCCCCTATAAATAGAAGTCTCCTTTGAGTGTTGTTACTCTCTAATTCACTCAAAGAGCTCTGAAGGTGTGAACTTTTTCTCGAGCTCTAGTTTAATATTTTTGTTGGTGAGGAAGCAGTGTCTCTATATAGGATGTCAGCGTTATGCTGTTAGGATGTTTCGAGTTAGTCAGTGGTGTCGTTTGAGTTGATAACAATCAGTCTTCAGTGACTCCAAGTGAGTGGGTTATTGTTCATAGCTTATTTTAGTCATTATTCTATTTTCATGCATTTTTTAAAGCATTTGTAGAAAACAAATATTTACGAAACATTTTATTTATGAAAATTGTATTTGCAAACGTTACAAAATTGTTTACTAAAGCATTTTAGAAATCATGGAAACCTTTTTAAAGCTACCATGTGACCATTGTTTAATTACATAGAGATCAACGTGTTGCAAGTGTATGTTCATAGGTTTTAAATGTCAAATGGTATTCATTTTGTCCTCTATCTGGTAACTCATTATCATTTGTCCTCCTAATATTTCAAATTGCATCATCTTGGTCCCAATCATTTTCAATCTTTTTAATGTCAATTTTACTTCTTACCTAATCCATCATCCAACTTCAAGTTCTGTTTTACCCTCAAATCCTTCAAATTAACTTGTGAAGCTTTTATGAAAGTGATACATCTTTGTCTTAACTTTAAAATGAACATTGATTTAGCTCAATTAGATCTAGGATGAGAAAGTTACTCAATAAGCGTATTGACAAAAATAAATACAATTTAAAAAATAAAAGATGAAATTAAGTTTTAAAAAATACAAAATCAAATTAAATAAATCGGTATAACTAAAGGAAGAAGGAGGTATTTTAAAAGATTCAAAAATCGCTCTAATGCTTAACGCTTGAGTTAATATGTAAGCATTACGAGGTAATTCTTAATAAAAAATGCAAACTTGGGCATTAATCATAAGACGGATGATATTTTGTCCATCGAGAGAGATTGTAACCATAGCCAAAATCATCATGAAACGTGTGCGAACACGCTGCAATGCAAATAGACAGCAACAGGGAATGATTTTGGGTAGCAGAACCTTACTGAAACTCCTAAGCCCAAAAATGAACGCATTTGTCAAATTAAGCCAAAAAAGAAATGTGGCCCGTCTGGGAAATTTCTTTCACCCGCCACCAGTTGCTCTCTCAAGTTTACTCTATAAAAGGCCCACGGGCTTAACTCAACCTTCTCTGATTCTCTCTCTACTGTCGCTATTGTTTTTCTCTCGTAAGGGTTTAGCTAAAACCCTCGGCCATGGCGATGAGGGCGGCAGTGGCGGCGGCGCCTCGTGGTTTGCGGAGGATGTTCTGCACCAACTCCACTTCTCGTTCTCCGAGTTTCCCGTTCATGCCAGCCGTGCCGGCGGGGCCGGGGGCGGGGGCGCCGCCAGCGCGGCAGATGGCGGATCCCAGCACCAACCTCTTCGTCTCTGGTCTGCTTCCCTCTGTCACTTCTCTGATTTTTTTTCTTCTTACTGCGTGTTAGAAAGTGAACTGAAAATCTTGCTTCTCTGCCGTATCGAATTTGTTAATCTGTGTTAGGTTATTATCTGTCGGGGCTCTCAATTAAATAGAATATTGTTGGATTAGGTTTGAGGCTTGTGTCTGTGTAATTGATTGTTATTGAAATTTGTGTCCAGCTGTGAATTGTGAAGTGAAATGATTCTCTAGGGTTGTTTGACATGTAAGTTTTTGTAGTCAAGGTTTGAAAATGTTCCCATTTCAAATTTGCGAATAGCAATGGCACTAAAAATGCTGTTTCTTTTCTTCTTTCTTTCCTTGGTGCTGCAAACATAAGCGGCTTGAGCTCATTACTATGTTTGAAGTTTTCAGCCTCATTTTATTCATTCTTTGACATTTTGAGTCTCCGGAATAGGTGAGTTGTTGACTTGTGCCACTCCCCATTAGGCACGTCCCTGGAGAAAGTTTTATCAATCTTGTTAAGTACTGCTGTCCAAGCATTTAATTGACCTTAGAAAGAGCTTTTGGCTTCCAAATTGGTTTCTAATGGAGGAAGCTTTGTAGGTTAGAATAATGTGAGAGAATGAAGGAATGGTTAAGAAGGAAAAGCAGCTGAAGAGTTGAAAGTTTAGACCAGTGTAGTAAAGGCACCGAAAGGCACAACTTAGGCACTAAGGTGGCAAAAGAAGCCTCCACCGCCTTAATAACAGATAACAAATTATTTTAGCTAGGTGCCTAGCCCGTTAATTTGGCTTTAATAAAATGGTGAAATGGTTGTCCACCACACAACAAATATTCCAGTGCATGAGTTCAAGACAAAATTAGATCACCTCTTGGCTATTGCTTGGCCACTTCTTAAGCATGGCGAGAATAGCAAGTGCAGCTGGTGTTGGAGAAGCAAGTCAAAACAGTAGAAGTCAAGCTGAAGAGGCTAAGTTGAAGTTAAGGTTACCTCAAAAGGCTCTAAGTCACTTTCTAATATTGTTGAGGTTGATTTGGAAGATATAGAAAAAGATTTTGAAGTACATAAATCCAATAAAGGAGGACATGAAAGTGATGACAACTATGGACTCTCTGAACACTTGGGCTGATTTTTTCTATTTTGTGATGGATGTAAGGAGTTTTACTATTTCAGTAACTTTACGGCTGACATACATCTATTTCGTTATGAACTCTAGCCTTTAAAACTTATTATCAACCTATTACTCTTCTTTAAAACTTATTATCAACCTATTACTATGCTTTAATAAGGATTTTAATATTTACTTGTCACTATGAAGCTTTTAATTTATATGATAAATTGATGAATAATAGGTGCATATTTTACTATTATTTAACACCTTTCTTTAGTGAGGTATGTGGCTTCTAGTGCCTCTTGCCTGAAGGAACTATAAGTTCCTAGCACCTTAGTGAGAGGCACTTGCCTGAGCGTCTCTACTCATAAAAGCGCTTGATAGGCGCATAAGTGCTCACCCTCACCTCATTGAAGAGCAGCGCCTCACCTTAGGTAAAGTGGTGGGGGCTTCTCTCACCCCGCTGGTTTTTAGCACCTTTAGCTACATTGGTTCAACAGAGAAATCAATAAGTAACTACAAGAAAAAATGACTATAACTATTTAGTTTCTTAGTTATGAGGGACGTGTTACTTAAAATGCAGGGATTAGAGTGATAATATATAGGCTAGAGAAAGCCTCTAAAGAAGAACATGCCCTAGTTCGTGCCCAAGTGTTTTCTCAAAACTGATATGAGACCTATGGTCTAAAAGGAACATATCTCTAATTAACAAATTCCGCTGGTGTATAATTAGATGTGTTGATTTTAATCCAAAAAATACGAAAAAAAAATAGGCACGTTGGTTCATTGCTGTGGTATGCCAACCAGAGGGGCAAATTATTATTTTGACCCTTGAAAGGTTATGTTGACATCAATTTAATCCTTGATTAATAGGTGGCATCGATTTGAACGCAACTCTCCCGTTTTCAATGACAATTTCTTAGACATTCATTTTTGTTGGAGAAGATTAGGCATTTATTATCTATTTGGTGTAAAGCTTGCAATCTCTTTAGAGGATTCTCCTTCACAGATATTTTGAGAGATTAGAAAGCTTTACTCCATAGATAGCTTTTTGTAATTTTTCATTTTATTATTGTCTCTTTATAAAGGATCTCTTATCCTCTTTATGTATTCTCTTCTCTACTTAATGAAATTTTTATTTTATCCAAAAATAAAAAAATAGGTGGCATTGATTCAGTCTCTCAGCTGTAGAAAGTGACATCAAATTCATTTGTATATAAAATGTTGGATTGAAGGACTAAATTGATGTCATTTCCTATTAATGAAGGTCTAAATTGATATTAAATTTGTCATTGAATGATTGACTTTATTGCATTTTTCTATTGTCGAGGGATTTAATTGATGACAATATCTTTGGAAGACTAAATTAATGTCACGCGTTTGGTTGAGGGACAGAACACAATGAAACAAAATTTTTGTATTTTCTGTGCCTCACTAAAGCTGGGACATGGAATTGGGTTTGGCAAGACAGGAATTTATTCTTTATCCTTGTGTCCTGTCTCTCCAATCAAATGTTGCCTTAGGGACTAGATTGATGTCGTTTATCTTGTAGGGAGCAAATTGACGTAAACCAAATTTTTAGGAATCACTTACCATGGACTTTAACAAAGAATCTAAAAGAAAGCACTATAACCATTTTTGCTTTTTGCCACAAAGGCAATGATATTAAGACTCCAAATTCTGACGACCCAATGCCCCTTTATTTTTCTTCTCTATAAATGCCAGAGATGTGATTATTTTTTGTAGCAATTATCCTAAAAAACAGAAGAAAATTGTCCATTGCACTGCTAAGGTCTGGCTGTTTTCCCAATCAATATGTCATCAGTTTGGCTTACTCATATGTCACCCGAAAGCTTAGTTGACCAAGTTTTTTTTGTTGTTGTTTATCTTAAAACTTTCAGGGCTTAGCAAACGTACTACTTCAGAAAGGCTAAGGGAAGAGTTTGCCAAGTTTGGTGAAGTTATGCATGGTTTGTTCTCAATCTCTAAGCAGATTTTTACATTTAAATTATTCAGCAATTTCAACTATTACTCTCTGTAGGCTTGTAGTTATGTTTTGAAAATCTACTTTGAACTGTAATGGTTTCCCTTTCTCTGTTTTCAGCAAGGGTGGTAACTGATAGAGTATCAGGTTACTCTAAGGGGTATGGTTTTGTGAAATATGCTACTATAGAAGAGGCTACGAAGGGCATTGAAGGCATGGATGGCAAGGTAAAACTGCATTAAATCCCAATGCGTGCATCTCTATTTTTTTGATAAACTTGTGTGCATCTCCATGGGAGATTGATAACTTTATTTCTTTGAGAGTATTGTTGTCTCGGATTCATCTCTCCATGTGTATTTTCTTCCAAAATAAGACTTGAATATTACAACTCATTAATAAACTAAGTTAATATACCAACACAGTGATACAATGCCAGCACCTTAGACAATGCCAGCTACACATTAATGTTGTTTGAAGAACAGATTTGCAGACATCTTTCTTTAAGCTTGCAGTTGCATCAAATCTCATCTTTATTGTGTCAGGACAAGTTTTCTCAATTTGTTTGCCAAGTTCCCTCACAAGTTACCTCAAAATTTTCTTTCCTTAGAATATCTCTACTTGTAGACCATGTTTGGATTGCTATCCTCGTATAAATATGCATGGTTTGACCTAGCAACCATAAATGAGTTTCAATAAACATTTCAGTGTTGATTTAATGAAAACATTTTGTGGTCATGTTCAATGTTAATTATACTGGGGAGAGTTGTCTTGTTATTCTGCAAAGGTGATGCAGTGCTTGCTTTTCGCAATGGCTTCCCTTGCCAAATGAAACTACTATTGTGGCTATTCCAATGCTGACTTAAATTTCCCCTATGCAATACAGTTTTTGGATGGTTGGGTTATATTCGCAGAGTATGCAAGACCAAAACCACCACCTGGAAAACCTGCAAATATGACTCCTCAGTATGGCCAGCGGTAGTTCCTATTATTTATTTGAAACATTTTTGTGCCCGTTGTATTCATAGTGCGTTCAAGTTGCAGTAGCAAATCGCAAAGTATTATTTACGTGGACGTGGGTGCCTGGGTGGTACCTATTACATATGAAAGTTTTCTTTTTAAATTATTATCATTGTAATGGGAAGTTCACCTTCCGTGACAATGTTGTAATGCAATGATTTTATTTGACATTACTGAATATTTAGGTGGCTGTGGTTGCTGAGTCTGAAGTAACTTTGTTTTAGTACTAGGATGCTGGTGCTTATGTTTGGTCACCTAGAAACGAGATATAATGGTTATTGTCCGTATGAACATGCTAGCATTCTTTTGTAGGACAATTTGTGCTGTTCGAGCCATGTGCGCCAAGCGAAAAATGTTGCTTTATAACCACCTACGTATGCCATATGCATGAGCTGGTTCCCCAAGAGGGGCGTCAGAAGTAGAAACTAAAACTGAAAAAAACCTCACTTGAAAAATCAAATAAATTGAAAATTAATTGGATTTGATCAGATTTCAAATTAAATTTAAAAATGACGGGAGTCATGATTGACAAAAACTATGCATGTGAACAATGTTTATTTAAGAATTTTTTTATGGGTTTTTGCTATTAAGTGTCATAGAGAAGTTGTAAAGGCACCCAAAAGGAAAAGTTTAGTTTTTTTTTATGCATTCAATGTATTGAAAACTTTTAAAACTATCAAAGCCTTTTCATTTTGATTCCTTGTTAGCTTTTTTTTTTTATATTTATTATATTACACCAATAAAATGTAATTCGTTTTCTTTGATTTCGATAATACATCGACAATTTATTTGGATTGGACTATTATAACCAACTAATTTATAACTCATTCTGCCATCCCTTATCAGTTTTTTTTCCCCTCTCGAAAAAAACCGTGTATTTCATTATAGGCAATTACAAGCTCGGAGAGATCATAAAATAAAGAAGAGCCGTGTTACAAGAATATAAAAGGATTTTTTCAAATTCAAAAGTAAGATTTTTTTTTTTTTTTTTTATAAATAGGTTGGCATAATGTTTAATAGGATTCTTTTATTGTCTATAGTGTGATCTATTTAATTAATTTTCTTTTAAATTCTTGACCTCATTTATTAAATGAATTAGATTGAGTTAGGTCTTAAATCAATTGGGTCAAAGGCCTCCAATAAATGGTGTAATCTATTTTCACCCCTAATCATTGACAACATGATTTTTTTTTTCAAAGAAATGAAAATGAAAAAGAAAAATTGTGTACGGCTTTCTTTTATTATTAAAATAATGTAAAGGAATACTCTTAATTGTTCAGCAAGATAACCAAAGTTATTCACGACAATGACAGAATAATATGATTAGTAACCTCCGAATGAATTGAATGAATAAGTGGATACTACTATTACATTTTATCTAACCGTCGCTACAGTTAGTATTAAAGCCCTTGATTACTGTTAGTAACCTCAAGCATTGCTTGTTGGTTAAAGATATCGTTGCTCTATAAATAAATTGACTGACATGATTGACCTTTTATTAGTAGGTAATTTGTGAATACGTAAATATCTTTGTAATTATTCGTTAAATTTAGTGATATTTTTCGACCTTACATCATAACGAGTCTTTTCGTCAATTTATACTTTATTCTCCACCGATATTACAAACTTTAATTTTAAGATTTATGAACTTTGTCCTTATAATTTTTATGTACAACTTTCATCTTAGATTTTTTTTTATCTTCAGATCATAAAACCTTATTGGTAGGAAGATGGTTAACCTCTGCAGATAATTTGCTTACCCTTCAAATGGTGTTCTATATTGTTTGCTGCGTTCCAAAACAACACCTAATAATTGGATTTGAGAACAAAGAAGTATATTTTAATAATTATTTTTCTATCATATATTATTAAAAATTATCTTTCAGTCATAATTTTATTTTTTACAATATCACCATTATTTAATTATATTTAAATGTATAAAATATAAAATTTGTAACTGTTTCTTTCAATATTTTTTTACATGAAAGTTGTGACCGTTTCTAGACGCTTTTTTCTTTGTTACATGCTGCTAGACACTCTACTTTCCATATTATAATTTATGCTTTTTAAAATAAAAATTGTAAGTACTAGTAGGTAGGGGTGAAAATAGATAAGACAACTGGTTTAATTATAAACATTCATATATATGTTTTACTAAAAAATTAAACATATATTACTTTTGATTATATTTGAATTAAAGACAATTCTTATATAAAGGCATGTCTTAATCACTAAACTAGTATAGTTTTTTATGGTATTTTATTCAAAGTTATTTATTAATATAATTTTAGTGCTTCAATATTTTTTTTTAAAGAAACCCTAAAGCTAAAAAAAACTCTCTTTATCTCATACTCTCAATCTCAAGTCAAGCTCAAGTGCTCAAAAGGTATGCAACTAATGCAAGTATAGGATTGGCATTTTGAGAAAAATTTACTTATATTATAATAAAGAAAATGAAAAAGATATATCATATTATTTATTTGTCTTATATTTTTTAAAATTATGTTATGATTAATGATATAAATATTTTGTTATTTTTAAGGCACTTACAATGAACAAGGCAAAGAGATCATATTAAAGATTTGATATTTTGGTCGCTCGTTAGGTGATTGTTAGTTGTTAGTGAATAAACAAACTAGGCATGTTTGCTCTTGTTTGTGTATGTTTTATTTAATTGTTTGTGTTGGATTAGTGTATTTAGATGTTTCATTATTTGAAGTTTGAATTTTTGTACTTGATGATGAAAATTTTTTCTTGGTCTATGGAGAGTTGCAATTTGGATTGATGTATGAATTTTTGTTTAAATATTAGATTGTTGTTGCAATTTGGATTTTCATTAATTTAGCAATGTGAAGGCCTATTAAGATTTATTTAATGTGTAAACATGTCTTGATAAACAGACCATGATAAACAGGTCATCATAAATAAGTTAGGGTTAATTAAGTTTTTAGTCCCTGTAATATGAAAAAGTTTGGTTTTAGTCCCTCATGACAAGTTTTAGTCCCTGTAAAATGTAAAAATTTGATTTTGCTCCCTGTGGACGGTTGGTGATAGAAGGTGATGACGTGTCAGTTAACCTGTCATGAGGGACCATTTTTACATCACTGTCCATCAACAACTGTCCACAGGGACCAAAATCAAATTTTCACATTTTATAGGGACTACAACTTACCATGAGGGACTAAAACCAAACTTTTTCATATTACAGGGACTAAAATCTTAATTAACCCAATAAGTTATGGTAACCAGACTTAAAAAACAAGTATTTTTGTTTGAAAAAAGAAACAGGTTAGCTTGTCAGGTTTCATGCTAGACCAGACCTCTCAAGCAGGTTAAGCCAAGCAAAAAAAAAAAAGCCTTTCACAAGCAATAGATTAGAGCCAGTTCAAAAATTAATGACATAAGCTCGACCTATTAAGGGTCAGTTTAAAATTATGCGTGTGTATTTTTTTTTTAAGAAATTGTGTTACGTAAGAAACATGTGTTTTTTTTTTTTTTCTGTGTTGGAGTAGTTTTGTAATTAGGTTAAGAGGTAGAGAAAAATAGAAAGTGCGCAATGCAATATTTATAAATATCATTTTTAGTTATAATGGTACGTGAACGAATAAAAATTAAAACTAAAGATAAACATAAAAATATAAATCAGAGACTAAAGTTAAAAGTTAGTATTTTTCTTTTGCTTTTACGCATTAGTTAGTATAGATTCTAGATTCTGGATCATTACTTATGCTTTCTTTAGCATTAATGGTGAAACATTTTAAATATTACGCAGGATGTTACTTTCATGATCTTATAATTTTAAGGTTTGGGCAAACAAGACTGTTTCTGAAAAGGACAAGGGAGGGATACTTCATTTGACCCATTACCATTGATAAATTAAATAAAAATAAAATAAAGTAAAATAAATCTCTGTAGCAGCTTACCCATTCCCAATCTGTTATTAAGAAATAACCAATTAACTTTCAGTTGAATAAAAAAGTAAAGCATGAAATGCTTAACCAAATATGAAAAGCATCATAGTTAACTTGCAACGCTGCATTTGATGATTTTTGTTTTTCTTCTGCCAACCAAACTATGAGTTTTCTTAATGCATAGGGAAGATATAGTGGGGTAACCAAACACTAAGCCAGCACAGTCAAGTTTAGCTCACCAGACAGAATAAAAAAAAGAAAAAATCAATTAGAACTTCCTAAGTAGTAGTACACATTCTGTTCTTTCCTTATTTTTAGTTTTCTTGAACTTGCAAAACACTTTGAAATATCTCAAGAGCCAATACAAAATACAAGTCAAGTCCCTTGTCAGAACTTTCAAAGGCCAAAAGAAAAAGGCACTTCATTCTGAAAATCTGTGCTGGTTTCATTAGAGACATTATAATAACTTGTGTACATAGTTTGGTGTGTTAGCTCATCTCATCTCCCTCTCTTACACTCTATCTTCTTCCATTCACATAACTTTGGTACTATCACATTTCTTCCCTCTCTCACTTTGTATGCACACACAAACACACACACTCACATAATGGGATCCACATTCAATTCAATTCCATGCACCAGAAAACCTGCATATAGACTAGAAACAAAGAACTTGTCATACAAATTGTGCAGCCAGCTTGATGGGTATAGAAGCCTCTGTTTCGGCTCGAATCCAAGGAGCGGCGCCAAGTACATTTTGAAGGATGTGAGCTGCGAGGCGAGGCCGGGGGAGCTGACGGCCATTGCCGGTCCCAGTGGAGCCGGGAAAACCACGCTGCTTGAAATTGTAGCCGGGAGAATATCCCCATGCAGAGTTTCTGGCCAAGTGCTTGTGAATCACCGGCCGATGGACTTGAACCGGTTCAGGAGAGCTTCAGGGTATGTCACGCAGGAAGATGCCTTGTTCCCATCGCTCACGGTCAGAGAGACACTCATGTATAGCGCTATGCTGAGGCTCCCCGGGGGGAGGAGAGTGGCTGCTGCCAGAGTTGCGGAGCTGATGAAGGAGCTTGGGTTGGATCACATTGCAGACTCAAGAATCGGCGGCGGATCAAGCCGTGGCATATCCGGCGGCGAGAGGCGCAGGGTCTCCATCGGCGTTGATTTAGTCCACGGCCCTGCGGTTATTTTGATCGATGAGCCAACTTCAGGGTTGGATTCAGCATCAGCTCTCAATGTGGTCTCGTTGCTTAGGCTAATGGCATTCAACCAGGGCAAGACGATTGTTCTGACCATCCACCAACCCGGGTTCCGGATCTTGGAGCTATTCGATCGCCTCGTCTTGCTCTCTGATGGATTTGTCATGCACAATGGTTCATTGAGTCTTCTTGAGGCCAGGCTCAAGTTAGCAGGGCATCACATCCCCCACCATGTCAATGTCCTCGAATTTGCCCTTGATGCCATGGAAAGCTTGGCCATACACACTTCCGAACCCGGACTCAACCAATTTCTTCTCAGAGACAGAGAGCACCAGGATCACAAGATGAGAGTGCAGTGCTCTGTCCAGGAAAAGGCTCTCTTGTACTCGAATTCTCCGATGGAGGAGGTTTTAATCCTCGGACAAAGATTTTGCAGCAACATATTCAGAACCAAGCAGCTCTTTGCCACCAGGGTCATACAGGCCTTGGTGGCTGGGTTCATACTGGGGACCATATTTTTGAATGTTGGCAGCAAACAAGGCCAAGTGGCGCTGCAGACAAGGACCGGCTTCTTCGCTTTCAGCCTCACCTTTCTGTTATCATCGACAACGGAAGGTTTGCCTATTTTCTTGGAAGAGAGGAGGACTCTGATGAGAGAAACCTCAAGGAGAGCTTACAGAGTTTCTTCCTATGTTCTGGCAAACACTCTTGTTTTTCTTCCTTTCCTTCTGCTGGTTTGTCTCCTATTCACCACTCCAGTCTATTGGCTTGTGGGATTGAGGAAAGACATGGATGGATTCCTTTACTTCTCTTTGGTGGTTTGGTTGGTCCTCCTCATGTCAAACTCTCTTGTGGCTTGTTTCAGTGCTCTAGTGCCAAACTTCATCCTAGGGACCTCGGTGATCGCAGGGCTAATGGGTTCCTTCTTCCTGTTTTCAGGCTATTTCATATCGAAGGACAGAATACCCAGATACTGGATTTTTATGCACTATTTGAGCTTATTCAAATATCCATTTGAGTGTCTTATGATAAATGAGTATGGAGGAGAGCATGGGAAGAGGAGATGCATAGATACTAGGGATGGAGAATGCATATTACATGGAGTTGAATACTTGAGACAGCAGGGTCTGAAAGAGTCAAAAAAATGGACCAATTTGGCTGTAATGTTGGGATTCATAATGGGTTATAGAGTTCTTTGCTTTTGTATTCTTTGGTTCAGATGTTATAGAACCAGAAAATAAATCAGGTTTATAACAGCATTAGGTACTAGTGACAGCCCTTTTTACTGATTTTTCATTTATTTATTCAACATTGTTGATTCATATTTTTAAGCATCTATAATATTTTGTATTGACAAAGAAAGGTTATCAGTATTTGTTTTGATTTTTCTGAACTTCCCATGTGTCACTACTCTATACAATTCTGTTTTACACAAAGTTTGAACGGAAAGATTCCTTAATTGAACCCTCAATTATGATTAATCAACTAGTATGATAAGATTTAGTACAAAAGTTTACAGAGTGGTTTGAAGCGCCAAAAGTCAGGGAAGATAGACAACTTTAGAGGGAAGGGAAAATCCCATGTCATTCTAGCAATTAAATTCGGGCAAAAATTCAATCATTATAGCACTTTTCAAACAATAGAATGCTCAATTGGTTCGGTCATAAATTGAAGTGAAGCTCATGGTGGCAAAAGAGCCCATGGTTTCTAACAAAGATGAATCATCTTGCTTCCCTGAACTAGCCAATAGAGATGTATTTTCCACTTCAACAGTGCCTTTCTGTTTCCCTTGGTCTTTGGCTTCCACAAATTCAAATATTAAGCCTGGTTTTGTCATCTCCTCATTCACATCTGTTTTGCCAATCAGCATGTCGAGCACAGTAGACATAGTAGGCCGGTGCTGAAGAGAATCCTGCATGCAAAGAAGACCAATCTTACAAAACCTTGTTGCCTCCTCGACGTTGAAGTCTCCGTCTAGAAAGGCGTCTACCAAACTCTCCAGCTCCCCCCTTTCATACAAATCCCATGCCTGAAAGACATAATTTTGTCAATCATTTTTCAATGGTTGAGTTCCCATCCACATAACTGCAATGAACATTAATATCCTAGCAGTGGTAACCCTCAAGTTCATGTAGAATTCAATCTAAGATATAAATAAACTTTAAGCTTTGTGCTGCAGACCCTTGAAACCATCTAGAGATTCCAAATTTTCAGACATTATGTGTGAGGAAATAGAAGTTCACTCCATCACAATAAATAAGACATTAATATTGTGTGTGCTTGGATCAGCTTATTTTGTGTTCATAATAGTTTATAATCAAAAGCACCCTGAGACAGCTTTTGAATAGAAGCATTTTCCAAACATGCCTCATGTTTCCCAGGTTAAGTATATCAACTCTCACTTCGTAAAATGCTTACACTATAAGAGCTAATTCTTAGCATGACTACATTGCCTCTCTAATAAGTACTTTCTTGTCCTATAACAAGCTTAGTAAAACATTTCATGGCAATAGTCACACTATTGATTGCTCCCTTGGTAACAGTGAAAAGATTAAGAATGCAACTAAAAAGACAGAATCATGCACATCATTTGTAACTAAAGTTTCAATTCAAATTTGAAGGTCAGAGATTTAAACTACCCTAATGTATATGAAATGTTACAGATAGCTAACATGAAGCTTATAGGACTACCAAGGGAAAATAGGCAACAGAGTGAAGAATGAGAAGGAAAAAATGTCTAAATATGGCTCTCCCATTTGCATATTATATTTAATTAATGATAAACTTCGGTAAGACTGATATCCAATTTAAATGGGTTAAATTACACGGTCAAGATGGGAATTGTGAACTGCAAGTTGCTGGAGTAGGATATTGAAAATATAAACTAAATTAGGGAAAAATAAAGTGCAGTGGAGTTGAAACTAATTGTATATTAGAAGAGAAGCTTTAATAAGAAAGGAGAGTCGAGAACAAAATTTCTCTATCAACACATGTCAATCTGGATATTTCACTAATACTACATACAAGTTATATTTTCAGCCACTCTAATTGCTTTCACTTATTCCATATTTGCTAAAAGAAAGGTCCTTACCTTTGTATGAAGATACCGTTCTTCGGCAGGTAAACGTCTGTTTGTGTTACACCTCCCACTAACAATTTCTAGTAGTAAAACTCCAAAACTATAGACATCTGATTTTCTTGTCACTTGACTTCGGATCGCATATTCAGGTGCCAGATAGCCACTATAAAAGCCAAAAAGGGACTTGGTTGGAAGAAAATGGCAAAGAAAGTGCTCATAAATTTCATACTATAAAAATCTGGATACAAGGCAGATAAATAATTGCTTGCTCTGGCAGAATTTCCTGCCATAAACTAAATTCTCCAACAAATGAAAGATAGAATTACGAACTTACACTGTACCAGCAACAAGTGTACTAACATGGGTCAGGCTTGCTGGAATAAGCTTTGCAAGGCCAAAATCTGAAATTTTGGGCTGGAGATCTTTGTCAAGTAATATATTGCTTGCTTTAATGTCTCTATGAATAATATGTGGCTGAACTTCATGATGAAGGAACGCAAGGCCCCTGGCAACGCCAATGCAAATGTTCCTCCGTGCATGCCAATTGAATTGCAAGCTACTATGGCCTCCCCCTAGACAGTCATGAGAACAAATCCATTACTAGGAGAGTTATAATACCTTTTTTTTAGATAAGTACAACCTCTCCTAAATCCCAAAAGGGGGAGAGGGAAAAGAACTAAGAACCAGAAACCACACCACCCACAAAGCAAACAACCAAAAACAGCACACCCAAGCACCTAACACACACAGAACAGCAGCGCAAATCCGCGAACACCAGAACCAGAGAGGGAAACCAGAAAAAACAGCTGCAGCCAAAGCAAAACACAACTAGCAAACAGAGAGCAGAGGAGAAAGCAGCAGCCCCTCCCCCAAAACAGCACCATAACCAGACAGCAAACGCAAACAGGGAAGCAGCAGGACCCATTTCAACATTCTTGAGCCAGCGACCAGGAAACTGAACTAACCCCTTCAGCAACGCCATCAAGATTCGAGCGCCGGGCAGAGGCAAAGCTCACCAAACCTGAACTAACACCTGTTGACACCCACAAAACGACACACCAACACAGCCACGAAGCCACAAAGAAGCCGCCCTACAAAAGAAACAGACAACTAAAACACAGACACCACCAAGGTGAACCAGCCGTCAAGCTTGATCCCCTTTCCTCCAAATGTCAATCCAAAACAGCATATGTTCCTTAGCCTCTCAAAAAGAATGTTCCTTTTTTCTCAAAAATGCTCTCGTTCCTAATTCTCCAAATTGTCCAAATGACTCCAACGACCGCAGTAAGCCACACCTTCCTTTTGCTACCTCTCACCGGAGCTCGTTGCCACGCTTCAAAGCAGTCCTTGGGCTTCAAAGGATTAGGCCAAGAGATATTCCAACCTTGAAGCCAAATACTCCAAAGAGACCATGCAAAGGTGCAGTGAAAGAAAAGATGAGAGACAGTCTCTTCACCCGATCCACAAAGGACACAAGTAGCAAAGATTATAAGCCAAGATTATTAGCAAGTAGGGGGAGCATAATACATTCATATCAAATGTGAAATTTTTTTGTACAATCCCAATTACTTAGTTAGTATCACATTAGTTAGGCACAAATAAGCCTAAATGGCTATTGTAAATGAATTGTAATCATTTAGTGAACTATGTGTTCAACTGGAGTTTTCTCTCTTTAACTCGAAAGGAGATTTTAGGTTCTTACAAATTTACTCACCAAGAAGTGTTTGTGCTAGGCTGTTATTCTCAAGATAGCCATATACCAAAATCCTCTTGTCTCTTTCCACGCAGCATCCATACAGCTTAACCAGATTCTCATGCTCTACACTAGTGATCACCTTGATTTCTGTCAAGAACTCGCGGACACCTTGTTTAGATTCAGCTGACAAAACCTTTATAGCAGCTAGAGTACCATTTCTCAGCTTTCCCTGTTAAGTTTTGAAACTAGACAATCATCAGCCACTGAAGAAATAAACGTCGAAACAAGCATAAGTGCGTCTTTTTCTGAATAAGTGATGCACTTATGAATCATGCATACCATAAAACAGCAATTCACCTTATAGACTGATCCAAAACCTCCCTCCCCTATCTTATTTGCTGGACTAAACCGTTCGGTGGCCATTTCCAATTCCTTGTAAGTGTAAAGATTGACATTTGGGAAGTTTGAAATATCTGTTGAAGCATATAGATGTCAACAGAAACATAGAAACATTAGGAGCATATCAAATTTCCAAAATCTTATAGCAGAAACATAGTATACGAAAGTTGGACTTGTGCTTCAGACAATGTGACATGCTGCCCTAGCATTAGTGAATAAACCTCACTGACAGTTAAGAAACTTATGCATAAGGAGAGATGCAAGTTAATGAAAGCAAACTTAGTTCAAAATGGCTGAAGCCCATGTAAGGGATATTAGACATTTTGGATCCCATATATGATAGTAGAACACCACATCATGTGCATAATGAATGTGATAAAATCGCGTACCTGATTTGGTTATTGTTGGTCGAGCAGTCTCGCATGGAGGGGAAGGCCATACCAGCGGAGACCGTTCAACCGACAATAGCCAAATCAGGTACACAACTCATGAGTCATGACGGTTTATGGTCATATGATATATAACTTTCTTTCAAGAGATTCTTGCATACATTCCAATTCCTGGGATTATTAGACTAAATCTCATTGTTTATGGAAACACAGGCAAACCAAGTCTTGGAATAAGCATAACACAATTGATTCAATAGTTTCATAGAGCAGCAAATCCTCTGGAATTCTACTTGCAATTACAAACTACAGAAAAGCGGAACAGTAATGTCATTTATCTGCGTACCTATATCCAACTCGGTGGGTTGTGCAGCTGAGGAAGACCCCCTTTTTGAGCATAGAAGAGAGAAACAACTCATCACAAAAAAAGAAACTGTGGAGCAGCAAAATAGGTAACTTTTCATCAACTTGTAACAGTGATCATGGGATCATGTGCTGAAAACGAAATCAACTTTAGAAGGCAAAAAACCCTGATTGGATCATTTGGAATTTTGATAAGCAAACAGTTGCCACAAAAACTTCCCCAAAGACACAAACTCCAGCTGAAAATATTTAAATAATTGTGTTTTTCTAGTCAACACGCAAGCCTGAGTCAAGACTTATATTTCTTTTTTTTATTCTCAAAAGTCAGCTTGTTTGTGCTAACCCATTTTCTACAACAGTTATGGATGATTGGGATGGGCTTTTAAAAAAAATAATTTTTTAAAAAATAAATGGTTAAATATATTTTTAATTTCAAAAAATTATAAATTATGTGTTTTATTTAAAAAAAAAATTTTCTGACAAATTTTTTTTCAAGAATAAAACACAAAATTTATAATTTTTTAGAAACTAAAAACATATTTAATCCAAAAGTAAAATTGTTAAAATACAATTTTAAAAAAGGCATTATTCTGGCACCCCATCATATTTAAAGGTATTAGTATTCTATGATTATCTATAACTAAGAATCAGTCACATGTCTCACTAAGAATCAGTCACATGTCTCACTAATTCTAAATACTTATTATTTTAAGTTTGAAAGTAAATCATGATCATTTTGAAGTATAAAGAAGTATCGATATTGTTGTGTTAGGGCCTTTATCAAATTGTGTCAACACTTATCTTATTTATTATTTTATCAATTATTATCTTATAAAAAAAAGGAAAAAAAATCAAAATCGGATTCGATTTTGATTTATTATAGGATTTGAAAATTCTTATTATATATGCATTGCATAAGAGTGCTCCATTTTCAACGCGACTTCAGCCGCTTGTTCCAAAAATTGTGGGTGTTCATCTAGTAACTTCAGAATATTTTAATCTCCTATTGGGTTGTACTGTTTTTACCATGTGTTGGTCTTTTGAGCGTATTGCTTTATTATTTATTCCACCTTTTTAATAATGAGTAGGCTTTCATCTTTGAGATTTCTTTCGTGAAACTCTTTTGTTGTACTTATTGATATTTTATAGTGAAATTTTTCTGGACTAGGTCCCGTGTTTTTTTGTCCCTCTTATTAGGGGGTTTTCATGTTAAAAATTGGTATGTGCTCTATCTATTTTGCCTATTTAATTTTTGCACTCTTGGATATATTGTTTGTCATATATTACGTTTCTCGTAGGTTTAATTCAAGCGGGAAATGTTATTATTTCTACTGCGTGATTGTGATTTTTTTCACTACATATACACATCTTTCCCAACAGTTAGCATTAGAGTTGTTTTGAATCTTGGGATATTTGCTTGCTTGAACGATGAAGCCTAATTATGGTAGGATGATATGTTTGAATGACACTAATTACCACATATGGAAAGGCAAGATGAAAGATCTACTCTTTATGAAAAAATTACATCTTCTGGCATTTTTTATGCAGAAACTGGAGAATAAATTTTATGAAGATTGGGCTTTTGAGCATGAGATGGTTTGTGGTTATCCAACAATAGGTAAATGACAAGGTTTTTGAATCATATTGTTAATAATTCACATGCTAGGATTTTATGGGAAAAACTTGAAAATTTGTATGCCTCCAAGACCGGGAACAATAAATTATTTTTGCTAAAACAAGCTATGAATTTAAAGTATAAAGAAGGTAATTCTATTTCTGATCAGTTGAGTGATTTTTAAGGTTGTTTTGATCAATTGTCTGACATGGGTATTAAATTTGAAGATGAAATTATGGGGCTTTGGTTGATTAATACTCTACCTAATTCTTGGGAAAATTTTCGCATTAGTTTAACTAATTCTTCTCCTGGCGGTGTTGTGACCATGAATATGGTTAAAATTGTTGTTTTGAATGAAGAAGTCAAAAGACAAATTCAGCAAGCATTCTCTACACAATCAGAAGTTTTAGTTATTGAAGACAGGGGAAAGCAAAGACAAAGATAAGGGAAGAGGTCAACAAGTAAAAGCAAGCACATGACCAAATCGAAGTCCAATTACAGAAATTTTGAGTGTGATCACTATGGTGAAAAGGGTCATACTAAGAAGTTTTGTCGTGAGTTGAAGAATGAGAAAAATGGTAACAAAGGTAATAGAGAAAAGAATAATGATGATGATGATGATGATGATCATGTTGCTACCGCTACTGATGGAGATTTGTTTATTGTTTTTATCAGAATATGGTCAATGTTACATGTGATGATTCTAGCTAGGTTGTTGACAACGGTGCCAGTTTTCATGTGACTTCAAGAAATGATATTTTCTCTTCCTATACTCTAAGTAATTTTGGTGTATTGAAGACGAGAAATAATAATACGTCAAAGGTTATTGGCATTGGTACCGTTTGCTTGGAAACCAGCAATGGAACAAAGTTAATTTTGAATAATGTCAGGCATGCATCAGACATCCGTTTATATCTGATTTCTGCTAGTGTTCTTGATGACTATTTTAATACCTTTGGTAATGGGCAATGGAAGCTTACTACAGGTCCTTTGGTTATGGCACGTGGTAAGAAATTTTCTGGCTTGTACTGAATTAAAGCTACTTTTTTTATGCTATAAATTCTGTTGATTCTTAAAGTTCATCCGAATTATGGCATAAGAGGCTTAGCCACATCAGTGAGAAGGGGTTGAACTGTTTGGCCAAGAAGAAATTCCTTGTGAAGAGGAAAATTAGAAAAGTGTGCTCACTGCTTGGCTGGGAAACAGAACAGAGTCTCCTTCAAGAGTCATTCTCCTTCTAGAAAATTAGAGGTGCTCGAGTTAATGCATTCAGATCTCTATGGTCCTATGAAGATTAAAACTTTTGGCGGTGCTCGTTACTTTGTTACGTTTATTGATGATTATTCAAGAAAATGCTGGGTTTATGCTTTGAAGACTAAAGAACGAGTACTTAGTATCTTTAAACAATTGCAGGCTTCCGTTGAGAGAAAGATGGGGAAGAAACTAAAATGTATTCACACTAATAATGGTGGCGAGTATTGTGGACCGTTTGATGAATACTACAAATAATAAGGTACTCGACACCAAAAGATGCCTCTCAAGACTCCTAAGCTCAATGACTTGGCTGAAATGATGGACATGACATTGATAGAGAGAGTCAATTAATGTTTGATTCTGAAGCTAAGTTACCTGAATCTTTTTGGGCTAAGGCTTTATATACTGTTGCACATGTTATTAATTTATCTCCTGTTATTGCTTTATAGACAGATGCTCCTAACAGAGTATGGTATGGGAAGGATGTCTTCTATGACCACTTGTGTGTTTTTAGATGAAAAGTATTTATCCATGTGCCGAAGGATGAAAGGTCTAAGTTAGATGTCAAGACGAAGTAGTGCATCTTCATTGGTTATGACCATGATGAATTTGGCTACAGACTTTATGATCTTGTTGCAAAGAAGCTTGTTAGAAGTCGCAATGTTGTTTTCATGGGGGACCAGACCATTGAAGATATTGACAAGACAGAAAAATTAGATTCATCATGTTCTGATGGTTTAGTTGAGTTTGATCCAATCCCTGATACTAATATAAATACGCCTAATGTAGCAAATCTTGACAATCATGCTGATGTCGAGAATCATATTCCAGATGAGCCAATAGAAACTATTGATGATGATGTTGCTGATAACGTTGATAAACCTATTGTTCTCGTCAGGAGGTCTTCTAG
>QANU01094686.1:146963-189450 GCA_003254905.1 Nissolia schottii | reverse complement strand
GGTTTAGTTGAGTTTGATCCAATCCCTGATACTAATATAAATACGCCTAATGTAGCAAATCTTGACAATCATGCTGATGTCGAGAATCATATTCCAGATGAGCCAATAGAGACTATTGATGATGATGTTGCTGATAACGTTGATAAACCTATTGTTCTCGTCAGGAGGTCTTCTAGGCAACATGTGCCCTCTACTCATTACTTACCTGATGTATATGGCTCCTCACTAACGGGAGAGAACCTGAATGCTGTGAAGAGGCTATGGAAAGTGAGCACAAGAAACAGTGGGTTACAGCAATGGATGATGAGATGAAATCAATAATTGACAATCATACTTTTGAGCTAGTCAAGTTGCCTAAGGACAAGAAAGCTTTGGAGAATTTATGGATTTACAGATTGAAGACTAGAGAGAATAGTATTGTTTCACGATACAAAGCACAACTAATTGTCAAGGGCTACCATCAAAGGAAGGGTATTAACTTTGATGAGATATTTTCACTTGTTATTAAAATGTCATCCATCCGAGTTGTTCTTGGTTTGACAGCCAGTCTTGATTTAGAGCTTAAGCAGATGGATGTGAAAATCGTCTTCCTTCATGGTGATTTGGAGGAAGAAATTTACATTGAGCAACCTAACTGTTTTGTGGTGAAAGGTAAAGAGGATTATGTTTGCAAGTTGAAGAAAAGTTTGTGTGGGTTGAAACAAGCTCTGAGGCAATGGTACAAGAAGTTTGAGTCAGTTATGATCCAACAAGGTTTTAAGAAGACTACTTCTGACCATTGTGTTTTTGTACAAAAATTATCTAATAATGATTTTATCAATTTATTGCTCTATGCTGATGACATGTTAATTGTTGGCCATAATGGTTCTAGAGTTGACAGGTTGAAAAAAGAAGTTTAGCAAGTCTTTTGCAATGAAAGACTTGGGACCAGCAAGACAAATTCTTGGCATGCATATTACTCATGATCGAGAAGCTAAGTAGCTGTGGTTATCGCAAGAGAGGTACATTGAGAAGGTAATTCTGTGGTTTCACTTGGATAAAGCTAAAGTAGTAAGCACTTCTCTAGCTACACACTTTAGGCTTATAACTAGTCAGTCTCCTTCTAGTGACAAAGAAAAGAAAGACATGCATCGTTNCACACGCGATTCGCATAACAGTTGGAGCTTCTCAATTTTCATTCGCATGCACAAACTTTAATAGTGTAGGTGTACAAACATTAACAGTACAAAAAACATATTATGTTGCGAACAATTTCAGTACACAAACTTATAAAATAATAGGACACAAATTTTAACAACATAGGAGCACAAACATTAATAACATGAGTGCACAAACATTAATAACATGAAAAACACATTTGTACTGTGAACAATTTTAGTGCTCAAGCTTTAATAATGTAAGTGCACAAACATTAACAACACGAGCACACAAACATTAAAAACATTATGAAAATTTTCAGTGGACAAACTTTAATAACATACGTGCACAAACATTAGCATGAAAAACACATTATGCTGTGAATAATTTCAATGCACAAACTTTAATAATATAGGTGCACAAACATTAACATGAAAAATACATATTATACTATGAACAATTTCAGTATATAAACTTTAGCAACATATGTGCATAAACATTAACAACACGTGTGCACAAATATTGGCAACATGAAAAACAAATATTATACTATGAACAATTTCAGTGCACAAACTTAATAACGTAGGTGCACAAACATTAACAACACGAGTGCACAAACATTAACATGAAAAACACATTATGCCGTGAATAATTTCAATGCATAAACTTTAACAATGTAGGTGCACAAACATTAACAACACTAAAGCATTCCAATAGGAAGAAAATAATCACAAATAAGCATAAAACGTTCCAAGAGGATGGTGTCACAAAAAGCACAACATGCTCATGTTGATCTGTTAAACGACAAAGACCCATTGTTATGCATCAAACACAACGAATTCTCAATTACCTAAGTATAAACTACATAGTTCAATAGAATAGCTCAAACAAGTAAACCACCATTGTAAAAGGTAGATCCCATCCCTTCCCAAAAAAGTTAACATTTTATCATTTTAGTTTCATTTTATTAGAACCATATCAGTGTGACATATGGAACTAGAAAATCTTCTAAAGATCAAATTTCAAGTAATAGGAGAAGGATGAGAGGATGACGAGTATGGATGAAGAGAAAGAATACGAAAAAGAAAACATTCAGGTGATAGAAAGAGAATGAGAGAAAGAGAATGAGTGTCAAAGGAGAGAGAAAACGAAGAGAATCAGATGAGAGTACTCGGGGAGGAGGAGGAGAAAGAATAAAAAAATTACTAATAATAAACTCAAGAATGTGAAAGTGAAGACAAAAGAGAAAAATACAAAAAATTGTATGATATACGTAAACGGCTATGGCTATATGTGTGGCAGATTTTAGATTTTTATTTTATCAGTACGTTATCGGGGCGTGTGAGAGTATTTTGTTTTAAAAATAGAGTGAAGGGAAGTGTGAGAGTATTTTGTCGAACACTATCTTACTAGAATTGAAAGTACAAAGGAACACAGCATGAGAAGCAACTACAAAGCCGATATTAAACTTATCAACAAGAACTACTCTTCGTTTTTATTTAATATAATCTCATTCAAGGTTCAGATATGACTCGATTATTGATACACAAGCCTCATAATACACCATCGGCATAAAGAGCTGCTCATTTAAATACACTATGGGCTAGTGAACACAGTTGTCTTTGCAAGTTCTAGTCCTAGCTTGCGTCCAAACAGCTTCTCCACAATAGCTAATCCAAACTCGATGGAAGTACCTGGTCCTCTGCTGGTAATAAGGTTGCCATCAACTACGACCCTGTTTTCTGCTTCACTCTGATCTGATAACTTGTTGCACAATGCAGGAAATGCAGTGGCTTTTTTACCCTGTGATGAAGAGAATATATGCACGTCTCAAATCAACGCCATGAGCAAAATAAAGTCATAAACAACGGAGAAACATCAAGGCCTTGACAGAACTTTATAAAACTGCAGACTAGTAAGAACGGAGAGTCCAATGGGGATTTGAGAATAGTAATAATTAACTTGAATGCCACTTCTGAATCCTACTGAATTGCAGACAATGCAGGCTAGGAGATTATAAAAAATCAAACTACATGAGCTTAAATCAGGCTGTGCAACCAAGAAAATGCATGTATGTGATTGCAGTTCAGTGAAAGTTGACTTTATAACAATGATAAATTGGCCCAGAAAACAGATACCTTAAGCAAACCATGGGGCTCCAAGACTAGAGCTGGGGACGCACAAATTGCTCCATAATATCTGTTTGATTCTCTTTGCTTTTTCAGCAAACTAACCAAGGTTTCTGAGTTTGCAAAAGCTTGGGCGCCACCAAGTCCGCCCTGCAGAAAATTGGAATATATTTGCACGAACTCAAATTCAATACTACTCATACTTGAATAATTACTATGAAAAAGGCAAGCCCACTTACAGGCAACACAATAAGGTCATATGAAAGCTTGGCTGCCTCATCAAGGAGCATGTCTGCCTCCAGTTTAACTTGGCGCGATGCCACAATCTCTAGTTTGTCCTCAAGAGAAGCAACCACAACATTTGCCTTTGCTCTTCGCAGGATATCAATTATGATGACAGCTTCCATTTCCTCTGTGCCATTAGCAATTGGTACAAGAATCTGAAAAGAGGGAAAATGCAGATACCATTTGACAAGTTTTATCTTTGTAGTCGCATTTATATAGAAATAAGTTCAAATAAAGATAGTTCTGTCCTCCTTCCTTCCTCAGATATTCTTTTCTATACACAAAATCTAATGCGAGTTTGGGACAATGTCAGGGCATAAACTTCACCTTGGGTGGATTGTCAACTGTCCACTGCACAGGGTTTAGCTCTTTAAAAGTATACTCATCACCATGATTAGAACGCATGACCTGAACATCAAATTAAAAGGAAAAACCATGAGAAAAAGGAAAGTAAAATACAACATAGTAGGAAAAGGACATCATAAAGCATACAAAAAGCATAAACCATAAAGCATACAAATTAGTTAACAGTGCTTGTATTTGCATCATTGTATGTCAAAACTTAGCTGCAGAAAGCCTAACTAGTGCAAGTGCACCAGTCCCCTCATTGTGTTACAAACAATTGTATCCACTCAATTCCAATAAGAATGAATAAAATTGCTTTTCCTGATTTGGATCCACAAAGGATACCAATTTTTTATTTTTTTACTTTGGTATGGGAAGAGAGTGCGGGGGAGAGGGGTAAAGCAAGACAAGTATCAATCACTCCAGTTTCCTCTCCCCCCTTTCTGAGTGTACACGTGTCTTCATGTTGAAATTGCTAGCCAGAACAAAGCCTGTCTAGTTTCAGTCAAGTAGAAACACAATCTCATAGCTAACTATCTTTTACAATTAACCACAAATAACTCAATTATTGTGTCAATCAAAATATCCCTGATTCAAGTATATTTTTCCTAGCCTCTTATTAGCCCCCACCCCCCGCCCCCCCAAAAAAAAAAATCTTTTGAGACCAGATTGACCAACAAAACCTCAACATGTTCTTCTGGAAAAACCCATCCCCAAATCATTATTTTCAAGTCCGAAAGCCTGACATATAACCATTTGCAATTTCCATATATCAAAAAACTAGTTAGAAAGAGCTAGCTGGGTAGATGGCAATATTGACAATACTTAAGAAATTTCTCACAAAGAACAAATCACTAGTTACCATACATATTAAATGCCAGATCATCACGCAATGCAGTTATGCAAAGTGTACTTAGTTACAATTAGGCACCATGAACAATATTTTATTCCTGCGTTTCTTTTCTCGTAAAAAACAATTAAATTATCAAGAATGAAGTTCTCACCAGTGGACCAGCAACTTCATCAGCTTTCTCTTTTCCATATAATTGCTCAATCAGTGCAATCGCGAATTCCATGGTCGTGCCTGGTGCACGACTCGTCACAACCCTGCCATCCAGCTGCACCCTAGACTCTACAGATGTGGTGTAAGATGCCAATTTTTCCATAAACGATGGATGACAAGTTGCCTGTCCAACAATCACAAAGTCGCATCCATCACCATCATCAACATAACTTGGATTCTGAAAAAAAATGAATAACAATAACCAAAAAGAACAAACTAACTTTACCTTCAACCCCTTCAGCAAGCCCCATGGGCCAAGTACCACTGCAGGAGCAGCACATACTGCAGCATAAAGCCGTCCATCCTCAACGTGTTTTTTCACCAACTTTTCCAGAACTCCACAGTCTCTCAGATTATCAACACCCGGAACACCTCCCTGCACACAAAATAAATACACAGCAAAATCTAGTTAACAAAAAATTAACCACTCAAGGGTACGTTTGATCGAGCCTAATTATTAAGAAGAAAAAAAATTTATAAGGAAAAGCACTTCTTAAATTTTTGTGGACTATTTGATAAAATTCTAAAACAAAATCAGCAAAACTAGAAATAATTACTTTTCTGTTTTTTTCCCCCTAGAAGTAGGCAAGACAAGAATGAAGAATCACTCCTGCTAAAAATCAAGTGTAAACAAATTAATTCTGGCTTAATCACTTTTTCTACCATGTTTATCAAATTCCAAATACACTCTAATTCAGTTTGCAATGTCATACAGATGTCCGATAATTAATCAATTAACCATTCCAAAAAATTGAAGACAATAACGATTCCTCATCAAATTTTAAGCACAACACAACAACAAAAATCGTTGAGAGAGAAAGGGATATACAGGGAGAGCGACGAGGTCGAAGACGGTATCAGCGACATCAGAAACGACTGCGTCGGCTACGATCTTGACGCCGTGGAGAGCTTGGACGGAGAGATGGTTTCCGGCGGAGGCGACGGTGACGTCAGCGCCGGAGCGTCGGAGCACGTCGACGGTGATGACGGCCTCCATAGGCTCGGTGCCATTGGCAATCGGAACCAAGACCTAGCGATTTCAGCAGCACAGTGTCAGTGAGTAACCAAAGAAGACGAAGAAGAAGAGAGTGAGTAAGGTTTGTTTGGATTGTTTTTATTATTTTAAAGTTTTTTTTTACCTTTCGAGCGTTGGAAGCCATTATGGTTGGGGAAGCTGAGAAGCAAACGCGCTTTTGGGGAAGGGGGAGTTTGTGTTTAGGAGTGAAGTTAGTAAGAGGGTGCGGGAGGACTCGTAAGTGACGCAATGCCATCTGCGCCTTTCTATTTGTTGTTCTTCTAGCTTCTAGACGACTCTCTCTCTCTCTCTCTCTCTCTCTCTCTCTGGAAACGAGTCTATGTGGTGGTATCTACGTGTATCCTTCATGTGCTTCCTCTGATGCTATTTTTACAACCAAAAATGCTTGGGGGTACACCCCCAATCTTGCCACCCATACACCTGCCCAAAATATGAAAATTAATATGCATACATTGTATTATGTGGACATTACTAAATTAGGAATAACCTATCGCTGACGTGACTGTGACACTCACTCTCAAGCGAATGTGGCGCTCACTCCCATGCGATTTTTCTTCACTTCCGCAATCATCACCTTGCTTGTAAAACATTCAGCTCTTTTGTTCATCATTTGTTTTTTTCATCAGCATTCATTGAGTTCTCATCGTTTCAGCTTTCTTTTTTTCTTCACCTTGAATCACCGTGTTTTCATATCCAAAATTGACAATGTAGTATTCTCACCAAACTAATGACAACAATGTGGTAATTACTCTGTTTGAGCATGATGTATGTGAATGATCTTCAGTTTGTGAGCATTTTATGTGTGAGCTTGATACGTAGGTGATAAAGTGGGTGCAACGAAATGTTTGAATGATTGTGTATTGATGTTTTAAAAGTTGTTGTTAATGTTTGTGTATCAGCCTTGCTAATGTTTGTGTACTAACATTATTAAAATTTGTGCACTGAGATTGCTAACAGGATAATGTGTTTTTCATGTTAGTAATGTTTGTGCACTGTGCACACATGTTGTTAATGTTTGTGCAATTTTGTTGGTAAAGTTTGTGCTATGTTGCTTGATAATATGTGTTTTCATGCTATTAATGTTTGTGCACCTTTTTTGTTAATGTTTGTGCACCTCTGTTGGTAAAGTTTGTGATATGTTGTTTTAGAAGTTTGTTCACAGAAATTGTTAACTAGATAATGTGTTATGAATGTTTGTTCACCAGCTTTATTAATGTTTGTGCACTAGGATTGTAAACAAGATAACATGTGTTTTTTATGTTGTTAATGTTTGTGCACCCTTATTATTAATGTTTGCGCACTTATGTTGTATCATTCAAGGGTGGAGCAGAGAAATGAACAACACCAAGATCCAAAGAATGGTGTATCAACATGCGTATCTACCTTCAATTCGTCTATAAGGTCCAACTGCAACTTTAGGAGTCAACATCAACCTTAACTTTATGCGCACCTTGATCCTAAGCTAAGAGAAGATCATGATGAATACCCATGAATTTGTCACCCTGCATTCTGCACCCTCTGTCCTCGTCTACTTGCCAGCCTAAAATCGAAACTGACGGCTCCGATTTCAGGACACGGTAGGTTTTTTTTTTTTTTATAAATTATGCAAATCCTGAAATTGGCTCCCCTTTACCAATTTTAGATTTTAGATTTCAAGCCCATTTATTTGTAAAACCATATTTTGGTATTAACATTTTTTTGCACCCATTTTTTTTTGTGCAATTGCCTAAAATAGTATAAACTTTTCATAGCAAAATAGTCCATCATGAGCACTATTTCAAGCTAAGATGTTTATTGGGTTGCATCAAGATCAGACATCTGAATACTCGTAATCGACTTATAGACATTGGAAAACTCTAAAATATTACTCCCTCTGTTTCAAATTAGTTGTCCACCTTCCTATTTTGATATTTATCAAAATATTTGTCCACTTATTAAGTTTAGCAACATTAATTATTTATTTTTCTAGCATACCCTTATTAAATAAACTCTATCTCATACTTATCTACTAGAATAACTTCAACCACCCACTATACAAAACGACGAATAGGTAAAATATTATCTACTTTTTTTTTACTTTAACAATTTTTAATAATTTTCTTAATACTCGCATAAAAGAGAAAGTAAACAACTAATTTGAAATAGAGAGAGTAAGAACTTGACAATTATTTTGGAACAACTAAAAATATGTTACCCCCTCCGTCCAAAATTAGTTGTCATTTGATTAAATTTAGGAATACCAATTACTATCTTTCCAACCGTACCCTTATTTATTATGATCTTTCTATTATTATATTAATTACATTACAATTTTTCATTATATTTATTAAAGGATAATTTAATTTAAACGCTTAATGTTTTCTTTTAAATATATACAAATTAATTGATTTCTTAATATGTGTGCATTTGTCAAAAATGATATATAATATTAGATGGAGGGGATACTCTTAAATTTTACTATTGAAAAAACAATCACTTGAATTTACGGAATGACTACACATTAGTGCATCTTTGCTCTTATATAGTGATGGTAATAGGAGCGGGGTGAGCCAATTTTTTTATACAGGCTCAAAATTCATGTTCGCCTTATATTTTACTAAGTCTTTGAGTTGGCAGGCTGGCCTACAAGGTGAACAAAAAATTTACAAATAAAAAATTAACAATGTAAATAAAAAAATTCAATCTACATTAAAAAAAACACATAATAACATAAAAAAAACTCCATATTCATAGTTCCATATGGTAAATAAATAAATCAAGTTGTAGTCTAGCTCCCACCAACAATCCAATACAAAATATAGTTCCACACAAAATAAATAATCTAAAACAAAATAAGTCATTTTCACAAAGCCAAACTAAATGTCTACAAAGTCAAAATAAAATAAACTATATCCACAAAGTCAAAATAAAGTCTCCTTCAAGTGTTTACAAATTGGTCTTTTTTTGCCAATTTTATGTTTTTTTTTTATAAAAAATTAACCTCGGTTTACGAGGTAATCTGCTCCACTCCTACATGTGTCATCCCATGAGTTAAACAGTTCAACTATCGCGGGCCGATAAACGTAAACATACTGAAACTTTGTTTTCGCCGTAAAAAATGACGGAGAACCCACCCCGCAACTATGGGCCAAGCTCATTTGCCATCCTTACTCTTACACATTTTATTAGCATTTATGACCAGCCCAATTAGACTTTACTACGTGAAAACAAAATGCACACTACTTGTCGTGATCCACAATATAGTATACATGCAAAAAAATGCTATTTTCAGACAGTATTACAATCACATTACTTGGTATAAGCATTAAGTTTTCTTTCTCACAAACATAATGAGACTCGATTTGAGTGTGAGCCCCATGATATTTGTGAGAAAAGAGATTTGATGTTTACATCAAGTTTGATGTCAAAATAACACTAGTCCAATTCTTAAAAAGAGAAAGATGGAAATGAAGAGACTGAAAGTAATTAATCTCAATTAGATTTTTTGTCATCTAAGATTAAATATGATCTCTTATCATTAATTTTTTATTTTTATTTATGTCGGGTAAGAGTCTTACATTAATTATTAGTAAAAAGTCACACACCAATTCACATTATAGGAAATTCAATTAAGAGAATTTGTATTAGATAAAACCATTTGACCATTTTTATGTAAAACACACGTAATTGGGAAAGGATTCTCTGCTGTTAAATTTTTACATGACCATGTAATGTGATGATGACTATGCCACGTTTAATAATTGATTAACAAAGTGAAATCCATACAATGCGACATCACAATTTAACTTGAGAAAAATCTATCTCCTAAATTTGTTACTGACTTTTCACTTGACCTTTTCATAGTTGATCTCCTAAACATTAAAATTTAGAAGATGAAGGACTGAAGATCCATACGTAACACACACCACAAATCAGGAAGAAAAAAGGAAATCATGTGAAAATTCAACGCATTCTAGAAAGAGAAAATTTTGTTTGATAAATATAAAATAAGATAAAGAGAGAGGCACAAAGGGACAAGGGCAAGTGGTAATGAAAGAGGGTACAAGTAAGTGAGCAGTAGTAGCCATATGACACACAGCACTCACATGGGAGATGCAAGAGAGAGATAAACAAGGGTTCTAGAGAGAGAAAGTGTGTGTTTTGTTTTTTGGCCCCATTATTCTCTCATCCGTTAGAGTGTGGTATGGTGTGTTTCCCAAAGCTCTCTCTGAAACTGTGATGCTGCAGAGATGCACATGGAATGAAGAAGCCAGGGAGGCTCACAATTGGTGCTCTTTGCTCCGGTGATTTTTTCTAACCAGCTCCTGCAATCTTGAGGAACCCTAATCTTCTGATTTGGATTTCTTTTTTGGGGGCATTCTGTTGGGTGGCTCTGGGCCTTTGTTAACCTGATGTGAATTTTCTGGGTCTCTTGTCGTTGAAATGTTTGTTTTGTGGGTCAGATTGTGGATTTCCTTGAGAATCTGAGCTGGGTAGGTCTTGATCTGCGAGAAAAATTTAGTTCTCTTGCTTTGGATTTATGGGTTCGTCATCCATTTCTGGGTCATGGTGTTTTGTTCTGTGTCTCAATGCTGCTTCTTCGTTCATGCATGCTAGATCTGCAGATTGCATTGTTATGAGGTGGCACCTTGTTATAAATGAGTCTACATGTTGAAACTGAAACATGAAAAGCACTGAAAACGCTGTTGCATGAAACAAATATCATGTCTTATCCCCTTTCCCTAGATTAAATGCTATATGCCGTGTATGTCCAATGAGAATCTTTCTGTAAATTGAGAAACTATGTTGCATTAAAAATAATATATGTCTGATTTCCTGTCTAGTGGATGAGTAATGAAAAATTATCATAAATTGTGGGCAAACTATGAATTGATAGGTGATTCCGTCATTGGAGAAAAGAATCATGACAACAAATTGCTTTGCATGGTCTCTTAGGGAAATGCATGTTGATGCATCGAAAAGAATAATGATAGTTCCATATGTAGAAGATAAACAGGAAGTTATCTTATTCCAGAACTAGAAATTTTCATTTTCTAACTTAGGTATTTAAGTGCTTTATTTGTTATGGTGGCGTCTTGTGTGTGCATAAATGTAGTTTACTCACACCTTTTCTTGGTTTATTTATTTCCCCCCCTTTTGGCATGCTTGAATTACATTATTTTTTAATTATCAAGATAATTAGATATTCACATATTAGTGAAAAAGGAAGAAAAAGAATCTTTTGATGCATTGTTGTGATGGATGTAAAGTGATTACTTGATTGTTGTCTGGTAAGGTACCTTTCACCTCACTTACATACCAACTTTATACTTAATGGCATTGGGAGGGAAAAATGATAAACACAATTATGTGATTGTTGTTTTTGTGACATGTCGTTTTTCTTGCAAATTTCCATCTTTGGATGATACATGGATCTTATAAATTTAAATTATTTTTTCCTTTGAAATTTATTTCCTTCATTTGTTTCAGTTATGTCTGCATCTTGACAGTTTAATAACTTATCCTCACTTTCTTAGGCAGATTCTCAGGCATTTACCATGTGGTTTTAACTGAGGTTTGCAGCCGTGGAGTTCGTCAACAAGTAATTTATGGCTGAATAAATGGCTTACTTCTTCATAAATTGGTTTTTAATATGCCAGAGCTAGTAGCTTCTTATAATGTTGGCAACATGTAGACTAGCAATAGAAGCTGCAAATAAAGTGAAACTGCACTAATCAGCAGAGATGTCAGTCAGCACAGAAATAGAGGATTTATGCGATGAGGGATCTAATGAAGAAAGACAAATTTTTACAGAGGTGATTTCCGGTAATGACATTTTCCGGTCTAGTCAGAGGTGTCTTGTTTCTGGAGTTATCAACTTTGAATGTGAATCTGCTAAAAACACATTCAAATCCTTCTGCTCTAGTAATGAAAACTCAGCTGTATTGCGTCCCTCGTCTTCTAGACTTACACATCTTGAGGAGGACTTCAATACAATTCAGGATTCCAAAGAGACTGCTCCAGGGTGTATGCCAGAGGGTTTCATATCTGACAATCAGAATGACGAGAATGTGAATGTCAAACGAATGAAGTTTTCTTTACATGAACCTCCTTGCAGTAGATCTGATTCAGAAAATGTTTTGAGTTCATCAGAACTTTCAAAAGATGTAGTTTCTTACCTGTCTCATGCTGCTGCAGACTGTGATAGTGAACCAGTTGCATTTCGGTTAGTTGAATCATCTAAGTGTGGTGTGATATCTAGTTACTATCTATTGAAGCATAACATGCTACAGAATAAATCAGATGCTAAGGATGATGTAGATGTTACAAATTGTATTTCAAAAACTGCAGATAGGAATGTTGCAAAGGAGGTGGCTGTAAGTAAAGTGGTTGCTTCTCCTGTTTCCCAGGAGAGCTTTGCAAACAAACTTATATTTACGAGTCCATCAATCAGTGTTGTGAATCATTTAAATCCCGAGGAAATGTCAAAAGAGTTGTTTATATCGTCTAACATGGATATTTCAGATTCATCCTCAAAGCTGGACAAGAAGGATCCTCGTACTTTACTGCATTTTCATATTATGCAGTTGCTTACAAGGGCAGGATGGTCTATTGAGAAGCGTAAACGACCAAGTAGGCGCTACATAGAGTCACTTTATAGATCTCCAAAGGGAAAGCCTGTTCGGGAACTTACGAAAGCTTGGAGATTATGTGGTAAGCTTTTGTCTGTTGATAATTGCAATTTAATGTATGGAGATCCTAAGGAATGGACCGATATTAGTCAATTTTGGTCTGATCTATCCATGGCACTGATAAATGTTGAAAAAGCAATGAACCAGTCAGAGCCTGCTGCTATGTTGGCTTATCAATGGTGGCTTTTGGATCCTTTTGTAGTAGTCGTATTTCTTGACAGAAAGATTGGTGCAATGAAAAAGGGAGAAGTGATTAAATTAACTCGAAGTGTAGTTTCTAGTAACCATGCTTGTAATCGGAAACCTGGTGAAGATATACATGTCGAAGATCATCCTGACGACACAGGAAATCAATGTAGGAAGATGTCTGTAAACAAAAGTAGTATGGATCACATTTCCTTACCTGGTAATGAATTAGATAGCAGTGTTACTCAGCCAAGTACTTGCTCTTTTGATATTCTTACAAGCTCTGGAAATTCAATCCAGGTACTTGAAGGGTCTAAAATAAATGATGTTCATCAAGCTAACTTTGGAAATTCCAAAAGCTTTGATGAAGATAAAAGAATTGAAGGAGATATGTCAACAGAGGAAAATAATGCATATGATGTAAGCTATGGCCTGGTTCATTCCCATGACTCAAAGGCTATTCAGCAGTCCGATTGTAGTGATGACGAGGGCAGGAAAATCTCAGTTGCTTCTGTATTTACGGATAAGACATGTTCTGCCACAAATGTTACTCTTAAAAGGAAAATGAGGAGGAAGTGCAAAAGGGTATCTGAAATCAAACTGAGTAGGTTATACTGCAGTGACATGGTGGGTTCAACTGTTTCCGAGCAGATGCAGTCACTGGATGGTGGTGCATGTGGAACTCAGTTAGGGTTGGAAGAGGTCCAGAATTACGTAGTTGACAATGCAGAAAAGAAAAGAAAGTGCAGGAAGTTATCATCTGTCAGATGCCAGATTAAAGATGACGATCTATTGGTGTCAGCAATATTCAGGAACAAGGATTTCAACCCAAATACAATCTGGGGTAATTCTAGAGCTAAATCGTTCAAACCAAAAGGCCAGAGAAAGCTTAAGAGCCAAAAGGGCAGATGCCGGTTGCTACCAAGGAATCTTTGTAATGGAGGGAAGCACAATAAGGATGGCAAGAGGTACTTTTTGGGGGCAAGGACACTTTTTTCATGGTTGATTGAGAAGGGAGTCATATCTTTAAATGATGTTATTCAATACCGAAACCCTAAAGATGATGCTGTCATTAAGGATGGTAGGATAACCAAAGATGGTATCATTTGTAAGTGTTGTGGTAAGGTGCTTACATTATCAGAGTTCAAGCTTCATGCTGGGTTTACGCTGAACCGCCCCTGTTTGAATCTTTTCATGGAGTCTAGTGAGCCCTTTACACTCTGCCTCCTTCAAGCTTGGTCAGCTGAATACAAAACCAGGAAAAGTCAGAATCAAGCTGTGCGAGTTGATGATGATGATAGAAATGATGACTCATGTGGGTTGTGTGGTGAGGGGGGTGAGCTGATATGTTGTGATAACTGTCCATCTACTTTTCATCTGGCTTGTTTATCCACTCAGGTCTGTTTCTTTCTTTTGTTCAATTAATCTCTTTCTTATCCTCCTCCCTTGCCAATTCAAATAAATCATGTTTTGTCTATTTTTTGGAATTCAAACCTGCTATATCTATAATTTTTGCGAACACGTGTGATCATAGGTGAAGTTATTATGTGCCATGGAATACTTGCGTTTTATTATACAATAGCACTTGAGCCCTGTGCTCAGTTTTGCTTTGATTTGATATGGAGATTCTTTTGAACATATTCTCTCTAGACTTTCGATAGTATGGACAACTTCCTTTATGTTACCAGAATGTAAAGGTGCATTTATGTTGCTTTGATATGCCTGCTTTTTATTTTGTTTTTTTATGCCATGCATTCAAATACCTCTTGGATATTGTTTGTATTGATGTTGATGTGGGCTATTGTTGGAGTTCTCTTACGCTGCCGTGGAAGAATGTTAATAGTTTTGTTTTTGTACATCAGGAGATCCCTGATGGCAACTGGTACTGCACAAATTGCACTTGTCGGATATGTGGAAACTTGGTCATAGATAAAGAGCCTTCAGATGTGCATGATTTATTGCAATGTTCACAGTGTGAACATAAATGTAAGTATGCCCTGTACACATTGCATTTCTAATCTTATTATTTAAATCTCTTCGTAGAGCCTGGTGATAGACTAAATTGGAGGTTATACTATGTAAACGTTTTTTTCCAAGAAAATAATTGCAATGTTGTGGTTGGATTGATGGTTAAGAAAATTCATTGGTTTGACTATTGGCATTGCTCCAATTGTTGTCGTTTTTGTTATTGGGGTGGGGGGAGGTTGGTATATTTGACTCTCTTCAGACTCCGGGGTTGGTGGGTATCCCATTCACTCAGATCAGATGCCCTTATTTATAAGTGATTGCTTAAAATGATCATGAATATGGATTTCTTTTGGCAGAAAGTTTACACAACTTTTCTTCTTTTGGTGCTTCAATAATGATTCCATCTGAATGTTATGAACTTGAATTGAATAGATCATGAGAAATGCCTGAGAGAAAGAGATAAACAAGAAGGGCCGCTTCCAGATACTTGGTTTTGTGGTCAGAGTTGTCAGGAGGTACTATACTGAAATTTCTCAAATTTCTAGACTTCCGTTTGAAATGGAATTCTTGAATTTAGTAAATATTAGTTAATTGTCTATTGCATTGCGTGATAATGTTGTGTCTTGTAATATTAATTGGGTGTTTTACCATCTATAATTTGAAGATGGTGTTCAAAGCTTGTTGGAGATTAAGTCTGGTTTATGTTTCAAGCCATTTGCAAACTTTTGGTATATTAAATGCTGACTATCTGATTGAAATTTATATATGATAAATATAGTTTTAAATGGTTGCATTTTTTAGATGATCAAGTTTAAGATTGAAACATTTAAAATGCAGTCTTTGACGTAAAAAACATGAGTATGGTTTATATATTGCTTAGCAATTCTTAAATTTTTAACTAAAATGTGCAGTACTCAATAGGGTAATCATTTTTAGTTCAAATTATTCTGTCCAGATATAATTACAGGGATAATTACCGACAGCAATATACTTGATTCTGCTAAGTTTCCATGACTGTTGCTATGTTGCTTTCACCTACAAGGTTTTCCAAAAGCAGAATGAAGTTGACATCTTTTCAAAGTCATATTTTTCTCTTAACTTCTACATGCTTCCTTTCTAGGAAACATCATTGTGGATGCTTATTTTTATGACCTTACCACATAAGAGAAGTGGAAACCTTCACTTCCAAAAAAATAATAAACAAACAAAGAGAAGTCAAAACCTGTTCATTGACATGTAATTGAGATACGGGTTTTGGATGTGATGTAGATTTCATGCTTATGCTTTTGTGCCTAATGATTATTGCTTTTGTTATAGACTGCCAGAGCTATTGCTTGTTGTAAAATATAGTCATTTATCCATGCCTTTTAAGAGAAATTCTCCTGGAGTAAGAAGGAGCAGATCAACAAATGTACTTATGAATATTTCTGGTTACTTGGTGTAGATACTATGAGTAATGATATAATGGGTTGCATTATTCATTTTGTTCCGTTGTTGTTGGTTTTATTGCAAGTGTTATCTAACTATTATTATTATTATTATTCAAGGACTTGATTCTCTGGTATGTGCAGGTATACTCTGGTCTCCAATCTCAAGTGGGGCTAGTTAATCAAGTTTCTGATGGCTTCTCATGGATGCTTCTTAGATGCATCCATGATGACCAAAAGGTTCATTCTGCCCAGTGGTTTGCCCTAAAGGCAGTATGCAATACAAAATTAGCTGTTGCCCTTACCATTATGGAGGAGTGTTTTTTGTCTATGTTGGATCCAAGAACGGGCATACACATGATACCCCAAGTTTTATACAACTGGGGGTACTAGCCTCTTCCCTATGACAATTTCATCTTGCCCCTGTGGCACTTTTTCAATGCCTCATTTTTTGGGTTTTTGGTATCTTGGCCCTGTTGAATTTAGATTTGATAGTTTGCATATTTATCTGTAATTTTCAGGTCTGATTTTGCTCGTCTGAATTTTCAAGGGTTTTACTCAGTGGTATTGGAGAAACAGGATGTTTTAGTATCTGTAGCATCCATCAGGTAAAACATAAAATAGATATTTACCTTCTGGAATTTATGGTAGAATTTGACCTATTTACAATACAATCTGTGACATTTATGTGGGAGAATTCCATTTCTGCTATTCTTCTAATATGTAAATAAAATTATTTATCTGCCTTTTAATTATGCTCCAGCTTACCCTTCCAGTTGATTCTTGAATAAATTAGGTTATAGTCAAATTAATTTTGATTCATACAAAATGGCATCTGCCTTTTACCCCTTTGCAGGGTGCATGGAACTACAGTTGCTGAGATGCCTCTCATTGCAACTTGCAGTCGCTATCGTCGTCAAGGAATGTGCCGACTCCTTGTGAATGCAATTGAAGAGGTATAACTTGACTGCCATTTATTGTATTTTTCCAAAATTTTATTCAAACGAAAATGCATACAATAATATACAGTTTTGGTTTCTTGCTGGATTGTGACTCCCCTGTTCACAAAGAATGATTATTTTTCAAAAAAAAAGTTTGATGTTGTCTAGATATGCAGTCAGTTGCTATCTAAATTTAATGTGGTTGAGTTTTGAACGTTCCCACTCTTGCTTCTATTTGGCTTACTTTAATTATATATTATATTTCTGACTATTTCTTTCATTAGCAGATGTTAATATCCGTCAAGGTAGAAAAGCTTGTGGTAGCAGCCATTCCAGATTTGGCGGAGACATGGACTAAGGGCTTTGGATTCATGCCAGTAGATGACACTGAAAAGCAAAAGTTGAAACTTATCAACTTGATGGTTTTTCCTGGGACAGTGTTGCTTGAAAAACCCTTGTACAAGAAGGAGAAAACTGAAGGTATTTGTCTGGTGTACAATGGTTTCACTGATATTATACTATGGTTGTAAAATGTTGTGGGTTAGTATACAATGGTTTCACTGACAGTATACTCTGGTTGTAGAATAAGATTCATTGTTTTGTCTACTGAAACAGGAATGTGTGATGTATTGACTATGGCGACGGATGAATCTACCAAAGTAGGTATCTGCTCTAAAGGAATGGCTGTGGATGAATCATTGCTGCAAGGTGTTGGAAACATGGCTGCTGACAAAGTTGGTTCTAACGAGCCAGAATCTGAACCTGTTGATGGCAAGAATCACCAAGACTCTGTAGCTGACAGTGAAACCAACAGAGATGAATGTACTCAAGCTATTGACAACACTGCTTTGGGAGCCAAAGAATCAACAGAAACAAGTAGCTATTTTGGTGGCGAAGAGATCATCCAGGTAACTGTGCCAGATGAGTCGCAGAAATCTATTGATGGAACCAGCGACAGGATGCAGGAACTGAGAACCAAAGTACGTATCTGCTCCGGAGGAATGGCTGTGGATGAATCATTGCTGCATGATGTTGGAAACATGATTGCCAATGAAGTTGGCACTAAAAAGCCTGAATCTGAACCTGTCGATGGCAAGAATCACCAAAACTGTGTAGCTGCTGACAGTGAAACCAACAGAGATAGTACTCAAGTTGTTACTCAAGTTGTTGACAAAACTGAACTGGGAACCAAAGAATCAACAGAAACAAGTAACTGTTTTGTAGGCGAAGAGATCATCCAGGTAACTGTGTTGGATGAGTCACAGCAATCTAGTTGTGGAACCAGTGACAGGATGCAGGAACCGAGAATCAGCGACAGCAAGCAGGAACCGAGATCCAAAGTAGGGATCTGTTCTGGAGGAATGGCTGTGGATGAATCATTGCTGCAAGATGTTGAAAACTTGGCTGCCGATGTAGTTGGTTCTAATAAGCCAGAATCTGAACCTATTGATAGCAAGAATCAACAAGACTCTGTGGCTGACAGTGAAACCAACAGGGATGATAGTACTAAAGCTATTGACAACACTGCGCCTGGAACCAAAGAATCAACAGAAACAAGTTACTGTTTTGTAGGGGAAGAGATCATCCAGGTGGCTGTGTCAGATGAGTCACAGCAATCTAGTGATGGAAACAGCAAAGGCATTCAGGAGCCAAGAACCGGTGACGGCATGCAGGAGCCGATAACTGGCGACAGCATGCTGGAACTGCAAGAACCAAGATCAAGTGACAAAATGCAAATGGAAAGTGAATTGGGACAGCAACTAAGTGAGAACTGTAGTGCTAACAAAGATGGTGCTGAATCAGGTGTAACTATTATAGGGGACAAGGTTATCACAGTAGGTGAAGTTCAGGAAAATGCATTGCAGGGCAATTATTCAAACTTGTCCTGCAAAACTTTCTTAGGTAGCAATTTTGACATGGACTCTAGTATGGAGCACTCAGTGTTGTATGATGAAACAGCTTTTTTTGGAACATATGCAAAGTCTGCCAGCTGAATGAGAAGTTGAAAGAAAATATATTTTTTGAGAAATGGTGTGATGCTCACAAGTCATAACAAGCAACAGTTTATTTATTAGTGCACTTAAAAAACTGGATTTAACATAACTAGTTCTTTTGTAACTGAACAAATGTTGGCGGGGAAGAAACGAAAATTAAACTCATTAGATTGCAATAGCAGAAGATGCTAGGCATTTGTTTGGTTGTTGAAAAGGAATATTTGTGTCATATATAGCTGCAAAATTAACCTATAAAACTCCTTGTAATTCGAACATCATGCATACAAAGGCATTTCACAAATTTCACTTACAATAGGCATAGCAAAAGAATTTCAAAATTATACAATGGAATGAAAATGCCTCAACGATTTGTAGAATCTTACTTCTCTTCTTTAGACTAGGGAAAAAACTACGAAAAGGGATTACTTTACCTGTGTAGACCCCCACATTGTGTGACATTGATTGTGTTGATTCTCGTTGTGAAGCATGCTGAGAAGAACCTAAACCACTATATGCAGGTTGAGGCTTGAAATAAGTTGATATTCGGATACAGCTTCATCATAACATTTGAACGATATGCATTTGGATATCCAATATTCAGGCCATGATGCAAATAGTCCAGTTTTTCTACCCACAAACACAAGATAAATTTTATCCATGTTAAGTAATCTACTAAGACTTTGAGTTGAGTGCAATGATATTTGAAGAGGAGGAGGTGAATGAGTAGGCATATGAACTTCATCTTGCTTTATACTATTAACAGTACACATGGAAGTTTAAAATTAATTAAAAGATATTAATAAGTGCTTTACTAGGTTTACATTAGTATGAGTGTGGGTAAAAAACAAGAAAATAGTCTTGTTCGGGAGAACTTACTAATCAGCTCAACAATTAAATTATACAATTTGATAAATGACATTTAATATTTTAAATTGAAACATATAAAATAAAACGTCAAGTATTATTTGTCAAAATGTATAAATTAATTATTGAGTCATGAATTAGGTCTTCCAATTATTTGTCATCCCAAATTCATGACATGTACACGATTGACCAACACAAGGAAAAAAAAGAGCGGGGAAGCTTAATTCATAAAAATTATTTTGTAACAATTAGTGATTTGACTGCTCAATAGATATGAATTGAATTTGAATCTCTAATAAGTAGGTCTCAAGTGAAATGACAACTCAGTAGTGCAGTGACCTATTAACATATCACATGTGATTTGAAATTATTGTCGTCACATTTAAAATAACACGTGTGATTTGAAATTGTTGAAACAATCCGTGGACATAAAATTATAGGTCTCGCTCAGGTCGCTGGATATCTTTTCTTTTTCTGAGTAAAATTCATACACGATAAAGGATTTTCTTGTATCATTTTTTAATATACCAAGAGTAATATGTAGTGGTTGTTGCTTTTAAATGACACAAACATTTTAAATAAATGGAGCTTTGTTAAAAAGGTAGAACCCAATTAAAAATATTTATGTATTTCTCTTTAATAATCTGATCAAACATAACCAATTTTTATACAAGAGAATCTATTCTAATGGAATGAGACGTATTCATTAGTTGGAGTGTAAAGTTAATGTAAAGAGAATTATAACAATAACGTGCTAAAAAGGACTAAAACAACAATAAAGTATTGAAAGTGACATAAGTAATGAATAAAAAATGTTCGGAGTTGTTGAAAGCTTTTTAACACTCTCGTTGTTTTATATATCCTACTTTACCGCTTTCAAACCCTCAAGGGATTCAATTGCAGTATAGTTGGGTATAGTCGTATCCACAGGGAGTTAAATACAGCCATTCTTGAGTTTGTTAATTAAACAATGTAGTGGTTGATTTGTAAATTTAGTTTTAAAACAAATAAAATAAAACAAAAGGTAAAATGACAATGAATTAGAAGTAGATAAGGAAGCTTGTTGGGAATTGAATCATATTATAGTTTTCATACATCCATTTACTCAATGCATATGAATTATCAATTCTTTGATTTCTCGCCACCAGTTCTTATCTTATTCATCTCTTTCAAGCATGAAAAGATCACTTGGTTCCCTTTGTTATTTTGTCAATCTCTTACACAAACTAACAAAGCAAACCGATATATGATTTCAGGTGTTAAAATGACTAATAGCACTAACCCTATCTCTAGCAATTAGGAAAATTTGATGATTTGATCTAGTTCCAACTTAATGATCTAGTTTTCACTCACAACAATTAAGTTTCAAATCAAGTTGTGGGTAGCTAAACTAAAACAAGCATTAAGCGTAAGATCAATTCATGTAAATCAGAGAAATCGATAGATTCATACATACAAGAGTTATATGGATACAATCGCACCATAATATTCATCAAAATCCCAACAATAAGAGGATTATATATAGGGCTGTCAAAATGAGCCTGGCCCGTGGGCCCAGCCCGTTTACCCGGTTAAATGGACGTGCTTTACATGCAAAAAATAGGCCCGTGAAAATTTGAAAAAAATTAGTCCGACCCGTTTAGGCCCGCCCGGCCCGCGGGCTGGCCCGTGAGCCCGTGAAATATTTTTTTTTATTTACAAAAATCATTTTTTTAAAAATTTCACTTTGGACTCTAAATTTTATTTTGGAGTTTAAAAGTTTACTTATAATTGAGCATGTTTAACTATTTGTTATGCTGAACTACTTAATTATATTTATATTGCTATACAGCTGAAGTGCTATGACATAGATTTTGATAAATTTTGCATTATATTCCTTCAATGAGTGTTACGCCCTACAAGTTGATATATGCTTTCAAACCTTGTTTATTATTGATTAATCTACGAAAAAGAGTTCCAATTGTGTTTTTGATCAATAACATAACAGTACTCACATCAATATTATATGCCGTCATTTAATTAATGAAAGTTGTATTAATTCATGAATCAATTTCAAATAGCATTTGAAAGCATTTGATATCTTTCAAGCAAGATAGTTGAAGGAACAAAAAAGATAATATAATAGTGCAATCAACCTTTTAAACTATTTCTTTCTAATTAATTAATAGATAGACGAATGATCGCGCATACTTATTCACAAAAAATAAACCAAAATAAACCAAAAAATCATAAAAAATAGACCAAAATTTTAATTTTTTTAAAAAAATAAACGGGTTAGCGGGCTGGCCCGTTTAAGCCCATGGACCGACCATAAACGAGCCGGGTCATAAAAATAGGCATAATTTTGGCCCGACCCGTTTGACACCCCTAATTATATATCCATCTTACAAGAAGAAATCAAAGGGCAAGGTGATGGACGCTCACCATGACACCTTCTCACGCTGCCATGGTAAGTGTCACCGTGCTCCTTGATAGCTCTTGGTTCCTTCTCCAATCTCTTCTTCGAAGTCTTCTCGCTCTCTGTATGTGAATCTGTGATGGAATGGATTGACGCTCTTCAATCTGTTGGTTGGTGCTCTAATTATAGAGAAATTAAAACTAGTCCGCTGAGCTGATTCAGGGCCTCGCTGAGCGGTTTGCTTGGCGGTTTGGGATTGCTTCACTTTGAAGTTAATTCACCCTTAAGCAAACTCACTTGGGACGGAGGGCACTGAGCGGCCATAATGGGGCGTTGAGCGGCCATAATGGGCGTTGAGCGGCCTGAAGCTTCTCTTAGTTCTTCAATTCTTCTTGTTTCTCAGCCCATTGCTCCGTTCCTCTTATCTCTGTGGGATTTTAACAAGAATTTCATCTTTGTACAATACAAGTATCCATTCTCTTGAACTATATCAAAATCCTACAAAAGCAGAGAAATTAGTTGGTAAATTCATATAAAATAATGCAGATAAGTATCATTTTAATCTATAAAAATATCAAAATATGACACTTATAAAGAGTATAAGCCAATATTCTATGAAAACGTGAGTAGGACAAAAAGTGCATAGAAAAGTGTCAAAAAGTAAATCTTTGATAAACAAATGCTCATACACATGTCAATTGAGATTTTGCTTTGAATCATGAATTTATTGGGAACAACAAAAAAAAAAAAGTTGAATGATGTAGTGATTCTTGAACCGTTGATGAAGTGATGCTAGTCATTAGCACTTAAAATGATTAACACGGCCCGTGGTATTATGACGTACAAGGATATTATGTGCCGTTAAAATAATTTGTTTCAACAAAACGTTGCCCTTAACACAATCTAAAGATAAAAAAAAATGTTACGTCTTACCATTCTTTTAATAAAAAATATAGATGTAGACAAAAGAAATATTATATCTTATGTAGTTACGAATTTGTCAATAATTGACTCTTATGTTTTAAATTAATTAAAAATACGTATTGTACATCTCAGATTTTTAAATCCCATATAATTAATTAAAAAAAAACTAATAGGGCCCATAGAAATACAATAAAAAATAAAATAAAAAATAGTTCGTAGCCTACTTTTGTCCATCCAATTTTTTTTTTTAAAATTTCATAAATCCTTTATGTGTTAGCTTTATGAATCTGTAATAGATGTGTTACAGTTTCCTTATATTTAAAATATTTATAAAAAAAAGATAAGTATAATTAATTTAATCTATGTATCTCATATTCTTCTTTCTTTCTTCAGCATATTTCATGACATACTTATTTCCCATAACCAATGTGAGAGAGAGGTGCAGGCTCTATGCTACTTGGTAAACCTTACGGGAAAAACAAACTAAAAAACAAAATCACTTCCATGTATGAAGTAAATGGTCATGAAATTGGACGGCAATGGTCCTTGAGATCCCTCACTTTAGAGAGTAAAGTGAATGATCTCACCATTGAATCAATAAAGTTATATTTAAGTCTATTTTCTATAAAAATTTAACGGTGAGATCCCTCACCGTACCCTCTAAAGTGACGGATCTCACTTTAAATGATCCAAATTCAAATTAAACAATGTATTGGAAATGACGGTTAGCAATTTGTATAATCTTAAAGGGAATGAGTGTTTGTATTGATATGGTTGAGTATGGACATGGATTGGGGTTAGGTTTAAGTTTATGAGTATGTATGCAACAAATATAAGTTGCATATGATTATTCATTGTACTATATACAATTATGGGCTAGGGTTAAGAGTATCTATATAAATAAGATTAGTATGAACAAATAAGCTCATTATGACTATTGATTATACGATTTAGACTTAAGATTAGGGTTAAGAGTGGGTGACAATAAGATTCGTACGAAAACAAAAATTGTCAACGATTAAGTATCATATGACATATTCTTAAGGTTAGGGTTAGAAGTATTTGTATAAATAAGATACACATGGTCACATAAGCTATATATTATTATTAAATGTATGATTTAGATTTAGGTTTATGGCTAGGAGTATTAGTATGAATAGGTTAAGTGTGTACACATAACTTGTCTACTATTACTGATCACATGATTTAGGGTTATGGTTTAGAGTATCTACATAAATAAGATAGGTATGAACACATGAGTCTCTTATGACGATTGATTGTATGATTTATAGTTATGGTTATGATTAATAGTATGGGTACGTATATAATAAGGTTTGGTAACACATAAGTTGTATATGATTATTACGGAACACAAAATAAATATTAAAACTTATTAATGGCCGATAAATTATTACGTAACCTTTTAATTTTAAATTATATTGTATTTTTCTTATATATTTATATACTTACTTATTTTGATAAAATAAAAAGATAAGACTGTTAATATTTAACTAAATGACTGTCTACCTTACATTTATAAAAAAAATGAACACTTCACTCAATTAATGACATGACACTATACATATTATAGCTCTCTAGTAAGAGGAGTCTTTAGTTGTTTTGTATGGAAATTAGTTGGGAATTTATTTAGTGAATTATGATTAGGCCTCAAATTTGGGCTTCAACAATGCAAAGTTGTGTTAGAGTATTTTGAGGTGGGTTTGAGTGCTTCTCGACAGAAAATTGGGCAAGTGAGCACTACATGGATTTGAAGTTTCATCAGATAAACCGATAGGAATGTTATTGAATTAACTCGTGCTACTTGTTTCCATGACCCACACAAGTTATAGTACAATAAGGTTAAATTTCAAAATTGAAGCTAAAACTCGTGCAAGATTTTGAAATTACTTGTGCAAGTTTATGTCACGCACGTTTTAACTTGCACAATTATGGAAATATACTCGCGTGAGTTATTAACCCTAACCCTATACCCTAACAAAGCAATGCAAGAAGTCATGCGAGTTGGTTGGCTAACTCGCGCGAGAATAGTCATCACAACTTTTCTATTCTAAGGGTTTTCTGTTCACAAGGTTTCTATTTGTAAATAATGTTAAATGTTGTGGTTGAAACCGTTAGGTTAAGAACTTGTGGATATGTAGTGACATTCACTTGAAACCATCAGATGATGTAATGTTGATAGCCAACTTGTCGATGAAGTTGGAGTTTGATGTCTATTTGGAGGTGACACCCTAAAAACTAGTTTGAATTTTAATTTGGTTTGTATCTTTTTGCCTTGACAGGATGTCGACTAAACCACAATGTGCAACCACTTCAAAGCGGAGAAGAGGGGATGCACCAGAGGCATCTAGGTCACGGACGGAAGGGGATGCCAAAACACTAATGCTATATTTCTCAAGGATGAAAGAATAGAATCATAATTTTTTTTTTATGAAGTTGAGATTGATGAGCAGAATCGGATAAAAATGTGTTTTGGGTAGATGTTAGGAGCCATGCATCATTTGACTACTTTGCTGGTGGGGTTTCCTAAAACAAAACATTCCTCTTGTTTTTGTTTCATGAGAGAGGTGTTTGTGCAATCTTCCGTCGTCCTTAAGCGAATTAGAAACAAGAATGAGTAGAGTATCCGTTAAACAATTATGAGAGCTTTCGATTTTGAAAATGAAAGTTTCTTTTTCGTAAGAGATGAAGGAAGTTGGGGGGTTTGATACTTTCGCGAGTGAGAAGTTATGATCTCTTTGTCTTCGTCGTTTGGAGAAGTGGGAACGATTTCATGCAAAGGAGAGTGGGTGCAGGCGATGTAAGAGTGAAAGGTGGAGAGTGTTGAATGTAGACGCCATGAATTTTGTTAATGAGCCCATATAAAATTGTTTAGGTGTCAATATGGTGATAATATTTGAAGTGTACATATATCATCGCCCTTCCTATATATACACACAAGCGAGAAATCTATCCTGTCCATGTGGCACGCTATACGCACGCTGAAGGTTCTTTCTTATTGCTATTTACCCAAAAACTTCTTAAAACAAAAAAAAATTCAATCGAAACAGGCCCTAGGTGTCCCGTATGACTTGCTGGAGCGGCTTTCTGGTCCTAAGCCATCATTAGGCCTACCTTGAAGCTGCACATGGATCCGGCCTAACTCCAATTGGGCCAAGAGAATTTATAGTCCGCAGCAAAAACTAAACTGATTCACTAACTAGGAAGAGTTTGGCTTCCTAATTAACATTTTGCATTTATTATAGACTCAACAAAAAAAAATAAATCCTAACTAGGAAGAATTTGGTTTCGTAATTTAGTTATAGGGGGGTTATACTCACGATTTATTAATTCAAATTACTTAGTATTTTAAATTAATAATTAAATCATATTTGTTTTTGTTTAAATACAAAAAAGATAGTAACATCTGTATAAAAATTTGAATATTGAAAGAAGAACCTTTAACTAAACTAATTTGATCTGGGCAAGGTTTGTTTCAATCTTAAAAATAATAAGTTTGAGTCATTTTAATACATAAATTCAAAATCTAACATTTTAATGCTTTAAATTATAAATCACAGGTCCCGTTAGTCTTTCTGTTCATTACCATTCACGTTTTCATTAATTTCTGGCTCTAAATGTCGCCGCAAGCAAATCTTCAATCTCATTTCGCAATTGCAATTGTTGTCGTAACTACATTTTTCACTCGCAAAAGTGACAAATTAAAATAAAAACTTAAATGATAATAAATTGACTTGAACTACTACTACTACGTATATAATTAAAAAAAAAAAAAAAAGTTCACGGGACTAAAATATTAGGAGTTACGGTTTCCAATAAGCAAAACGGGTCTTATTACTCCAATCTAATCAGTTAAAATTCCCAGTAAAATAATCATCAGTAAATTCAATTAAATGAAAAAGAAAAAAAAGAAACCCTTACACGAGATCTAAAGTGAAAAGTAAATTGGGAAATTCCTTTCAAAAGACTCAGCTCACCCAACTCCACGGTGCCATGAAGCAAAGATCATTTCCCACACACGGCAGCAACTGCAACCGCAACTGAAACTGAACAGGGGAAGAAGAAGAACAACAATAACAAGACTCGATAACAAGCGATGCCTTCCTCTTCCCCCAAATCATTCCACGCTCGCCCTCCTCCCTCCTTCTCCTCTCGCAGATCCACCTTCCTCATCCTCTTCCTCTTCGGGGTCACCGGTTTTGTCTTCGGGATCGCCTCCTTCTTCAGGCCTAACCGGTGCCTCCACGCCAGGCCCACCACGGTCAGGGTCCTCTGGGATCACGGCGGCGAGGGGACCCGCGCCGCCGCCGGACTCCTTGGGCGGGAGCGGCACAAGGCGATGGGGTTTGTGGGTGTTCAGACTGGGTTCGGATCCGTGGGTAGGAGGCAGTCGTTGAGGAGGACTTGGTTTCCTTCCGATCCGCAGGGGCTCAAGAGGTATATTGATGCTTGATCCTTCTTTTTTTTTTTTTCTTTCTGGCAGAATAAGATTTTATTATTTTATTTATTTATTTATTTATTTGAAGATGATTTGTTGAGGGAAGAGTGTGATTTGGAGGGATAGAACTCTTGTTTTTGGAGCTGTTTTAATGCTCTGCTTTTGGGAAATGTGGTTGTTTCTAGGATTGAGATTTGAAGTGTTGAGTGATTTGAATTTGATCTTCTTCTTGTTTGATTTATGTAGTTGATTCATCTAGTGAAAAATGCCGTTTTTTTTTTGTTATTGTGGTTGCTTGGTTATGTGAAAAGTGAGTAATTTTGAAAAATCATATTGTAGAACAGTGGCAATGCTTACTGGGAAATGTAATTGTTTTGTAGAAGTAGGATTTGAAGTGTGATTAATTTGGTAATTGAGATCTCCTACTCTTTTGGAGCATGCAATAATTTCTTGTCAGTGTAATCCAATTGTGCATAGAGGCGTCATCAAAAGTGTTTGACTCAATGTAACTAAACTAAGTCATTCTCGCATGTACAATATCAATGTAACTAAACTAAGACATTACGCGCATCAACAACGTTAAGCTATATAATCAAATGGTGAAAAGTATGGAGATGCGAATGTAAACTGTGTGTATGTAGGATTGTTGGAGTGAATTTTAGTTAGGTAATTAAATCCTTAAATCAATATTTGTCATGTTTAATCCAAAAAAAAAAAAAAACAATATTTGACATGTGTAAGGATGTGAAGGCCATGCTAGAAATGCTCCTGTCTTTGAAAATGTTTATATACATGTCTAATAATAGTTTGAGTTGATAAGAAATGATGTGATAGAGCTTGCCTACCTGAATTTGTTAGTGTGTCTTGTCTGTCTTGGATATGTACGCAACACTACTTTCGAAATGTCTGTGGCTCTGTGCATTGTAAGTTCAAGCAGTTGTGTATTATGGGCAAGTTTATCTCATGAATGATGCTAGGTTCCTCTCCGTATTTGTATGGCCTAGTTTTGATTTGATTCGGTATTTATCTGTGGCTTGTAGTGTGCATAAGGTGCTCAAAGTGCGTTTTATATTTTGTTGGCAGGATGCTCAAAGTGCATATTATATTATGTTTACTAGTTGATATTGTCTGCAGATTGGAAGAAGCCACTGGCTTGGCTTTTAGGTTTGTTATTGGTAGAACAAATGATAGATCAAAGATGGCTGCACTTCAGAGGGAAGTAGCAGAATATGATGACTTCATTCAATTGGATATTGAAGAGGAGTACAGTAAGCTCCCATACAAAACGTGTGTGCTGAGAATAACTGAACTGCTGTATTTTATCTCTGTAGTGTGTTGCTTAGTTGAGTATGGTTGTTTGCTACAGGTTGGCTTTCTTTAAAGCTGCTTATGCACTTTATGACGCTGAATTTTATGTCAAAGCTGATGATGACATATATTTAAGGCCAGGTGCTATATCTTTCAAGGCTTAAATTGGTTGTATACATTGACGACTTCTGTTTATGACATTAATGTTTACTTCTCTAACAAAAATCTATGTATCATTTTCAAATTATTGTCAGATCGTCTTTCCTTACTAATTGCACAAGAGCGATCTCACCCTCAGACTTACATAGGATGCATGAAAAAGGGCCCTGTTTTCACCGATCCAAAACTCAAATGGTTAGTTCTGATAGATTGAGTACATTTTATCTCAGGTTTATAATTATAGCATGAGGGGAAGAAGTTGAATGATTATCCTCTGAGATCCGCCACTCATTTATTTTTATGAACATTATATACTGCGGATTTTGGATGATTTTGCACACCGAAACAAGGGAAATGAAAATCCTTATTTGACCTCGTCATTTTTCTCTCTTTTTTTTATTTGAGAATTGGCTGAATGTTTTTGGGACTTGAATCGTTATTAACCTCCTTTTTGTTGAAAATGTGGAGGCAGTGTGCTATCTAGCCTAACCACAATAGTGACATTTGAATGTTTTCTTTTATGACCAGCATATTAACTTCTTTGGCTTTTGGAGTAATTGTACTGATAAATCTTGCAGGTATGAGCCACTATCTCATTTGCTTGGGAAGGAGTATTTTCTTCATGCTTATGGTCCCATATATGCTCTTTCTGCTGATGTTGTATCAAGCTTGGTTGCTCTGAGGAATAACAGGCAAGTTTTTCCTTCTCCACAACTTAATTGCTAAGCTACTTGACCTTCTGTAGACAGTAGGTTCCCAAATAAGATAACTGACTTGCAGCTACTAGGAGTATATTTGTTTTGCATATATTCCTGATAGGAAATAACACTTAATGCACTTGTCGATATTTGGATTTTTTAAAAAAAAAAATTATATTGATGTAATGATATGACCTTCACATTGCATGCTGCTTATATGCCTTTTTTCTAACTCATTTCTTTGATCTTTTTTCCATATCCATTCACAAGCTTCGGTCAGATCTCCCCATCCCTTCCCAATTCCTATCATGTTAAAAAAATGTAACAGTTGCATTTTTTTTCTTCCAAATCAGTTTCCGGATGTTCAGCAATGAGGATGTTACCATTGGAGCTTGGATGCTTGCAATGAATGTCCATCATGAGAATAATAAAGAACTTTGTTCTACAGAGTGTACATCCACATCTATTGCTGTGTGGGATATTCCAAAGTGTTCAGGTTAGTTTTCCTTGCACAACCTTGTTATAGCATTATAATTCAGCAATGCTTGCAATAAGTATAACAACCCCATGGACAAGCTGACAATTGCATGAAACTCAGATATTTTGCTTCAAGCTTCTCAATGATGTCTTGTATCTTTCCGCCGTCATATTTTTCCTTAGAAAAGTTACTTTTGAGATTACGAAGAATGCACTGCCAAGTCTCGATGCCTATCACAAAATAAATAGTCATACACATGTTTTGAGCCTTGGATATGATCCATAAAATGGGAATTTATTTTGATTAGGCTCTTCTTTTAGAGTATAATTGTTGTGTGAATCAATGGGAAAACATCTTTTCCTAATGTTGTTTCGCCCTTCTTCAGGCCTCTGTAATCCAGAAGCCAAAATGTTGGAACTACATAAAAAAGAGAGCTGCATTCAGAGTCCAACAGTGGAACCTGACGAATAGGAACAGCCATTTGTGTCTGTCATGCAGCATAAATTTATATAAAAGCCAAGGTCAGAATGGTACTTCTTGAGGAAGGATTATTGCTTGCTCTTTTTCTACTGTTTTCTACTGCCATGAGCTTCTGCCTTGCCATCCTTTTACTATCCATTGTTGTATTCTTTTTCCCTTTTTTTACTTCCTGTCAATTTTTTGTTTTTTTTCTCATCGTTAGGGAGGAATGTCATTGCTTTATGTAGAGTATAAAAAATAGACTGACTTTACGGATGATGATTTCATTAAACTTCACCAATCTCCGGATTTTGATGTCCCTTTTATTTTTTAAGAGATAAGAGAGAGAGATGTATTTTATGTACAAATCGTGTCACCTTTTTAAGAAATTTTGCCCTGAATGTGTTTTATGGTACTGCTACGGTACACAGTTTGTGGATTCATTATCGGGCTATATGTATGTTTATGCTTCCATAATCAATTCAACGATGGTAATCAACATTGAATTGGAACTATGAAACTCCGTTCGATTGCTTTCTTGTTTATGATAGAATAAGGTTTTTTTTAAAATTTTTTATAGTCGAAATAATTTGAGCTATCCTCCAAAACAGAACAAGTATTCTGAAGAATTTTTCAGAACGTAAATGCATTTAGCCTATTTATACATATATTGCATAATTGAAATGATAAACAATTTAGTCAAAAAGTGTAGTAAAAATTGAATTGAATTTTGATTTTAAGTTGTACTTGATTTAATGTAGTTCGGTTATTGTTGACATTATTTGTAATTATTAATATATTTAAAATCAATAACTAAGGTCTGAACAATTTTTTGAATGATAATATAAATTAGAAAAATTACACCCAAGGAAAAATGAAAGTTAAATTCATATATTATTTTTTTTTTTAATGTTTCTTTTTCTTTTGGCAAAACTACTCGAACTGAAAAATGTAGAAAACTTGGGGTTTTCCTCTTCTAGACAAAATGAATAAATAAGGGGGAAAAGATCAAAGATATAGAAAGTAGAAGGGTGTAACATATTGGTCCAATATGAAGTATGTTTTTACTGGAATTTGGATGGATATAAAAATTGATTTAGCCGTCCCTTTTGTTTGTTTATTTGACCAGTTTGGGCATTTGTCTTCGTTTTCCATATCCTTTTCATCACTGAATTTGAGAACTCTCTTCTTTCTATATCATCTTGCTTTAATCTGAACTAAAGGTATATAACTAAAGTGGAAACCTATTGGCATCAAAGCATCATTATGTATACTTTCTAAGGATCTTTGTATGATTTGTACTTCTAATTATTTTGGATTTATCTTGAAAAGAAGTAAGTGGTGAATGGCAAATTCCCATTTAGCTATTAAGAGGCTAATTTGCTCTCAATTAAATTTCAATATGTTTGATTAAATTTTTGTGGATGCTATTCCATTGTTCTTTATTCCAGGTTACGTCAGATGTCACTATCTCTCNTCTCTCTCTCTCTCTCTCTCTCTCTCTCTCTCTCTCTCTCTCCTTTTTTTTTGTAAAATAATTTTAATACATAAATTATAATAGTGTAACAATCAACACTACTTTTCCCATTTAATTAAATTGCATCAATCATTATATTTTAAGAAACTAGCCAAAATGATGTCTCCCCATCTATCAACACAAAAAACAGACCCCTGCAAATAATTATTTGGTTACTGTAAAGTTGGAGCCATTAGCATTAGATGATAGGAACTTCTTTGTTGCTTGGTTTGCAGATATTACTACTAGCCCCTCCATTTTTTGAAAAGCTAATATCCAAATAAGAAGTGGCAAATAAATGTTCGATGATTGAATGCGTTAATACTTTTATTGAAAGGATAAGGTTGTATCCAAAGTAAAACGAATTGGACCCCATTTTAGCCTTGGTGAAGAAGACCTGAACTGAAAAATAAATTTTTTTTCTCCTAATAAAAGGGAGATGTCACCTTTCGTTGAAGTCAAGTTTCTTTCATCAATAATAATATAAAAGATATTAAATTTTATGAAATGATAGTGTAAAAGAGTTTTTACATTATCATCTAATCATGTATCGTCACATAAATAAAAGTAATTGAGAAATCTCTTATCTATTATCTGAAAAGTCTCGCACATAACAACATACGGTTGAATAGCAATGTCACTGCATATAAATTAATTATATTAAAAAGGGGGGTGGGGGTTGTCACCAGCAGCTCACATTATGACACTAAAGAAATTTGGGGGTATAATTGAATTTCATCAAATGAATGGTGTGAGAGTTTTCAGAGTACTTATCAAGAATCTTACTCTAAGCAGTGGGCAGTATGGGCCTCCAATTATGGACCCCTTATTGGCCCATCAAAAGTCAATCATGTTGGGCCATTGTCCTATTTCTGGAAACCTTTTCAACGAATCAGGGTACAGTGGGACCACCAATGTGGCCGATGAACAGGTTTTTTTTTTTAAAATTATTTTATAATTTGTGTGGGTTCCAATTGGCTAAAACAAGTGCTGATCTTGCCTCCTGTGTGTTGTGGAGCTGACACATTTGTTACTTATGGCATCCACAAATTAAATATTTTATTTTAATGAAAGCAATAATACTGCCATACAAAATTAAAAATTGAGTAAAATCTCAACTTAGAACTACAATAACCAATGGTGGGATAGGCTCCATACATCAAATATTGTCATTATGTATATACCTTATCATTTGTAAGCCCTTAAGTTCAAATATTGTAAACTGAATTTTTTTTAATAAAAAAAAACTGTATATATGGAGTTCTACTTGCACATAACTCAAACAATGAAGTGGGTCTGAGAATGATATCACAATTTTCTAAATTTAGGAAAGAACTTTACCAAAAAGAAAGGAGGAAAGGAAAACAAAAGTAGTGTTACTGTAATCAAAATATAAAATCATAGACAATATAATCAATCACATTTCATTTATAGCACAAAGCATCTTTGACCCCATTCTAAGAGATAAACCGTGCATACCTTATTCAGTACTTTTTTTAATTACATTTGAAAATTTAAAATTTAGGGGGAAAATTTTGGAGGAAAGAGTACAGATATCATAATTATGTAATTAATCATTACAGGGTCCTCAGGTTATACTTGTTACTAATTTTCAATCATGGATAGTGGTTTGAGTGGCCTCATAATATGGGGTGTGATTCATACAGCACTATAAGCAATAGTCTAAATTTTTAAGATATAGGATTTGCCAGAAAGAAGGAACAATCATTACGGCATTATATGTTAGGTTTGAAAATGAGGACTCAAAATCAATAATATGTCATTGTGCTGGTAAATATGGTTGAGAATAGTTTTATTTTCCATTTTTATTTCCATCATATTGCTAGTCCCCACATCACCTAAGGTTGAAGCTTTGATTGTTAGGTTATTTAATTTTTTGGTTTGGTTAAAAAAATTAAACTTGTTTTGCCTCGTATGTGTAAAATGAAGTGTTAAAATATATGGTTAAATATGTTTTTAATCTCTAAAATTTTTTTGTTAAGAATTAATCCCTGAAAAAAAATTGTAGAATTTAATCCTTACCGTTAAGATGGGTATTAACTACTGAGGTAGCTGTTAAATTTGTCACATGGCACGTCACATGACATGCATGTGACACAACCCATCTATTTTAAAACCTGACCCACCCATGACCCATGACCCATGACCCCTGACCAATGTTCCTTTTTTAAAAAAATTAAAAACATTTGAAAAACACAAACACAAACTCTAATCCCCAATTTCATTCCTCTCTCTAAAACAACAAATTCAATTCCCCCTCTCTCTAATAGATGCTATTCCAACAACTTGTTGTGCAGAGAACAATAGGCTTTACAGGAAAAACTCACAAACAAGTAAGTATGAAGGATCTAGTTGGAGATATGATGTTGGTCCATCCTTGCAGCTTAAGATTAAACCTCTTAGTTTTTTCAACAGTCATGAAAGAAGCAAAAATGACCCAGTGGAGAATAAAAATTGTTCCATCTTGGGCCTTAGTAAAGAGAAAGAAGAAATAGCATCACATTCATCTTCAACTAGATAAAGTACAAATAATAGTGAGAATATTGATCTCCATGCCCTATGTGAGAGAAAGGAAGCAGAGAATATCTATCACAGAAGTGATAATCTGGGAAGTCGGTGGATAGCTCAATTTTCTTCAAAACCCTATGCCCCATTGATTAAATTTAGGGCTGTCAAAATGAGCCTGGTCCGCGAGCCCGGCCCATTTACCCGGTTAAATGGATGGATTAAACGTATAAAATTCGGCCTGCGAATAGCAAAATCCTGTTTAGGTCCGACCATTTAAGCCCGGCCCGTTTAGTATTAACATAGGCAAAACCCGCAGATTAACCCGTTTACCCACATAAATGGACGGACCAAATATATAAAAACTGGCCCGCTAATAGTAAAAGCCCATTAAGGCCCGGCCCGTTAAAGCCTGTAGGTTAGCTGGGCCGGGCCTAAACGGGTCAGGCTAGCTTGTTTGGCATCCCTAATTAAATTTGATCACCTCAACGAGAGAGGTGGATCTCACGTTCAATCCACCGATTGCTCAAAGCTTCCCAATTCCCAAAAACATATTTCCTTTTTGAACAACTACAAGATTGAGGAGACAAAGAGAACTATCCATCGATGACATAGAGGCCTGCATTGTCTTAAGGAAGGTAAGGGAAATATTGATCATAAATTGAAGCACAAGTTCATCGCCCTTCTACCGTCTCTTGGATTCAAAAATTCAGAGCCAATGGCTTCAATGTTTACAAGGAGATCAGGTGCCATCAAACATATCATACTGACAAGCAAACAAACAGTACCACACAGGTAAACTTGTTTTGTTCAAATACGACAGCAGGAGAGAGAGAGAGAGACAGGGATGAACGACGACGTCGAGAAAGAGAGAGCGAGAGACAAATTGAATTTATTGTTTTAAAGAGAGGGATGAAATTGGGGATTAGGGTTTGTGTTTGTGTTTTTCATTTTTTTAATTTTTTTTAAATGAACATGGGTCATGGGTGGGTCGGGTTTTAAAATGGATGAGTTATGTCGCATGTATGCCACGTGACATGCCGCATAACAAATTTAACTGTCATGTCAGTAGTTAACGCCTCATCCTAATGGCATGGACTAAATCTTACCAAAATTTTTTTTTCAAGACTAATTTCTAACAAAAACAATTTCAAGGACGAAGCACAAAATTTGTAATTTTTCAGAGATTAAAAACATATATAACCCTAAAATATAAAATCATTCAATTTAATTGTCTGGCCATCAATTTAAGTCCTGGAGAGAAATAATTCTTAACAATATTTATAAAACTAATTCAGATAAAATTAACCTTATTTTACCCAAATCTTCATTGTACAAAAAGAAAGTAAAAAAAACTAATCGGATTTACTTATATAAATATTTGAATTATTTTTTTAATTTTATCTTCTATGAATACATTTTTGGGTTAGTTCAGTTTTTATTCCACCATAAATCATGAATTTTATTTTTTACCCCTTATAAATTTTTCGTTAGGTAATCGTCTCATAATTTTTTAGATTTTAGTCTATGTCATCCATTTGAGTGACGTGATAGTTAACTTGATCATGTAACAAATACAATTGACTCATTATTCAAATCGACCAATCCAAACCTGACTCGAATTGAATTAAAAAAAATAAACGCATCTCTTTCTCATCCACTCCCAATCTTTCCCTGCTCCCCTTCTCCTCCACCTCACCACCACGACTTTCCCCACCACATCTGACTCGCAGCGGACCTTCTGCCTTGCTGCTGCCCATAATCCACCCTACCCTTCTCTCTATCCTCCTTTTCCCTTTTCTCCTCACCACCACCACAATAATAATAACAACAACAACTGTGGTCTTTGCCACCCATCACCACCTCCTTCCGCTGCCATGACCACCACAATGGTGACAACAACAACAACAACAAAACCACCATTTGAAAGAAAAACGAAAACTTGTCACTATCACTACCACCAACACCTCCACAGCCACTACCACCAATAACACTTCACTCATCATTGCCATTACCACTACCACTACCAACTCGTCACCACCATAACACTACCTCCACCACTACCACCAACAACAACCCAACTTACCACCATCGACCATCGCAACCAAACCCTAACCCCAACCCCAACCTCAAACCATCATCATCAGAATCAAACAAAAACAACAACCCCTTAGAATTATCATCAACAACATCAAATTTCTCAAATCTACAACCCTCTTTCCTCCATCAATAACATCATCATCATCATCATCATCATCATCATCATGGTCATCATCAACAACCTTCTCCATTTTGTCACCCACCAACACAGATCCAAAATCAACAACAACACACAGATCTAGAGAAAAAAATGTAGAAGAAGCAGAGAAAGCGCCATGCATTGGCCACCATTCCCTAGTGGAAAATCGTTGTCGTCACAATAATGACAAGTAGGACATTAGTTAGGTAGGTCGGGTCAAGGGTTGGTTGAGTGGTCATGGGTGTAGCATGTGACTACCATGTGGTTAAGATAACTGCCCAAATGGATGACAAATGTTAAAATCTAACAAAAATATTATGAAAAATAAAAAAATAAAATTTGTAATTTATAAAAAACTAAAAACTAAATTAACTCTAGATTTTTTCTAATTTGTGAAAAATGAACAACAAAGTGATAAATCTAAGAGCTAAGTATAACATGAGTGACTCGGCACATGTTATAATTGTCGGCATTGAAGCAGGTACTATTGTGTTTGGTTGAGAATGACTGTTTCGTACATTTTGCCATTCCCTCGTTTTCTCATCATCTTTTAGCAGTTTGGAGTTTGAAGATTGTGCAATTTGTACATATAATAATATTTATATATGTCTTATAAATAAGGAAGAAGTGAGGAAAAAATTTATGGCATTAACAACGGAGAGAGAAATAAAATTTTTAACTTATATTTTACAGGTTAAAATATTACTTTGGTTCCACAATTATAACGAAAAAATTATTTTGGCCTCATTCTTTTTAAATTTAAGTTTGGTCCCATATTTATGAAACATTAGTTAGTTTGGTTTTTAGTTAGTCCTGTAATTATCCCACTGACAAATTGCGCTAGGGCTGTCAAATTAGTCCGATTCGAGACCGACCCGTTTATTCGCTTATATGGACGGACCAAACGTATAAAATTTGGCCCATGAATAGCGAAAGGCAGTTAAAGGGTCAACCCATTTAACTCGCGGGCCAAATTGGTCCATTTAGTGTTAATATAGGCATAACCTGCGAACTAACTCGTTTACCTGCATTAAATAAATGGATCAAACATATAAAAATCGGCCTGCGAATAACAAAAGCTCGTTAAGGTCTGACCCGTTTAACCCGCGGGTTAGATGGGTCGAGCTAACCCATTTGATAGCCCTAGATTGTGCTAGCGTGTCAATTAATGAGACTAACAGATGATCAAATTGACTGACATTTAATAAATAAGGATTATTTTTTTCTTTATTTTTTTATAAAAAATAAAAAGGGGAAAATAAATAGTTTAAAAATTAAAAATTAAATAAAAAATAAAAGGGGGAAATTCGAAAAATTAAAATTAAAAAATACAAAATGAAATATGAAAAATAAAAATTACAATTAAAATAGGGAAAAATATAAATAAACAATAAACAATAAAAAATACAAAATGAAATATGAAAAATTAAAAGGAAAAATATTTGAATGAAAAAAATATCATTATTTTAAACATAATTATTTTTTTATTTTCATTTTTATTTCTATTTTTATTTTTTCCCTTTTTATTATTTTTGATTTTTATAAAAAATAAAAATTAGAAATCACTTTGATCTTGTATTTATTAAATATCAATCACTTTAGTCCTCCGTTAGTTCCATTAAATGTCAAATCAATACAACTCGTTAGTGGGATAATTACGAGACTAATGGAGGACCAAACTAAATAATTTTAAAAGAACAAGACCAAAGTGATTTTTTCGCTATAATTGCGAGACCACTGTAGCATTTTGCCCTATTTTATATGATTTTAATTTTAATACATCGATGATATAAAATATATTCATACAAGCATCTAATTCTTCTTCTTATTTGTATGGTCTTTAAAGTGGCGGGTGTACCGAGGTAGGGTATTCCTCAGTTCAAATTGGATCCTAAAACTTCTCTGTGGGTTCGGGGTCGCCAGTATTGGTACCTGCAAGGACTCCGACACTCAAGTCAGTGAAGGTTCAAAGTAGCTCTGAAATCAAGGGTAGTTGGGTTCTAGGCGTACCTAGTATCATGATTAGGTTTAAATACCTGAGTGGTGTTCGTGACTTTCGCTATTTCGAGGATCTTTTCGTTCAGTTCGCTTCGAAGATCACGGAGCATTGTTCACTGGGAGAGGATATCTCGGGTCGGGAATCTCATTGGCCGGTGAGGTGATGCTTAAGTCAGGTCAGGTTGATCCGCGGACTTTCGGGTGTGGTACTCCAGGACGGGCTTTCATGGCCTTCGTGTCCCAGTCCATAACAGTGGGTATGATGATCAACCATATTGACTAATGTAATAGTATACGATAGTGTAAATTAGTGCATTCAAATTAATTATATATTTTTATATTGTATCAAAACCTTTTACAAACATGATCCGAGTTTGTGTATAATAAGTTGAACTTTTGGGATGAACTAGTCCATTTATAAATAATGCATTCTATAATTGAACAGCAGGATAGAAAATGACTTTTGTCCACTAAAAGAAATAAAAGTTATGTTAGAAATATTGTTAAACCTTTTCAAACTAGCACATTTTATTTAAAACTATTGATAAACAATTTTGACCCTTTAGATAAAACTATGGGTGAAGAATAACTAGTAGTCTTAAGAAAAACACTTTCTTATATGTTTAATCTCTATGGTGCCCACTAACCTGAGGCCCAATACTTGATGCTCACCATGAGCTCCTCCGGTTTTGACCAGGTATAATCAAATTTTTAATGTTTTGATTTTATCACGAAATTAACTTAAATTGACGTGTACCCAAATATAAATTGACCATAAAATAAAAAAAAACACGTTAATGGCTCAGATTGAGACACAAGCAAAATTCAATTAAAGCATTATTACCTAAGATTATACTTATACTTCTTAAGAGAGCCTTAACTCTTACTTCTCTCCTCCCCATCTCAAGAATATTGCTGCTGCATACATGTCTCCAAGGCCATGACGTGTGAGTGGCAGTGTTGGGGGAGCAACAACTGCGACAATAGGCGGTTCGTGATGATGTCATAATGCACTTAGATGCATTCTCATTGGTTAATAATTCTATTCCAAATCCCATGTTTTCATTTATAAACTACCACATTCCATGATTACAAATTCAAAAACAATTTTTAAACTTGCTCTTTTTTAATTCTCAACTATTTGTTATTGTTTTAAAGAGAATTTCTTGTTCACATTAGCATCCCTCTAGTTATGATAATTTACCATTCAATGTAACAAATGGAAAGCTAGAAGAGTTTTTTTTTTTTTTTATATATGTTCTGAAAAAATATAGTCTTCTCAGGTTCAAGAAACCTCATCAAACATTGCTTGCAAAAACCCCTGATGGCATTAATAGTAGTCGATCAAATCAACATAGGGGAAAGAATCTTCAAACTACTTTGAATCTGCATGAATTTTGTTCTTTCCAAGTGCTTGATGGAATAATTCCAATCACAAGAAGTCCTTTTCATTTATTTATTTTTTCCCTTATCTTCTTTCTGGTCTATGCTGCATTTACCAGTACTATGATATTTCTCTTCATTCCTAATGGGCATCACGTGCCATTGCAGTTCCTCAATCCCCTCAACTTTCTATTCTTAAAGAATAGTGTTGCTATTTATATTAATTTATTAGACATTTTGAAAGAGATATATTGTAATAAAAGTTGAAATTCACTCTCGCCTTATATTTAAGGTAGTATTTAGTTTATGTAGAGGGAAAGAAAAGATAAAGACGGTGGAATAATGGAGATATGTTTCTCGTGTTTTTATTTTTTAGATACATAAATTAATTTAAAAGTTGTTTTTATAAGATATATCTTTGATGTTTCTTCTTTTTAGAAATGCATAAGTTAACTTTAAAATCGTCTCGAGATAAATAATTATTTTTTTTTCTCCATCTCTTTTTATAAACATGTTTTTGTCTTTAACATTTATGTTTCCTTTGTTCTAGAACAAGAACTCAACACTAGTTAAGAGACATATTAAATAAACCTTTAAATTAGTTTTTAATGTATGCAACATCAGTTAAATTTATTCTGAAGTTATGAAAAATATAAAATTCATATTTAATGTTATTAAAACTCGATCAAATTAGTTTCTAAGAGAAACTAACTTGACCAACACTGAATGACTAATTTCATTGATTTTTAATAGTTTTAAAAAAGAATATCACTGACACTATCAATTTTAAAGACGAATTTAAAAATTTACTGAAACTAATATTAGTGTTTTTCCTTTAAAAATGTTTTATGAAGTACTAAAAATAACATTTTTTAAAAAAAAGGGGGAAAGGGTGACAATTAATGAAGAAGAGTTAAGTAGAGGAAGAGAGTGACATAAGTGTGCCATCCCAATTCCACAAAACAAGGATCAGTGATAGCTGTGCCCTGACACACTTTCCTCATTGATATGCCACTTTTCACCCAATGCCATTTATATTATATTCTCTCTCTCTTACCTTACCTTAACCCCCAAAATAAATACAGAGAATAGCATCTCTATGGAAGCAATAGCAGCGGCATAAATTCAAAGCATGTTGTTGTTGAGGATTGAAAGAAAAAAAACAATCACTAAATGACTGAACATATAACAGACAAAATAATGTGACCTCCCTTGAAGTAAAGAAAACTAATCAGCTAGGATAGCCCCAATGCCCCCAATTGTTTTTGCCAGTCCAAGAATCCTATGTAGAAAATATGGCCCTAATTTCAGCAGACAAGCAAAGGCCACATACAGCTCTTCACAATCATAATTGTCATGTGGTCTTCACTTGTTTTGACACAAAATAACCCCCCCCCCTTCCAAAGACCAATTTGAACTAATTAACATCTTCTAATTAAGTTATATCACAAACTAACACTACTTCAATTCTTTTTTTTTTTCTGTCACTTAATAAATTTAGTACATAAAGAGAAACAGAAGAAGTAATATTTTTCATGGTGATATCTAGATGAGTATATGAGATTTTAAGAAAAAATTTATATTTACATATTTTAAAGCAAGTCACATAATGCTTTTTCCCTCCCTTTTATCTCATGTGGATTAGAAAGGCCGATTCCGTGTATGGGGTTCTAACACAATGAAATTTGAAAAGATAAATGTACGTGACTTTATTTTCACAAACGAAAATGTTTTTAGAATTTGAACTTCTGACCTTTAAGCGTACAAGGTAACAACTTTATTGTCACATCAAGACTTAGCGGTAGGTTGATTGAAAATTGCTCAAAGTTTTCACTTTAATGCAGTATTAGTTGTGGTACTTAAACACTATATGGGCTAGGACTATAGATATATGATCCA